>QEPC01015334.1:161526-196850 GCA_003113815.1 Sphenodon punctatus | reverse complement strand
TTAACATGTTTCACCTACATTAGATGTGAGGCAAAGAAGTTACAGCTAAGAATGTATATGTAGAATATTGCAAAATACAATAATGCAACTGCTTCTAAAATCGGATTCCTTTATCCAATTGTTTTTATATTTGGTGCACGTAATGAGTTCTATTGAAGGTAGAGGCACCCCAAATTTCAGCCATATAGCTTAAATAACAAAACAGTTACAGCCGATAATGTGTTTTCCATTGAAACCAATGGAAATTCAATTCGGAACTCACCGAACGCATCCGAACTGAACGTTCGAATTCGAGTTCGGTTCGACCGTTTGGTTCGGTTGACCGAACTATTCGAGTTTGGTCCAAACTCTGAACTTCCGAACCGCGTTCGCCCATCCCTACCTACCGACATAACTTCATTGCAAAACACTTGATGAGCACTGTAAAAAGGTAAACTGATCTCACAGCTTCCCCCCACTTCTTTTTCTATTTCAAATGGACATCTCAGGAGATGTTTCTTGTGACATGTGAATGATAGCAGCAACACAAGTATGTTAAATCAGAAAGATTTTGGGTGGTACAAAGACCTGAGTGGAGATCTTTTTCCATACAAATGTCTCAATTCTGTTCCTGATGAATTATTGTTGACATGTAACTGTGCAACATGCAGAACTATAAGATGCAAGTGTCAAAAAAATTACATTTCTTGTACTGAATACTGCAAATGTGGTGAAAACTGTATAAGGAAAACCAAGTAGACTAAAGGTTTATGTGTTTGATCACCCCAAAACATCAAAGGAAAAATTATTTCAATAGTTGCATTAATTTGTTTAAAATCATGTTGTATGTTATAGCACTTCTTATTAACTCCATATTGATATTCCAGCTTTATATACAGTCTTTAGATTTCAACTGGTATGTAAGATTTTTTTTCACAAATAAAGTAATGTTAACATAATTTGCCTTTAGAGAATTACGAAATCTAATTTCTTTTGTCACTATGACATTGGAAACATCTTTATTGGGTTGTTTGACCTTGAAAGCATTGGGTTGGAGAGCAAGATTAACTTTGTACCATACTTAGAAGAGGAGATACCAGTCACCAAAGAGCGATTGTCACCATCAGGGCCGGCCCCAGGCATGTGCCACATCTGCGGCCACACATGGCCCCACAGTCAGCTGGGGCCCCACACTCGCATGGCTGGGCAGCAGGCTGAAACCAGCTTCTCCCCCAATAAGTTCTTCTTCCTTCCTTCCCTGGCTCCAGACCCCATTCCTCACCTGCCTCTCCCTCCTAGTAGTGCTGTAGCTGCAGCAGCAGTGGGAACACCCAATGGGACTGGGAGATAAAGCTGTTTGTTTACAAACAGTTCCTCCCCACGTGCTGATCAGAAGGTTGTAGCCTTGTAAAGAAGGTTCTTTGAGATGGTGTCTAACATTCTCACAACTGGGTTGTGTATGCTCACCCTATTCAAATAATAGACCACATGATGATCTCGAGCTCCTCTAGTATAAAAAGTGCTCTCCCCCTCAGAATGACAGTTCCTTCCAACCCTTTTTAGAAATATAAGAAAAGAATTCCATGCAGGGCTGGAAGGGTGGGTGCTGCGAGAATGTTCGGTGCCATCTCAAAGAACCTTGTTTGCAAGGTAGAAACCTTCTGTTCTTCGAGTGGCTCCTCACCTGATATTTTTATATGACTCCACCGGGTGGGGGGTCCATGGGCACGCCAGTGCATGAATGGGGCATGCACATGGCTGCACACGCATCCCCACTCACCCACCACTCATCCACACCCACAAAATAACCACCATTTCCCCTGCTTGCTCCTTGCATCGGGACGAGTGGGGGGATGAGTGGGGATGCGTGTTAGGTGGGTGTGCACGTACCCCCACTCACCATGGGCTCATGCACCTCTTCATTCACACGGGTCTCCTCCACCCATGAACACACAAAAATCTGCATGTTCATGACTGGGAAAGGCCCATGTAAAAAGGGCCACATTCTCACAACTGTCTTACTTATACTATCTTAGGTAGGAATTTAGGGTGTAAAGCAATATCTATTCTGCCTTGGAAAATAAATCTGTAAATATGGTTCTGAGATTATTATGGCTGCTATTTCACTAACTCTTCTTAATGAAGTTATTGCCAACAGGAATACTGTCTGTAAACCCGCATCCCCATAACCAGTTCGTTTGCGCCCCCCCCCCATATAATCAATTCACACTGCCCTGTGGGCACAAATTAAATAGTTATGGGTGGGGGCAGCATGAATTGATTATATGGGGTGGGGGCGCAAATTAACTGGTTATGGGGTGGGGGCAGCATGAACTGATCATGGGAGCACAACTGAACTGGTTATATGTCTCTTTTCATGGCATAATGCATTTAATAAGCCAGCTGAATTTTGGGTGTCTTGTGTGTGTGATAGCAGCACCTCTGGACTGGTCGCACCACATGTGTGCACAAGGCACAGGCGGCACCAGCAGCAAGAAGCAACAAGACCTGGAGGCCAGACTGGCTAAGCTCACCCCCTCCCCCAGTAAGGCAGTGGACGCAGTCAGTCTCTCTGTGCCTGCCTCACTGCCTGCTTGGTTGCCCCTGCAGTGGAACCACTCCTAGGGAGTGGTGGTAGATGCTCAGCTGGGGAGGTGGGGGAGGGGGGAAGCATTGGGAGGCCGTGCTTCTCCATGGTTGCTCGGAGGGGTGGAGAATGGGAACCCTTCCTGTCCAGAGGGAGTAAGTTTTATGTAAATTTGTATATTTGCATAATTAGATGGGGCCTAATTATGCAAATTAGACCCCGCACCAAGACTTCGCACAAGACCTCACAAACCCTCGGGCTGGCCCTGGTCACCATGTTCAAATATGGTGCCCTCCCACGTTCCGTGCACCGAAAGGTGAAGTCTACTCAAGCTTCTTTTTAAAAATCCTTTCACATGTGTTTCCTTAAGTATAGGTGGTTACCTTAGTCAGTTTTGACTTTTCTATGGGTGTCTATCCCAGGGACAGGATTAAGGAATTAAAGGGCAATCTGTGCTGGCAGTATAGTCACCAAATCCCCACAGATTTTTACCCCTAGAATAAGATTTCAGAATTCATGGTCACACCTCACTTTGGGAGGGAGAAGAGGTGATCAGTGGGTGCCAAGGATCAGAGGGATATCTTCATTATGGTAGTGGCTTATGTCATTGGGACTGGTCTGCCCCCCCGCCCCCCATTACTTCCCATCCCACCATTGTCATCAAAAAGAGGGGCTGTTGAAACAAGGGGCATTTCTTCCAGTGGGACTGCAGGCAGAGAGAAAGAAAGCCCTGTGGCTCCTCCCTGCAAGAAACACTTCTGGGTAAAAACAGAAACCCCCATGGGAGCCTCAGGGCTGCGCATCACCATTCCTGTACAGCTTACATACATCTTCTAAAACTAGTCCACCCAGTAAAGCCTCAGTTGGGGTCCTGCATCCCAAATGAACATTTGTTCATTGACTGCCCTGGTGCTGCCTGTGCCAATTCTCTTCAACCCCATCTGTCTAAAGACGCCCCACCAGATGTGCAGGTGGAGCAGGCATGGGGAAGACTGTGACTGCTCCAGGGAAGCCCTGACGGCAGCACTCCTTAACATTCCAGAGTGCCACTGGTGGAGCGGGCTGGCCAAACCCGGGGCACTGGCCTGAAGCAGAGCAGTGGTTTTTCTAGTGTGCAGACCCACGCTGCTGCTCTGCTTCCAGCTGACCATTGCCCCAGGCTACACCATGGCATTGTGGATGCTCATTGATAAACATGGCATAATGGAGAAGAGTCTACATGGATTTAGGAAAGGGAAGTCATGCCTCACTGATCTATTGTAATTTTTGAGGGTTTAAATAAGCATGTGGATAAGGGTGAGATGGTTGATATAGTGTATCTTAATGTTCAGAAAGCATTTGATAAGATCCCTCATGAAACTCTTGAGAAAATTAAAGAGTCATGGGATAAGAGACAGTGTCACATCATGAATCGGCAACTGGTTAAAAGATAGGAAGCAAAGAGTAGGACTAAATGGTCAACTTTCACAGTGGAGAGAAATAACTAGTGGGGTGCCCCATGAATCTGTACTGGGACTGATGTTATTTAATATATGCCTTAATGATCTGGTGAAAGGAGAAAAGAGTGAGGTGATCAGCTTTGCAGATGACACAAAGTTATTCAAGGAAGTTAAAACCTGAGCTGACTGTGAAGAATTGCAGGAGGATCTTACGAGACTGTATGACTGGGCATATTTTTATACACACACACACACACACACACACAATGCTGGGTAATAAAATAGGAGTTACCACTCAGGAAAAGGATCTTGGAGTCATTGAGGCCTATCCTAAGCCTCGTGGAGCCATGCACAAAGCCACACATCCACAGGCGCATGCAATCTGAGCTGATTCTCAATGCGAACGCATTGAGCCCCACAGATCCCATGCACATGAGTGTGCTCAGGATCCATGGGACTTGGGATCGCAGCCACAGTGGGCAATAGATTGAAATCCTCAGCTCAGTGTGCGACGGTGGTAAAAAAGCAAACAGAATGTTTGGAGTCATTTGGAAAGGGATAGAGAATAAAACTGAAAATATTGTAATGCCTCTATATAAATCTATGGTACGACTGCACCTGGAATATTGTGTGCCATTCACCCCATCTAAAAAAAGTCATGGTAGAACTAGAAATGGTACAGAGGAGGGTAACAAAAATGATCAAGGGTATGGAATGACTCCTGTATGAAGAGAGGCTTGATAGGTTAGGGCTCTTCAGCTTGAAGAAGAGATGACTGAGAGAGGATATGATAGAAATTTATAAAAACATGCGTGGTGTAGAACACATAAATATGGAGTGGTTATTTACCCTCTCCAACAGTATTATAACAGTAGACACTCCATGAAATTAACTGGCTGCAGATTTAAAAGAAATAAGAGAAAGTATTTGTTCACTCAGCACACAATTAATTTGTGAAATTTGCTGCCAAAGGAAGTGGTCAAGGCTGGTCGTGTGTAGCTAGTTTTAAAAAGGGATTGGATACGTTTTTGGAGGATAGGTCCATTAATAGCTATTAACCAAATAGGTTATGGGGACGTACCCTCTTACAGTTGTGGGCTGGAACAACAAGGAATGGATTGCCCACTGTGACCTCTTGGGTACTTCTCCCAAGAGAAAGAGTCTGGCCACTGTCAGAAACAGGACACTGAGCTTGATGGACCATTGGTCTGACCCAGTACAGCACTACTTATGTTCTTATGCTCTTATGGTGTGTGAGTGTGAGGGGGTGCCATGTGGGGTGGAAAAATCACCAGGTCTTTCTGATCTGGACCTCACTGGAGCTGGGTGCGGGCGGATGCGAGGTGCACTACGGAGATGTTCCAGGGGTGGGTAGCTCTGCATTCTTCTGAAACATTCATTGTAGTAAGCAGAAGTACCCAGGGATTGATTTCCCCCATGGCTAATTTAGTGAGTGGTAGTGTCTTAAATTTCCCTTGTAGTGGCCTCCATAATGGCCCTTTTCACAAAGACACTCTAACACTGATAAAATGGGTGTTACATTTTATTATACATGCTGCAGGTGTGCTCTATGGGTGCCCTGTAACATGTATAATAAAATGTAAAACACATTTTATCAGTGTTAGAGTGTCTGTGTGAAAAGGGCCCATGTTTCCCTCCTTTTCTCTGTTTTTGCCTGTTCCAAACAAGCGCCTCTCTTAAGCCTGGATCCAAGTTATCTCTCCCATCTAAGCTGTGGAGGAAGACCCCTTTTCTGATGTAGCCTAGTTAAAGACCTAAAGTCAGGAGTCATGACTTAATCCATCCCTGAGCTGTGGGTAGGAATCTAAGCCTCATTTAGTCCCTGAGCCCTTTGCTACTGATCTGGAGATAGTTGGGAGGGAACTCTGGAGACAAGCTAGATAGAGATCAGAGCAGACAGAGCTACAACTTGTTGAGGGGGTGGGGCGGGAAGGGAGTAAGGGGGGTCTGGGCATGGGCCGTAAACCTTTATAGCTAGCTTTAGATGTTGTTCAGAGAGCTGCACCTATCTTGTCCTGCATCTTCAAGAAGTCACTTTTTGCATTTGCTGGGAGCTGTAATTACAGGTAGCAGTGCTGCAGCGAGCCTTGTAATCCCCAACTTTAGCCAGAGGATTTATGCTGGCTGCGGCCTTTGCCCTTTCAAGCCTGGGGGCTTTGCTTACAGGCGGCTCTCTGAGAAAGGGGTGGAAGAAAGAAAATGGATTGGTTGTTGCTGACCCACAACGTTTATGACCAAGCCATTTATGAAGTGGGGTTTTGGCACATTCTGCATCGCTATCCTACCATCCCACCCCACCCCAATGAAAGAGAAGTAGGAATGAGCCAGAGCCAGTGGAAAGACGCATACTGCTCACAATGGGCTTTCAATGAGACTCTTGCCAAGTTAAGAAACAATCACCACCATCTGGGGGTGGCAAAGTGACAAGTTAAAATTGGCAATGGATGGTGAAAGATCCACAAGCTCAGACAGAAAGTTTTACTGGGAGAAGAGAGCCATTGAACTAATTCTTCTTTTTTTTCTTCCATATTTACTGCTTCCCATCATTATTTTGTCCCAGAGATTCCCAGGTGGCAGGTCAAGACTAGGGCTAAAACAAATATTTTGTGTGAATACCAAATTTAACAAAATTAGTGTATTCATTCATACCCATTTCAGGGAAGCAGATACGAACAGCATAATCCTCCAGCATTAGAGCCAGTAGGAGTTTATTTGTGCCCACACTACCCATAAAAGGAGACAGAGACTTGCTTGGGATTTATTTATTTATTATATTTATTAGCCGCTCCCTCATGCCTACAGCATCCCAGAGCGGCTTGCAACACTAAAAACACAACAATAATTTATCAAAATTTAAACATTTCTAAAAACATCTCCCCCCTTCCCACCTACCCCTCCCTCCCCTCCGAAGGTCTGGGCAAACAGCCAGGTCTTGCAGGCTTGGTGGAACGCCAGCAGACCCGGGGCCAGGCGAGCTTCCTCTAGGAGGGAATTCCAGAGTTGCAGCCCGGCCACTGAGAATGTCCGTTCCATTGTGGCGCCCTGCCTAACATGGGGGACTCCAGGAAGGTGCCCCCGGTAGATCACAGGGATCGCTCTGAGATGCGGAAGGCGAGGCAGTCCCTGAGATATGAGGGGCCGAGACTGTGTAGGGCTTTATAGATCAAAACTAACACCTTGAATCTGCACCCGGTACGCTATAGGCAACCAGAACCAAGTGCGGAGCACAGGTGTTATGTGCTCCCGCTGACCCGTCCCTGTAAGGAGACGGACCGCCACATTCTGCACTAGCTGCAGCCTCCAGACAAGAAACAGGGGAAGCCCCACATAGAGTGCGTTGCAGTAGTCCAGCCTCGAGGTGATGAAGGCATGGATGAGTGTGGCCAGGTCGGGCCTGGAGATGTATGTACGGAGCCTTCGTACTAGATACAGCTGGTGGAAGGCAGCTTTAGCCACCGCCTCCACCTGCCGATCCAGACGGAGGTCCGAATCCAACAGCACCCCCAGACTCTGAATCTGCTGGGCTACAGGAGGGCAGACCCCCCGCCCCCACCGGAGGAGCCAGCACCCCCTTGCCCTTCCCACCAACATCACCTCTGTTTTGTCGGGATTAAGTTTCAGTCTGCTCTGGCGCATCCAATCTGCCACGGCCTCCAAACATTGGGAAAGTATTGAGACAGCAGGACCTGGGTCAGTTGAAAATGAGAGGTACAGCTGAGTATCATCAGCATATTGGTGACAATGCACCCCGAACCCTCTCATGATCTCCCCCAGGGTCTGCATATATACATTAAATAATAACTGAGACAGAATTGAACCCTGTGGAACGCCGCAGGTCAACACCCAGGGGATTGATGTTTCACCCCCCAACATCACCCACTGGCTTCTCCCTGAGAGGAATGAACAGAACCACCCAAGGATGGTCCCGTCCAGACCCTCCAGGTCTCGCAGCCATCTCAGCAGCAGCCCATGTTCCACGGTGTCAAAAGTGGTCAAGAGATCTAGTAGGATCAGAAATGTTGAACATCCTGTGTCCATCTCCCAGTGGAGATCATCCACCAAGGCCACCAACGCCGTCTCAGTACCATAGCCGGGGCAGAACCCAGAGTGAAAAGGGTCAAGGAAAATGATACTATCCAGATGCGCCTGGAGCTACAGTGCCACTGCCCGTTCAATAACCTTCCCTAAAAAGAGAATATTAGAGATGGGGTGATAGCTGGCAAATGCACCCACATCCAGAGATGGTTTCCTCAGAAGGGGGTGTACCACAGTCTCCTTGAGACTGGGCGACAGCCTCCCCTGCTGGAGGGATGCATTGACCACCCTCGCCAGCACCGTCCACCAACGTCTCCCTGGAGACTTTCATCAACCAGGAGGGGTATGGATCTAATTCACAACTTGTGGCTCTAACAGACCCCAGGACATTCACTGCATTGGCCAGCGTCACTTCCCGAAACTCCTCCCAGAAAGATTGACCAGACGGTACCTCCAGAAGCTCGTGCTCCTCACCCACTGCTTCCAACCCAAGTTACTCTGGATCTGAGCGATCTGTCTGCAAAGTAGATGGCAAACTCCTCACAGCGGGCCTGGGACATGTCCCCGTCCAGGCAGAGGTATGCCGGACTGACCAGCCCCTGCACCACCTGAAACAACTCCGCTGGATGCGACTTCGCAGATGCTATGAGGGCAGCAAAGAGCTCTTTCTTTGCTGTTCTCACAGCCTCTACATAGGACCGCAAATGAACCCTATCAAGAAGTCGATCAGATTCGGAGCGAGTCCGACGCCAGCATCGCTCCAGTCTCTTGCCTGCCTGTTTCATACACTGCAGCCCCTCAGTAAACCAAGGGTCCCGACTCCCTGCGGTGATGAGATGGAGGCAAAGGACGTCTCAGAGCCACCCTGTCAATGGTCTCCCCCAGAAAGATGTTCCAGTGCTGGACCAGCACATCAGCAGAGTGGCTGTCAAGGATAAAAGAGGCATCGACCGCAACTTTATTACATGACATATCTATCTATATATTCCTCAACAGCAAACCTGTGTAGGTGTAGAGGAGAGGAACCATGCCATATATGCAAGCCAGGGGGCTGAGATTATTCTCACCCCCTAACCCAGGTGAATCGACCCTTTGAATTCACCCTCCCCTTGGATCATGGCAGGTTGCAGCCCCCTACCAGCCATTCTGAGCCTGGGCTGGGGCCCCCGCCCTTAACACCCTCCCTCTCCCCATGTGGCAGTGGGGTGCAAATGCCCCACCTTAGTTCTTAGGGAGCCTTACCACCGCATGATTCCTACCCCGCTACCCACCACGAAAAGAGGGAGGGAAATTTCACTCCACCCTTTTCCCCTCACAGGTATCCCAAAATGCTCGTGCAGTACTGCCCTCAGATCCTCCAGTCATCCAGCATTCCCTTGCTCTGACAAATGCACGCTGTCACTCTGAAACAGGCCCGCATCCTGGCTGAAAATACGTTCGTGGTGCACCACTCTACTGTCAAAGCGAGCCACAAGTGCCCACATTGCCCTGTTGACTTTCCACTTGGTACGTTCAATCTTGCCTGGTGATGAGATGTACCATCAGACCTGCCGCTCCAGGAGATCCGACCACCATACGTAGGACTGAGGACACTTAGCAACCAATATGGAGATGCCATGCTTCATTACACCAATGAGCTCCCACGCACTGCACAGGCCGAGATCATTTTTGCCCAGGTGAATGACCAGGATGTCTGGAGGGCCAAAGCGTGTGGCTCTGAAGAACAGCGAAGGCATCAGGTATTCCCTTCGCATCTCGCTGCACCCGAACCAATAAAGGCGGGTCCGCAGTCCACAACCCAGCTGGGTACCAAAGTCCGAGTCAGCTGCATGGCCTTTGGCTCAATGCACAATGCTGTGCCCGAATATCCATACAGTGGGGAGCTGGCTCATGCCTGAGAGGGACAAACAGAATAGCGTTACCAATCAGCCAGAGTTTACTGCGAAGCGCTGAATGGCCGTACGTAAGTGCGATAAGCCCCAGTCTGCCATCTGCTTATCTTGATCTGAGAGGCAGCTAACCCACCAGCGGCAGCTATGGAGGTGGCCCCAATTCGGAAGGAGTGTACCCCATAGTCAGATGGCCGAAGCCCAAGCATAGCCAGACCCTTCTTAAAAATAGCCTGAAATTGGAATTTAGTCAGAAAGGACCCTTCTTAAAGAGCAAAGAGGGGGCCCTGCATGCTCAGACGAACGTCCAAATAAGCTGCTAATCCTGACACAGGGCACACACACCCGACCGGGGATCTGTGCAGCGTTACAATCTGCCCCCGGCCCTCCTGGTCAGTTTTGGAGCACCGAATCATGATGGTGACAGAGTCCAGCCCCAGGGCTATGTCCCGGAACTACAAGGCAATGCCTGACCAATCCCCCTTTGAGGAAGGCACCAGCTCACTGATTTGCAATGCAGTGAAAAAGGCTGTGGAGAAAGCCTCCCTGAAAAGCCACACCTCATAAGGAGATGAACAAATCTGCAGCATGGCGGCAATCAAGCATGCCAGTGCATCAACAGGTAATGGCAGCTGGGCATCCTTGCTAATGCCCTGCTCCTTGTCCCACCCTTCGATCGCCCTGTGGAGCCTGAATCCTGTGCATGGGTCAGGCACCCCCTGAGTCTTGCAGAAAAAGGTGATCACTGCTAGGTGGCCCTTTATGGTGCAGGGTGCCAAACCACGGCAACTCAAGTGGTCTGTGAACCACTTGACATGATGGGGGGGAGGGGGTATGGGGCCACTGCTCCTGCAAACCATGAGAGGACAAAAAATTGTGGAAGCCTTGGAAAGATGCGGTGTAGGAATGCCAGGTGGAGCATGACACTGCCACTCTAATGCCCTTGTCTAGCCTGTGCTCCCAAGTTCCCACAAGGCCACTGACATCACCTCTAGGTCAACATTGGTGCCGGGTGCCAGAGAATGGAAACGCTCCATCTGAAAATGAGAGAGGGAATCAGCAATCTCATTGTGCACACCAGCGATGTGTTTGGCAGAGAAATATATATTAAGGGAAAGGCACTTCAGGACAAACCAACAAACTAAGGTCATGACTCTGTTAGATCTACTAGACTGATGGTTGATTACCTGCACCACCGCCTGGTTGTCAGACCAAAAACATACGTGAGGTGAGAGTCCCGGAAGTGCTTCCCCCAAAGCTCCAAAGCCACCAGTAATGGGAAGAGATCCAGAAAGATTATGTCTCTGATCCTGGCCAAGGATGCCCAATGGGGCGGCCACCACTGAGTGCACCAACTGCCCTGGAAGAAAACCCCAAACCCTGACCCTCCGACAGCATCAGATACATCCTGAAGGTCCGCCTCAAGCAGCTGCACCTCCCTCTACAATGAAATCCCATTGTAGCTCTCAAGGAACATCAGCCAGACCACCAGGTCCTCCCTAATGCCTTTGGATATCCGTATACGGTTTGTAGGGGGCCGTGACTCCCGCCGTGGAGCGTGGCAGCTGCATGCAGAAAGCCCTACCCGGAGCCACCACCCTGCAGGCAAAGTTCAAGTGGCCTAGCAATATTTCATAGCCCTTAATGTTACCCTTTTTTGCCTGCACGGTGCCCCGGAGGAGCTCCCTCAGAGAGGTCAGCTTGTCTGGGGGAAGACTCAGCTCAGGAGCACATCACTGTATCAATTGTTATACCCAAAAAAGAGAGTTGTGTCACAGAACCTTCAGTCTTTTCTCCTGCCAATGGGACCCCGCGCTCGTATGCAAGCTCGTCAAAAGTGGATGTAAGGTGGGAACACTCCTGTGACCTAACCCTCCCCAAAAATATGTAATCATCCATATAGTGCGACATGGAAGATAGACCTGCCCTGTCCCTCACTGCCCATTCAAGCATGGAGCTGAAGCGCTCAAAGGCGGAGCATGACACCAAACATCCCATGGGCATCGCCTTGTCAAAGAAAAACTGACGCCTAAAAGAGAAACTCAATAGATCGAAATCCCGCAGGGACACGCAGCAGGCGAAAAGCCGATTTTATGTCGCACTTTCGCAGGAGCACCCCCTGCCCACAAGGTCGGATGATGTGGACCGCGGCATCAAAAGACGTGTACTGCACTGAGCAGAGCGCAGGATCAGTGCCATAATTGACCGAACTGCCCCTGGGGTACGATAAATGATGGATCAAGCGGTAATTCCCTTTTGACTTTTTTGGCACTAAACCTAAGGGGGAACACCTCAAGGGGTGAAGGGGGTGGGGGGTGGGAATGGGCCCACCACCCTCTCTGCTGCAATTTCCCTACTTGTTTGGATCATAACACATCCTCCATTCCCCTAACAGATTTCAAATTTTTGGTAACCTGGCTGACCCATGGACCTGTGTTAGGAATCCTAAAACCCTCAGAAAATCCCTGCCACAAATAATCAGCTTCAACCCTGTTAGGGTAGTGCTGTAGCAGGGAGCCCAGCACCTCAAGCCTGATAGGTGAAGGGGCCAGGACCATGGCTCAAATTCAACTGCTGTGCCCCACCGCCCCTTTGCCATTCCTGTTTTGTGCCTTCGTTGGCAAACGTCTGTTTCTAGGAATCTGTGCGACCCTTGAAGCAGGAGGCGACAGGGTGCCTGCCTCCACAGTTCGAGCAGGCATGGGCATATTTACAATGGGCACAAAAACACCCCTTCCCATTTAATGCCCAGCATATCAATTTCCCTGCCACCGGCCTAGTGGGGTCCGGCAGCACCACCCCACTCCCTGTTCTAATGCATGCTATGGGGCGATGGGGGGGGGCATAATTTGAGAGTGCAGGTTATAATCAATGATATCCCAACGCATGTGTGGGTTGAAAGCGGTCCGGCGACGAAACATTTCATCGTATTCGAGCCAGACTGTACCATCGAAGTCCAAGTAGGCCTTCTGAATCATGGCAGCGTATTGTGTGAGCTGCCAGGCTCTGCTTGGGAAATGGTATCCTACCACCCCGGTGTAAATATAAAAACAGGCCAACCATTTTTCCCAGGTCCTGGGTACTTGGGGCTTTTTCCGCTTACCTTTGTCCCCTTTGTCGGACTCCATGACTGCCTCACCCAGCTCCTCCCTGTGCAGCAACATAAACATATCTATAAATTCCCTCTTACATATCTTTTCTTTGGTTGTGAGGGATAGGTGATTGCCAGGCAAAGATATGGGAGTGCCAGAGGCATGCAAGCTTGGGTTAACACCCGGCTGCCCATAGGTGGCTTGAGCGTCTGTGCAAACGCTGTTTGTATCCCACACTGGGGTTGCAGCATTGGCATCTAATGCCAGCTCCTCCACTTTCTTCAAGTACTATTGGGTAGTCTGTGCCTCCGTTGAGGGACTGGGCCCCAAGGCTACTCCTGAGGGGCAGCCCGTGCCCCCCACCCCCGTGTCCATGATCCCGCAGTACTGGTAAATGAGGAACCCATGGACCCCTCACATTGGTCGATCGGTGCTGAAGGTATCCCACTCATCCATGAGGTGTCGGTCACGGCTGCCTGCATCTCCTCGGCCCCATCTCTGGTGTCCGGCTCAGTCCCCTGTCGACTCGGAGCTGGGACCTGACCTCTACGCCTCCGCTTAGGAGGGGGAGGATCCCCAGATGCCGCTCCAGCACGCTGGGTGTGTACAGTCTCTAGTGCAATGGCAATCATCCGGGTCACATCCTGTATGGAGTACCTAGGAGCACTGTCCAGCTGCTCCTGGTCCCTCCACACAACTGTGGTGGCCGGTGCCCTTGCCCTGGTTCACTCCCTACCAACATTTGGGGTTGATCCCCTCATGGCCTGGCAAGTTCATGGACCAATCCATGAACTTGGTCCACCACAACCCGCCTTTGCCCATGTCATGTTGACCTGTACTCCAAAGAAACATAAACAAAATTGTATTAGGACCAACTCCCAAGCCCTTGATCAAGGGGAAATAGGCTGCATACTGCGGTAATGGGGAAATTAATTAAGGGGCGACACGGTAGCCGGCCACACCCTACCTGGGGGTGGGACATTGGTGGGACACAGTTTGGGGTTAATTCTGTGTTTACAAACACAGACGAACCTAGAGAGAAAGAGTCTGTGCTGGGAAACTCTGTGACTGAAAAGGTGAAAAGAAGGTTCGGTCATTGCAGGCTCACTCAGTTCTACAGAGAGAGATTTAAACAATTTAGGAGCTGCTTTTCAACAAACCTCAAAAGGAGGGGCAAGCTCTTACAATCCCCACCCTCCACTAGGGGCCGGTTTACTCTAATGATCCCTATTGGCAGCCTAAAAAGGCAAGCACGGAACCAGATTGGGATCGAGTTATACTCCAGGCATTTTCAATAACCTATTTAATACATATTCTGGAAACATTAAGATATGTTGCAGGAAGCATTGTGCTGTATTGCAAATGACACATTTCAATGTTCAGACCCAATTAAATGTTCCCAAGTTTTATTGTGCTGTATTGAAGGCACGTTAAAAAATCCACAGTAACCCAATGGTGCTCTCTCCAGGCTAAACCCCCCCCCCCGGTGTGTTTCTGTGTGTCCCGAGCAAGTATGTGCCCCGTAGCACCAACCGGCACTCCACATGGCC
Organism: Sphenodon punctatus; assembly: GCA_003113815.1. Taxonomy (NCBI): domain Eukaryota; kingdom Metazoa; phylum Chordata; class Lepidosauria; order Sphenodontia; family Sphenodontidae; genus Sphenodon; species Sphenodon punctatus. Next base: position 182,258 of record QEPC01015334.1, on the reverse strand, counting down.
TGCGCCCTTCCTCACCCCCCAACCAGGGGATCCTATTGAGGAATTGGGAGCTGCTGTGCTAAGCCGGTGGCAGCAGTCCCTTCGGGCCAACAATCTCTCCAGGCCAAGCAAGTATGGACCTGCGCCCTCCCCCTCCACTGGGGGATCCCAATGCAAACTTGAGTGCCGCTGTGGTAATCCCATCGGCGGTGCTCCCTTTGTGCTGGCTCCCCCCACCTGGGGGGGGCACGGTCCCTCCAGGCTTACCTCCCCACTTGGGGGGAGTGTCCCGAGCAAGTATGGGCCCCGGAGTGCTGACCGGCATTGCACGTGGGTCTGCACCCCTCCCCCACTGGGGACTCCGATGAAAAAATTGGGCTCCGCCATAGCCTTCCCCTACTTCAAAGTGCTACAGGCAGGACTGCGGACTGCTCCAGCCTCCAAGCCGCTCCTAGCAGCAGCGCTCTACCCAAGACTGCTCCAGCCCCCCCCTCCGCAGTGAAGGTTCCAACCCAGGCCCCCCCCAACCCCGGGGCTCCTGGACACCGCGCAGCCGCTCCGGGGTGTCTTCCCTACAGAGGATTGCTGCCAATGGGGCTTTCCTTCCCCCTGGGCAACGGAGGACTCATCTGGAGTTAATTTGAAGAACAGGTAAGCTAAACACTCAGAAAAAATCCTCTTCGCACGTTGCCCACAGATGGGGAGAGGGGGTGTTCCCTTCTTTAAATTTTTTATCCCACCCTATCCCAAGGGCTCAAGGTGGGTTGACTCAGTTGGCAAGTCTTCCATTGACTTTAATGGTGGAGAACTGTCCAACAAGCACTATTTACTTCTCAAATTGTTTGCGGGGATAAACAAATAAACTAAGTTTATTTATTTAAATTTATATGCCACCATTTCCAGAGGCCCAGGATGGCCTCGAGTTGTGAGTTTTGCAATGGCAACAAAGATTGATTCAGATATTCCTTTGTGGAACCATATATGCAAATTATCCTCTCAAAAAAATGAAAAGTCATATTCCTTTCAGTCCTAAGACCCCAGGTGGGGTCACAGTATCTGCAAATAGGGTCCCAATTACAGATTGTTAATTCCATAAACACAGTTAATAACTCTGGATAGCTGATCAGTTAACTGATTGGTAATGCAGCAGTTAACTGAAACACCGATTAATGCTACTTTATCCTTACTGCATAACTGATTTGCTGCATAATCAATTTACCATATTTCTGTGTTCCAGCATTTTGGGACAAATAGCAAATCTGCATTGAGTAGATGTTAACGAGTTATCCAATGGGAAACTGAATTAAACGTGAAGCCAGGGTCCAGGGTGTAAACAGGAAAGGAAATATGGTCAAATGGAACTAACTGGTAACTAGCACACAGGATGGGGAAATGGCAACATGATAACATGTGGTAAAAAGCTGCACTAATGCAGTAAATTAGTTAAACCATTTAATAATTAATGGATATCACTTGCTAACCAATTGTTAGTGCCATTTGGTTATTGAACATTTGACAGTTCCTATGCAGTTAACCATTTCAGCTCTAGTCACAATCTTGTTTGCTATTTGATATACTTTGTTTGCATGACTTCATTGCTGGCTGGGGGCACTGGGTTATAGTCAAGTCTCAAGATGGAGTCAAAGAAGCAACAAAGAGGCAAGAGGCAAGAGTTTTGATTAGGACTGAAAAGAGTTTTCATATAGTTTATGACAAGCTTTAAATGTTCTCAGGCATTCTTGTTAAAGAATCAGACATTCTTGTGAGATTCTCAAGAACCTGAAAATACCCCCCAAATGATCTGTTCATGCACAAAATGGCCACGCAAAATGGCCACGCAAAATTGGCTGCGCATTCTGCACATGCGCAGCCAATATTTTGTGCATGTGAAGACCATTTTTGGGGTATTTTTGAGATTTGCGAGAATCTCGCGCAATCTTTCCAGGGTTATGAGATTCTCGCAAGAATTAATTTCATTCTCATTTCAGCCCTAGTTTAGTTTTTATTACCTTTTGGATGACCCCTATCCAGTCCAGATTTGGTGAAGCTACACTTGTGTAGTGCTGGAGTCCTAATACTGTTTATACACCCTGATCAACAAGTTCACAAGACAGAGCAGGCTAGGCTGGTTCCTGCCACAGCCATCCTGGTCACACGAAATCCCATCCTGTGATTTTTGGCTGCTTTGCTGAAAATTGATTTATTGCATGATATTTTGTTTTCTTGCTGTTCTCACCTAAGAATCTCATGCCCTTTGGCTTGCTCAGGTGTTTGCGTGATGTGTATTTTACACTAACATGCATACACATCTCCTTCTGTTTCCTGTCAGGTTGTTGTGGGGGACCATTAACCTTTTGTCACTTCTCAACAGAAGGGCGATTAATGAATGAGGTCTGATGGGATCACTCTTGATTCACAGTGGTCTAAGCAATCACAAAGTTAGGCCCAGGGAGTTTGGGACTAGAGATGAAATTATTATTCTCTGTGAATGCCATTTTTGTTGAAAACTGATGATCCACACAATGAGGAAACTTACCAGTTTCCACAACATTAATTTGTTCCTGTTCAGGAACACCCTTTGGTAAACTGCTATATCAATGACTGATTTAGTGTAGGTACTTTTGTTACATGGGCATGTCTCATGTTCACTACATGTGACTTCTTGTTGGTTCCTTTCTTCTTTTCCATTCCCCTGCATTATTTGGCTTTGTACTGGAAATGATGAAACAAGGAAAGCAACACCATAACATGAAATTTGTTTGTTTATTTATTTATAAAGAGGGCGATGTCTGGAAAGCTATTGGCAGCATGGTGACTGGTACACCAGCAGAATCCCTAATCTATCCAATACCAAATCCAACACGAGGTGGACACTCTCCATATTGGGCAAGTCAGGCACCAGATACCTTAAAAGATACGGTGTCTCTACAGATCACAGACACTCCACTCCCGACCTCTATCCTAGGCTGATGCTGAACCGAGTACCTGGCTGGCACCATGTGGGACAGAATCAGTTCAGACTCCTCATCCATAATAGCTGGAATAAGTCGACCAACCTGATCTACTCTAATCCGAATAGAGGTGTCTGTGTAGAGGGCCTGAATGAGTTGGAGCAATCTGTTGTCTATCCCAAGAACAGTAAGCTTGCTCCACAGAAGGGATCTATTCACTGAGTCAAACGCCGCCTTCAAATCCAAGAAGGCGGCATACAATTTCCCATTGAGGTTCCTGTACTTTTCAACTAAATGGTGTAACATAAGGCAATGGCCCAGTGTAGACCTCCCCTTCCGGAACCCCGCCTGCTCTGGGTGTAATATCTGCATGACTTCTGCCCACTCTACCAGCCTGGTCAAAAGGAACTTAGTGTAGATCTTACCAATGATGCTAATTAAACTAATTTGCCTACAGTTAGCAGGGTCCACAGTAGATCCCCTTTTGTATATAGGGGTTACTATGGCCTGTGTCCAGCCCTGGGGAAGAATTCCCGAGTGGTTGATACTAGTGAAGAGTTGTGCTAGAATCGGGAGTCACCAGTCCTGGTTCATTTTGATGGGCTCCACTTGAATCAGGTCTGGTCAGGGGGCTTTGCCATTGGTGAAGGTCTCCAGAATTTGTCCCAGCTCCTGAATGGAGACCGGGCGCCAGTCTGAAGTAACTTGCTCCAAGGGTCCCCTATCTCCTGTATGGACAGTATTTCTTTCTCCCAGTTCTGCCTGGGTCTTTTCTATGAACTCCACCCAAATTGGGGTGCTATGGGCCAAATAAGCAAATACACAACTGGCTTTAATACGTGAAATGTCACATCTAAACCCCACCCATGGAATTTTTACATGTGGTGTGATTTTATATCACGTGTGTGCTGCACGTGTCTAAAAACAGCCTGAGTTGTGACAGGATCAGGACCAATGCTAGGTAAGAGTCAGATCAAAATTGGGAAATCTATGAATATAGTTAAAGGGTGTTTTTAAATGAGCAATGCAGGCAGGGGCATATGTGGCTGCTGAGTGGCATGGCTGCAGGGTGCCCACACATTGGACGTGCATGCAGAATACTTCATGTGGGCAGCTTCTGGCATGATTACCCTGGCCATGGAGGCAGCCTCTGCACATGTGGTTGACCCCACATGCAGCACTCCTGATTTTTTGGAGGTACTCCATGCAGGGCCATGAGTGGCTGCTGCTGTATGGTTCATGGGAGTCCACTCCCCCATGCACCACTTTCACACAAGCAGTTTGATGCGTGGTCGATGGGGGGGGCCATGCATGGACGTGTCTCATTTAAAAACACCCACTGACATGCCAAATCAAGCCAGGGGTCAGTCGAAGCCAAACAACACACCTAAGGGGAGTCCAGAAGCAAAGTCAAAAGGCAAGTGAGGAAGTCAGTACCAGAAGGTCAGTTCAACCTGGGAGGTAAGAGGACTAGGACTCTTTCTAGAACCAAAAGCCTAATAGGCCAGGAACAGAGGTTCAAACCAGAATGCAGAGGTGGTGCGGTGGAACTGGCCACCACTCCAGGGGTTTCAAGGGCACAAGTTTTAATCCTGGGTCCTAATGCACATACCCTGTGGCAGATTGGACTATGGAGGAATAGGCTGCCAGACTCAGGCAGGTAAACTGCATAGACTGTCAGCTTGAGTGCTGGAGAGCCAGGTAGAGTAAGCATGGTAATGTGAAATGGCACCAAAGCAACCAAAGATAATCAGCTGAGTCTGGGACACCTGTATTTAAGCCATGATTTTCAGTATGGAGGGTAGTTGAAAGGAGAAGGACACCTTGCTAGTTTCCCTTCTGCTGGAGGAAAAGCTGGCTTAAGGAGGAGAGGAGCTGAGGAAGGGTTCATCTCTTCTAAGCCTGAAACCCCAGAGGAACACCAGGACAGAAAGTGTGGACCACAGAGGTGGGATTGTTCCTGATATTAGGCTCAGGAAGAGCCAATAGACTTTGGGACTCTGTTAAGACCTAGAAAGGTCTGACCATAAGAGCTCATAAAATCTTGGAGGAGACAGGCTGGCTATAAGGGGCATTTAAGGAGACCAGATTCCCACAACTCCTCTGAGACCTTCTGGGCACAAGGGACTGAAGGGTCTGTTTACTTTGGAACAAACCCCCCCCCCCGGACTGATGAGTATTGTGCAACCCAGGATCACCAGTCAGTGGGTAGTTACAGGGGCTGCTGTGTTTGTGCCATGTTGCTGAGCTAAATTCCCCATATCCCAGCTGCACCTGACAGGAGCCACAGGTCTCCCCCCCCACCCTCTCTCTCTCACTCATACACACACACACACACACACGGTCACACACAGCTTATATAGGCCTTCTTTTTATAGGAAAGCAGGTTAAAAGGGGACCCTGGGCACCAGACAACCTTTAGGGCCCTGGGAGCTCTGGAGTACTCCCCTCCTGCCTGAGGCCGACTTTCACCCTCAGAGGTCATTTGACGACTTCCATACAGAAGTGGTTGCAGCATGGAGGTGGCATTCTTCAGGAAGCAGCAGCATGGAAGCTAGCAGTGATAGATCCTGGAGCTGCAGTAGTGTGAGGGGGGCCGGGGCCAGACCAAAAGTGAGGGCAGCAAGGAGGGATGGTAAAAGATCCCCGGAAAGATGCACAGTGAGAGTTTCTGGACACCGAGGAGGAGTTGGGGCCAGGCAGCCAAGTAGACTGGAGGAGGCGGCGACAGCAGCATAGCTCTGGGATCGGGAAAATAGGAATGGGGGGGGGGTAGTGTTGGCAGTGAAGGACCCAGCAAAGAAAAGGCAGAATGCCCAGAAAGTGGCAGTGGATGAAGCAAGGAGGCGGCAGTGTGGGGCTTGAAGCAGTGGAAGTGGGGATCTTGGGACAGGATAGAAGATCCTGGGGGGTTGGAGCAGTGGGGGGAGGGTTCTTGGGGCATGAGGGGGATCTAGGATGTGCATGTCAGTTTTGTTATTACAGTAATGATAATGAAAATTAGGGATGGGCGAACAGAACGTCGTTCGGTTGTTCGGACGTTCGGTTGTTTGGTTCGAAACCCGAGTTTGGGTTCAGCTGCTCAGATCGGTGGAGTTCAGTTTGGCCGAACTCAGACAAACATCCAAAAATAGTACTATGGATACCAATACTGATACAGAAATCAATTTTTCCCCTGGTATCGGTATCATTTGGCCCTGAAACCACCCCTGGTGTGCATTCCTGGTGTCAGGAAGCCTGTTCTTCATCTGCCTCCCCCTTCCAGTCATGTTTTCCGCACCCAAAGTCACATTTTCCCCACCCCTGAACTCATCCAAACTTTGCTGAACTGTTCGACTGTTCAAACATTCAGTTCGGAAGTTTGGTTCAGTCATCTGAACAGGCCGAGTTTGGGCCGAACTCTGAACTTCCAAACTGCATTCCCTATACCTAATGAAAATTGACATTTTTGTTATCGTTATTGCAATAATGAAAATGACAATCGATAATAACTAGAGCGGAAACTCATCTTGCTGGTCTCGCTGGCTCTTGGCGAGAAGGGGGGGTGCCCCCCATTTTGCCTCGAGATGAGATTAAACAAGAAACGCCACCTTCTCGCCAAGATCTGGTGAGACTTCAAGGGGTGGACGGCACTGGGGCCCCCAGAGGTGAGAAGTGGGCAAGGCAAGCCCCCTGAACATCTCCAGGGCCCACACCGCCTCCCCGCTGGACGTGGGAGGGAGGGGGAAAGCAGGAAAGGATTAAAGATTTACTTACCTCCCTACAGAGTCCATGGGGCCCTCCCAACCTCCCACCACTCCGCACTGCTGCGGGGGGAGGGGTTTGAGTCCCAGCGCACCTCACTGCACTGTTGGACCTCCGGGTGCTGCAGTTTAAAAGGGGGAGGGAAGAGCTGGAGCATGCACAGAGCAATCCTCCAGCCCTGGCATCCTTTTCAAAGATGGCGGCGGCAGGGTCAAGCAGTTGTTCTGTACATGCTCAGTCCTGCAGGTGCCATCTTTTAAAGGGATGCTTGCAGGGCTGAGCATGGGGAGGCGCTGAGAGGCGAAGAGGGAGAAGACATCTTGGAGCCCTAAATAGGGTTGAACTCTTGAACTGTGCCTGTGTTGGGAGGGGCGAGCAGCTCAGCAGTATCTGATGGATGTATTGCTGGCCAATGAGTAGCACAAGCATGCCCCAGCAGTCTCATGGCACTCTATGGTTGCTCAATGCCCGCTGTCTCCCACAACCAATCAGGGGGACTCTGGGGGAGGGCACTGGAATCCTTTATATTGGGAGGGCCAGGCTTTTTCTCTCAGTTCTGTGAGAGCTCTGCTTGTCAGGTTGCATTGACAGAACTGTGCTGCTTGCACACAAAAAATCCTCCCTAGCACTTCCTTTCCTTCCTCATACCCTACATTTTACCTTCTCCCTTTCTCTGCCCTTCTCCCCCCATGTACATTATATATAGATAGGTAGTATAGATAGATATAGATATGTATTAGAGACATATAGATTAGGTTAGAATAGTTATATAGATAATCAATTATATAATAGATAGTTTTCCTTTTCCCTTGCCCTGTCTCCCTTAGATTTAGATAGATATTACTTGTGTACATATAGAGAGAGATTAGATATTATCCAGGTATTTAGGCTAGTCTATTTTATAATATAATATAATATAATATAATATAATATAATATAATATAATATAATATAATATAATATAATATAATATATGTTATCAGAATCTATACTGATACCGATACCAAAAATAAAAACTTTGTTTGAAATGATACCGATACCAATAATGATAATGAAAATTAAAATGACATTGTCATTAATAACGATAACAAAAAATGGCATTTTTAATAACAAACATGATAATGAAAAATGAAAATGACATGGGGGCCTGGTGGACACTCCTAATCTTGAGGGTTTGGAGCAATGGGGGATGAGGAATTTGGGGTAGGCAGGGGGATCTTGGGGGCTTGGATCAATGGGGGAGGGATCTTGGGATCTTGTGACAGGAGAGGGGATTTGGGGACTTGGATCATTGTGGGAAGGGATCTTGGGAGCAGGGGAGATCTTGGGGGCTTCGAGCAGTGCAGTGAGGGATCTTGGGGCAGGAGAGAGAATCTTGGGGGCTTCGAGCAGTGGTGGGATATTGGGGCAGGAGAGGAGATCTTGAGGGCTTGGAGCAGTGTACAAAGGCATATCTGAGCCATAGCAAGGAAGAAAGCATGAGCAAACTATTCACACTGGAAGTGGTTGTCCTGTAGTCTAAGGCTGGAAGATTTCCCAACAGACTGTGTCAGATGCAGTGACATTGAGTTGTATTCTCTTTTACAGTCATGTACCAAAAATAAACCATGCCCAAATCATTCAGTGTCTTGTTGATGATTTTGAAAAAGCCAGGCTGACAACAGCTACTGGTCAGAATTGTCAAAATCAAGTCTCATTATCACAGCTTGCAGTACTTGACCCAGAGACCCGGCCAGAAGGGGACATTCGATAGGGTGCCAAATTCACTTTGAATTAAGACCTCACATCAAGGATTTGCATTTCCTAGAAAGGGACTGCTCTTGATCATAGAGAAGGAGGTAATGGTAATTTTAAAATGGCATCTACAATGTGCTAGACATCGTCTAAATCACAAAGTCACAGAAGAACTCAGAGCACAGGTTTCCAAGATGTGGGTTGAGACCCCAGCTGGGATTGTACAATTTGGGAATGGGGTCAATGGTGGTGGAGCAATACATTTCTTGGGAGGAGCTCATGCTAGTGGTCAGTGTAGGGAGAGGTGGGGATGGACAGGGAGAACTGGAGGGACTGCTCCCTGGGCTGCAGGAAGTGGTCTCTCAGGAGAGAGGGGGAAGAGCTGCCCCGACTGAAGGTGAGGATCTCTTGGAACAAAGAGCTCTACCCTAAGCGGAAGCCCCACTAACTGCCAGAATCTCTAACTTAGTTTTGATCTCAGTCTGTAATGCGCCAAAAGTTAGGGTTGGATTGAGTCTCTGCAAGTGCCATGCACCCCAGACAGTCCTGGCACTACCCAGAAGCAAATGGCAGGGGCAGGAAGCTCTTTGGTGTGCCTGGTGGCTTTGCACTCTGCTCTCTCCTCACCTGTGAAGGAGCTCAGACAAATTTTACGCAGTCCCTGCTTCCCAGGCAAACGTCTCCCAAGCATGGGACTTGCTATTCCAGCTTTTCCACCCACCAGCCATTTGGCCAGGATGACTTGAAGAAAGCATGCCATCTTAACAAGGTTGCAAAGGCACAGCTCAAGGCTATAACAGAGGAAGAGTTTTGCCTGCTTCATCCTATGCATCCTAAAGAAAAAAAACCCTCCTGAAAGGCATCTGTCAGTACAGTCCTGCAGCAAGCACACTGCAACCCAACTTAGGGATGATTGCACACAGCTCCCACGCACACCACAGACACACTCAGACTCACTCCCCCCCCCCAATCCTCCCGCTACCCCTAGCACCAGCACTCACTGTCAAGTTGATACCCCTCACCTGAAGGCCCTAGGGAAGTGAAGCAGTGACCCAATGATGCACTGATCTGTGGAATACATTTCAGGTTCCTCCAGCAACCCACAATGCAAGCATACTCCTCACTAGAGGTGTGAAACAGGGACCCATGTTGTTTTTTGTTTTCATTATTTAAATCTGTCATTTTTGTTTTCAAAAATATCAAAATTTCATTTTCGTTTTTGCTTTCATTTTCTATTTCCATTGGTTTCAATGGAAAACACATTTTTTGCTGTAACATTTTCATTTTTCATTATATTTGAATGTAACATGGGACAATTATACATCAAAATTAATGCATTAAGTGTACCAAATTACAGAAATTGTGGATAAAGAAAACAGATTTTATAAGCAGTTGACATATGCTATTTTGCAAAAGTATGTATATACATTTCTGGCTGTAACTTCTTTTTATACCATCTACTGTAGATCATACTTGTCTATTTAACACCCCTCCCCATGTTTAATATTTATGCCAACTTTCAGAAGGATTGGATAAAGGGTCCTGGTGGTATATGCAATTAACCTTTAAATGTATGTCTGATTGTGACATCTTTATAGTCCAACCAGTGTACATGATATTTGGCCGGGCTGTATCTCACACTTTCAGGATAATAACTGCCAAATATCAGAAATATGTGAGAAAGGGCTCCAATTGTATATGCCTGCACTGCATATTCAGAGAATGAGCCTATGCCAGGGATTCTCTTATGCGTCACTGTGGTATAAGATCGGTTTGTGATGCCAATTGGGCAGCAGAAATGTCAACCAAATAACCTCATTCTGTGCTGCAGTCACCCCAACTTCACTTCCCTGCTTGTTACTTGGAAGTCGGAAGCATCTGTTTAGGAGAGAAGCAATAGAGATTATTTTGTGTCCTCTGTCACGGTGTTGCAGGATGTGATTGCAATGATAATTGACCAGCCTGGATATGTAAACTATGACCACTTTCAGACCTTCTCTCCATGCATATTTTGGCTGGAGGGTGAATGTGCAAGCCAGGATATACGTGGGGATCGGCTGGTCTGAAAGCTCCCCCGTGCGGCTTTGCCAGCAAACACCTGCAGAGATGTAGAGCAGGAAATCCAGCTACGCATCCCTGCAGGTGTTTGCCATAAAAGCCGAGGCAGCCCTAACCACATCAAGGCAGCCCTGACCACCATGGTGAGGGAGTGGGTCACGCCAGGCACGCCCTTCACCAAGGGGTGCATGGTGATGGACAACGCGGCCAATGTATTTAGGGCAGTACGTGAAGGGGGCCTCACCAGCATCCCTTGCGCCACAAACACCCTTCACTTGGTGGCTAGGGATGCTCTGGTCTTGGGGGAGAAGGGGAATGGGACAGGCACCCTTAGCTCCCTGATCGAGTGGGGGAGGAAGCTGGCCAGTTTCTTTAACCAAATTGTGAAGGTCAGCGACCTCCTCGGGGTGAAGCAGGCAGAGCAAGGCTCCCCAATGCACCAGCTGGTGCAGGATTTTTTCATACAATGGAATTCAGCGTTCCTGATGCTCGAGCGACTTTGCTAGCAGAAAGCCACCTTGCATCAGGTTCAACTGGTGACAGACAGCGTGGTACCTCCAGGGTACAATGGGGAGGAATGGGAGATCCTGGCTCACATGGTCTTTGTACTTAGACTGTTCCTGGCCATGACGAAGACCATCAGCTTATCAATGAACAACATCAGCCAGGTGACCCCTCTGGTCCAAGGTCTCCTCAGGAGGCTGGAGGAGATTTTACAGGGGCAGGATTATGGCTCTCAGGGCAGGAAGCTGGCAGATGAGGAGGTTGACCTGGTGCGGCAGCTGAAGGCAGGGCTGAAGGCGTGGTTTGATGCACTCCTGAAGCAGGGAAAATATGTTTTGGAAACCATGCTGTACCCCAGGGTCGAGGGCAGCATGGCACATCAGACACCGCTTTCTGGGCACTGGAAGGGTGGCCTGGTGGAGAGGGTCCAGCAGGAAGAGCGGGCTCTGGAGAGTGTGTGGCAGAAGGATGCCCCTGGGGATGGTGGGAGTGGGATCAGCCACCCCTTTCAGCTGGCGGGGTCTATCCCTGCCCCCAGCCCTAGCAGTAGCAGCACCAGCAGCAGGCTGAGCAGCAGCAGCAGCACCCCTATTGCCAGCAGCAACAGCTCGTATGTGCAGGGCACTCTGGCAAGCATGAGATCATGCACAGCAGGGAAGGCAGAGTGACTGAGGGAAGTGGTGGAGGTGGTGCCCAGGCAGGGTTACGTGAGGGAGTACGACAGTGCCTCAGAAGCAGTGGAGAGCTACCTGGAGGAGGAGCCATGCATCAAACCCAGCAGCGATCCCTTGACCTACTGGCCCAGAAGACTAACGTGTGGCTGGCCCTGTCCAAAATGGACAAGGGTCTCTTGTCGTGCCAACCAACCAGTGTTCCCAGGGAGCGGGTGTTCCCCATGGTGGGGGACAATTGCTCGCCGCACCACCTGAGACTGGGCACTTAGTTGATGGAGCAGTTGCTTTTTATAAAGATGAACCTTCCACTGCTGGGATTCCCCAAGCTGCCCCTGGACATGGATTGATGGTGCAGTGGCACACACCATCCCATGCCAGGGGCAGTCTTGGGACAGGGCTCCTCCTCAATCTGGGCTGCCTGCCTGCTGCTGCCCTCCCAATGCTCGGTGCTCGCCCTGCCTCTCTCTCTCACTTGATGGTCTCAGCCAGCCTATCTGACTGACATCATGATGCAGGGTTGCATTGGGAAGCTGTAAGCCTGTCAGCCGGACTCTGGCTAGACGATCTCGGCCTACCTATCTGACTGGCTCTCTTTCTCTCTCTCTGCACAGTCTTCGCCAGTAGGGATGTGCAAACGCGGTTCAAAAGTTTGGAGTTCAGACCAAACTCGAATTGTTCGTTCGACCGAACCGAACTTTCGAATCGAACTCAAATTCAACCGAAATGTTTGGTCGAATCCAAACCAGTTCGGAAGGCCAAAATACCCAGTTTTGAATGTACGAACTCAGTTTGGAAGTTTGGAATTCGACCAAACTCGAATATTCAGTCAACCGAACTGAACTTTCAAACTGAACTCGATTTTCAAACTGAATCGAACCAAATTTCTGAACTTGGTTCTGTTCGCACATCCCTATTCGCCAGCCTATCTGAGTGCCCTGCCAAGGTCCCAGCCTGCCTTCCCTACTGCCTCTCATGCCACGCTGCCTGTCTGCATGCCTGCCCAGGTTGCCAAGCTAAATCCCAGCCTCAGTCTGCCTTCTGCTCATGCCACACTGCCTGTCTGGCCACCTGCCCAGGTGGCCAAGATCAAAGCCTGCCTCAGCAAGTCTTCCAATGCTCATGCCATTCTGCCTGTCTGCCCACCTTCCCAGGTGGCCAAGGTCAAAGCCTGCCTCAGCCAGCCTTCTGATGTTCATGCCTTGCTGCCTGTCTGCCCACCCGCCCAGGTTGCCAAGCTCGAACCCTGCCTCAGTCTGCCTTCTGCTCATGCCAAAGTGCCAGTCTGCCCACCCACCTTCCCAGGTAGCCAAGATCAAACCCTGCCTCAGTCTGCCTTCTGCTCATGCCATGCTGCTTGTCGGCTGGTCCCCTACACCTCACCTCAAAAGGCTCTTGCCGCTGCAGACTCCTGCTTCTCGGGGAGCTCCACATCTGAGCTGGGGGGCAGGGAAGGACTTCATGCATCTGTCTTGCCTCCCCCCCCTTCTGCTGCTCCACGGCCATACCACCAGTCTCCTGGGCCCGAGCTACCTTCTGGCTGTGGGCCTACTCTATATGAGTTAGTAGTCCAGAGATGTGGTGCCCTCTCTCTGTCGCTGGAATCTTTTCTTGAAGATTTAAAGAGCATAAAAACAAATATAGGAATCTAAGAAGTGCCATACTGTGTCAGACCAATGGTCTGTAGTGTGTGAATCCGTGCCTGCATTATGTCTCCACAAATGGGTGGGCACCAATCTCTCTCTTCCAGCTCCCATGCCTTACCTTGCATATGGCGAACCCGTCCTCCTTATCATAAAATTTCCAGACATTGGACCTGATCCGTCCAATGTCTGGATTTGGGCTCCAACGACGTCATGTCCTCCGTAGCATGGTACCAGTGCTGTTGGGGCCAGCATCTGAATCCTCTCTGAAACAGGAACACATAAACCACACGTGTTTGGGTGGGGTTTCTGCTCGTGGCTGAGCCCCCCACACTACAGTACCCGCCCCCTTTCTCTGCGACATACAGAGAGTGCTAGGGGGTGCTAGCCCTCCCTGGGGTGCACTGTTAAGGGGTCAGGGGATGCAATGGACTGCAACTAGAAAGCCCCTGTCTGGCATGTTCAAATCCTTCCCTGATTTGGGGGTGCCTAGGGAAGGGGATGGCAACTGGAGAGTGGAGACCCTTGCTAGCCTGGCACGTGTTTGGGTGGGGGTGCTGCTCATGGCTGAACCCCCCACACTACAGTACCCTCCTCCTCTCTCTGCATCATACAGAGAGTGCTAGAAGGTGCTAGCCCTCCCTGGGGTGCACTGCTAAGGGGTCAGGGGATGCAATGGACTGCAACTACAAAGCCCCTGTCTGGCACGTTCAAATCCTGCCCTGATTTGGGGGTGCCTAGGGAAGGAGATGGCAACTGGAGAGTGGAGACCCTTGCTAGCATGGCATGTGTTTGGGTGGAGGTGCTGCTCGTGGCTGAGTCCCCCACACTACAGTAGCCTCCCCCTCTCTCTGTGCCAAGGGAAGAAAAAATAATAATTTACAAACCTGCCAGCACCTGCTGAGGCCACCACTTGCTCCGCTTGCTCCTCCTCTGAGGAGCCGGGCACCACCACCGGAGGTGTAGGGACATCAACCTCCTCCTCCTCCTCGACCTCAAAGTTGGCCCCCAGTCGGGGAATCAACACTGCAGCCTTCTTCATTTATTTATTTTTTATTTTTTTTGCACAAAAATCACAAACACACACAGTCCAACACACCACACACACTAACACTCACCAACCACAACAACAGCACACCCAAACACAGCCAAAACACACAAACCGAACAGACACCCAGCCAAACACACACTCACTCACCACACAGCTCACAGGCACACGAATTTCCTGTTTCCGGTGTTATCACGGTCTCGCGATACTTTCCCGAATGGCCGAACTGAACATGACCGAACCAAACATGACCGAACCCAAACCTGATGACCTAACCGAACAGCCAAACCGAATGGGCAGACCAAACCGAATGGAACTGAATGGCCGAACCTGAACTTCAACCGGTTTGCCCATCCCTACTGCTTATGCCAAAGTGTCTGTCTGTCCGCCCGCTCGCCCATGAAGCCAAGATCAAATCTTGCCTCAGTCTCCCTTCTGCTCATGCCACACTGTCGTCTGCCCGTCTGCCCAGGTTGCCAAACTTGAACCTGGCCGCAGTTTTCTGTCACGCCGTGCACAGGACAATCCTGGCGGCACGGCGGGCCTGGAGTCGCCCGGCAGCCAACGGGCAGAAGTAGAAAGCAGAGCGTCCACAGAAAGGAGGTGGGGCCACCACAGGTTCGCCCAACGTGGGAGGCTCCGCCCAGGCACAGTGCACGCTTGGCAGAGCATCAGGCTCAGCGGTGGATTGGGGCCCCACCCTGACCCAATGAAAGGAAGTGGGAGGGTTACAAAAGATGCCGGCGGGACCAGGGGTCGCCGCCGGTAATCACTTGTGAGAGGCTGGCCCCTGAGCATGTGAAAGAGACTTCATTGATCTTGTTCCTGCATGTATCTGGTGTGTCTGATCCTTGTTTTCCTGGTTCCCCCTGGAGTGAGTGCTGGTGAATGTTTTGAGATCCTGAGTTTCCCCATCCTTACCTTGCTGTGAACCTTCCTGAGTTTGGTGAGTGTGTTGTTTCTTGTTCACCCCTCCCGTGCCTCCCGCTATTTCCTACCCGCCATCCTTTTCACTATCCTGAGTGAGTCTTCTCCCTCCCTACGTTCCCCTTCCTCATCCTTCCCCCCTTCCCCCCCACTCCTGGCCCCAGTTCCCCTCTTCCCTCCAACACTTGCACCCCCACAGGGTGCCCTGGACCCTGTGACTCCTGTGATTCGACTGTGGTACGTGATAACTGTTTCCCCTTTCCCTGGGGCAACTGGTGCCATCTCCTTTCCCTGTTATGAGTCAGGTTGCCTTCCAGATTGGAGGGAAGGCCCAAACAAGACCATGAGGGACAGTTTTTCCCAGATAGACAAGCCAAGCCCCACAGGAGAAGAGTGCCACCCCTCTCCCCATTCCCCTTCCTTCCCCTGTTCCCTCCTCCCTCCTAAACCTTCTTCCCCTCCTTTCCTGCCCAGACATGACATCTTCCTTCTGCTATGCCAAAGTGTCTGTCTGTCTGCCCACTCACCCAGGAGGCCAAGATCAAACCCTGCCTCAGTCTACCTTCCCATGCTCAGGCCACACTGCCTGTCTGCCTGCCCGCCCAGGTTGGCAAGCTAGAACCCTGCCTCAGTCTGCGTTTTGTTCANCTGTTCAGGAACAGTGACTTGCTCAGAAGGTGTTGGGAAGGGGGGAGGCAGATAATTAGTTTAGTTTCTTGCAAGCCTCTCCACCCCTGGTGCCTGGAAGTCTGCTCCTCAGTGACTGACACCTCCCTATCATGTTTGACCTTCCAGTGAACCTTTTTTTGCCACCCGAAGTCACCCGAACGCGATCCGAACTGACCGAACTGTTCAGCCATTTCACCATTCGGTGTTCGGTTTGTTCGGTATGTTTGCGTTCGGGTTCAGGTTCGAGTTTGGTTGTTCGAAGAGGACAAGTTCGGGCCTAAATCCGAACTACTGACCCACGTTCGCCCACCCCTACTGCCCAGGTGGCCAAGATCAAACCCTGCCTCAGTCTTCCTTCCCATTCTCATGCCACACTGACTGTGTGTCCGCCCATCCTCCCAGGTGGCCAAGATCAAACCCTGCTTCAGACTTCCTTCTGCTCATACTACGCTGCCTGTCTGCCCACCCACCCATGTTGCCAAGATCAAATCCTGCCTCAGTCTGCCTTCTGCTCATGCCACGCTGCCTGTCTGACCGCCCGCCTACCCAGGATGCCAAGATAAAACCCTGCCTCAGTCTGCTTTCTGCTAATGTCATGCTTCCTGTCTGCCCGTCCGCCCACCCGTCCGTCCAGGTGGCCAAGATCAAACCCTGCCTCAGTCTGCCTTCTCCTCATGCTACGCTGCCTGTCAGCCTGCCTACCGAGGTTGCCAAGATCAAATCCTACATCAGCTAGTCTTCCGATGATCATGTCACGCTGCCTGTCTGCCCACCTTCCCAGGTTGCCAAGCTCAAACCCTGCATCACCCTGCCATCTGCTCATGCCAAAGTGCCTGTCTGCCCACCCTGTGGGCAAAGCTGAAGCCCTGCCCCAGCATGCCTACCTCTCATGCCAAGGTATATGTCTGTCTGCCCTGGCAACCCTGGATGATGTGCCCAGTTGGCCTGGTAATCCCGCTGCTGTTGTCTGCTGGTCCATGGGTGATTTGCCATGGCAAATAGGGATGGGCGATTGCAGTTCAGAAGTTCGGAGTTCGGCCCGATCTCGGACTGTTTGGATGACTAAACCTGACCCGAACCGACTGAACCAAACCTAATTCCAAACTCTGAAACAACTGAACAGTTTGGTCAGTTCGGATCATGTTGGGGTGGTTCAGGTGGGAGAAACGTGACCACATCCAGTTGGTGACCTGCTGCCTAACACAGGCAGGCACAGGGAAGGGGGAGGTCAGCTGAGGAGCAGATTTCCAGGCACCAGGGGTGGAGAAGCTTGGAGTAGCAGCCAGCCTGTCCAATCACCATCCCTTTTCTTCTCAGACCACTGGCTTCGCAGTCTGCAATTGGCCACAGACTAGGCTGCATGGAGCCAATGGAGCTTGCGGTCAAGCGGGCGCAGTAAGTAACAAAAATCATTGCCCTCCCCCCTTCCAACACCTTCTGAGCTAGTCTCTGTTCCTGAACATCAGGCATTTCAGAAGGCTCCCTCTCCCAGCAGTTTTTTTCTCCTCAATCCATTGCAATCCTCCTCCTATTTCACCCATTCAACCCATCTACCTCCATATTATCATTTATTTAGATTAGATTAGATAGATGGAGGTGTTATTTTTTGTTTTTACCCCTCCCTGTGTTCCCTGCATTCAATCTTCATTCCTCCCTCACCCCTCCATTGAATCCTTTCCCTCTCCCTTTATATATATTCCATCCTTGATTCCCTTCCCCCTTTTTTATTCATTTTGAGTAGCATTAGATCGATTTAGGTTTCATTTCAGTTTTGTACCCATCTCTGTGTTCTTTGTGTCCCCCTCATTCCATAGATAGAGTACACGAGGTACTCGTGTACTGCAGTACAATAGGCTGTGGCTGTTTCTGCTGTGGCTTCTGGAGCAGGTGCTGCTGCTTTCGATGTTCCTCCAGGTCCACCCATGTCCCCCACTGTTGAGGCGATCCTAGCAGTCCAGAGCTGGTGAATCCAAACCCGGCTGCTAAAGGCAGGGCATGATCCCCGGGCAATGGCAGTAGGGAGAGTAGCAGCATCAGAAGCAGTACTAGCCACTATAGAGGGGGGCACAGGGAGAGTGCCAGCAGCATGGCAGGCATGGGCAGTCTAACCTCATGGTCCCAGTACTCCCCTTCATGGGATATCGCCGTGATTGCGGACAGTGAGGCAGAGGTAGACACTAGTGCCGCTGAGGAGATGTCTGGGGCTGAGCTGATGGCTGGCCCTCCTCCCAGAGCTGTGTCACCAGTGCCACCAAGTTCTTCCCCTGGCAGCAGTGCGTCACCCGGGGTGGGCCAGAAGGCAGGAGGGGTGGGGGAGAATCCTATGTCTGGGAACATTTTAAGCTGGTGATCCCAGAGAGGTCCAGTGAACTTTGCAATAAGCTGGTGAAACATGGGCAGGTGCTTTCCAACCTTGGGACAACTGCAATGGTGAGGCACCTGAAGTCATGCCACAGTGCTCTGCTGCTAAGCAGGAAGGCAGGGGAAGTGGATGCCAGCGGGTTCCCGACTACAGCAGCCAGTCACCCAGCTCCTTCAGCGGGCAAGCATCCTTCACCAACTGCTGCTGCCTCTAGCAGCAGGAGCAGTATGGGGTCAGAACAGCAGCAGGATTCTCACCAGCAATGTCAGTCCATGATGGAGGAGCTGGGGTGGGGGCAGCTGCCAAGGCCATCAGGTACTGGAGGGCAGTGTGGCTTCTTTCAAGAGAAAGCCAAGTGCTTGTTGGGTGAGATGATTGTGCTGGAAGGGAAGCCCTTCTCAATTGTAGAGGACAAGGGCTTCCAGTGGATGATTGGATTCCTGGCCCCCCAGTTTAATCTGCCTTCCCGCTCCACCCTGAGTTGGACTGTGGTGCCACAGCTGTACAGGGCTTTAAAAGATCAGGTGAGGGAGCAGCTGGGAGGGGCTGGGGGGGCACTGTCCACTTTGCAACAGACCTGTGGTCAAGTAGGAATGCACAGCATGCCTACCTGGAAGTTACTGCACACTGGTGTCAGGGCCCAGAGGCAGCACTTGGCAGTGGCAGGAGGGGTCCTGAAGCAGGGTATACATGGGCCCTGCTTAAGGCACAAGTAATGGACAGCTCCCACACCTCAAGGAACCTCAAGGCAGCCCTGGCCACCATGGTGAGGGAGTGGGTCACACCAGGTGTGACCTTCACCAAGGGGTGTGTGGTCATGGACAACGCGGTCAATATACTGAAGACAGTTCATGACCGAGGCTTCACAAGCATACCTTGCGCTTCACACACCCTCCATCTTGTGGTCAGGGATGCTCTGGGCTTGGGGGATAAGGGGATTGGGCCAGGCACCCTTAGCTCCCTGGTCAACCGAGGGTGGAAGCTGGTAGGATTCTTCAACAGGAGCGTGAAAGGCAGCAAGCTCCTCAGGGAGAAGCAGGCTGAGCAAGGGTCCCCGGTGCACCAGATGGTCCAAGATGTCTCCACCAGGTGGAATTCCACCTTCCTGATGCTCGAGTGACTTCTTGAGCAGGAAGCCGCCCTGCATCAGATGGAACTGGAAACAGACATTGAGGCACCTCCAGAGTACAACAGGGAGGAATGGGAGATCCTTGCTCAGATGGTTTTGTCCTGAGACCATTCCTGGCCATGATGGAGACCATGATCAGCTCTACCACCACCCTCAGCCAGGTGACCGTGCTGGTCCATAGTCTCCACAGGAGCCTGGATGAGATTCTCAGGGTGCAGGATTGTGGCCCTCAGAGCAGGAAGATGTACTATGAGGTGCTTGACCTGGTGCAGAAGCTGAAGGTGGGGCTGATGGTGCACTTTGATGAGCTCCTGCAGCGGGAGGAACATGTCCTGGCAACCGTGTTGGACCCCAGGATCAAGGGCAGCATGGCACGCGAGACAGTGGTCTATGGCCTCCAGAGGGTGCACTGGTGCAGAAGGTTCAGCAGGCAGAGCGGACTATGCAGCAGGATGCCCCTGTGGATGGTGGGAGTGGGATCAGTGACCCCTTCCAGCCATCTGGGTTTATCCCTGCCCCGAGCCCTAGCGGTAGCAGCAGCAACAGCAGCAGCAGGATGAGCAGCTGCAGCAGCACCCCTATTTCCAGCAGCTCCTCCTGTGTGGAGGCCACTCTGGGGAGGATGGGGCCCAGCACAAAAGGGCAAGAAGCATGGCTGAGGGCAGTGGGGCAGGTGGTGCCCACCCAGAGCTACCAGAGGGAGTATGATGGTGCCTCAGTAGCAGTGGAGACCTACCTGTAGGAAGAACCATGCATTATCCCAGCAGCGATCCCTTGGCCTACTGGGCTGGCAAGGCCAACATGTGGCTGTCCCTGTTGAAAGTGGAAGAGGGTATCCTGTCCTGTCCACCTACCAGTATCCCCAGAGAGCAGGTGTTCTCTGTGGTGGGAGACATTTGCTTCCCGCAGCGCCTGAGACTGGGGGCCAAGTTGGTGGAGAAGTTGCTCTTCTTGAAGGTGAACCTTCCGCTGCTGGGATTCCCCAAGCTGCCCCTGGACAAGGAGTGATGGTGTAGTGGCACATGCCATCCCATGCTAGGGGTAGTCTTGGGATGGGGCTCCTCCTCCTCAATCTTGTCTAGGGATACTGCTCCTGTGCTGCTGAGGTGCTGTCCCTCCGTCCCAATGCCTGGCACCTGCCCTGCCCCTCCCCTCCTCTCTTTCTCTCCCTCTCTCTCATACTAGATGGCCTTGGCCACTTTGTTATTATTATTATTATTATTTTATAAATTTCTACCCCGCCCCTCCTGCCACGCAGCTTGGGGTGGCTTCCAACAAATTTTTTATAAAAATACAATAAAAGCAATTTAAAA
>QEPC01015334.1:147885-158386 GCA_003113815.1 Sphenodon punctatus | reverse complement strand
GTACAAATTTGGAAAAATAAAATAAAAAAATTAAAATAAAATCTCGGTGGAGATGTGCTTTGAGATGTACTGCGCATACGCCTCCAAATTCTGTTCCTGCACCTCGACTACCTGGAACCGTTCCACCATTCTGTTCTCCATGGTGACTGCTTGCTGCTGTAGGGCAGCCACAAAGTCCCGGGTGGACCTCTCCAACTCCGCCCGAAAGACCATTGCTGCTGCAGACACCTGGGGGGACTCCACATTGGAGCTGGAGGAGGGAGAAGGGCTTACATGGCGTTGCTTCTGGCATGCCTTCCCCCCCTTCTTCTGCTGCTGGTGCTCCACGGCCACACCAGAGTCCTGTCGCCTAGCCACCGTCTCCCTGTGGAGCTTTTCAATATGGGTGATTAGCCCCGATGTGGTCCCCTCTCTCGGCTGCCTGAATCTTTTCTGGAAGATCTAAAGAGCATAAAAAGTGCCGTACTGTGTCAGACCAATAGTCTGTGTCAAGCCCTGCCTACATTCTGTTTCCACAAGTGAGTGGGCAACAATCTGTCTCTGCAGGGGGCTTCCATTCCTAACAGGTCATAGAGGGCAATGCATACCCTGTTGTTCCAGTCCCAGTGCCTTACCTTGCAGACGATGAATCTGTTCTCCTTATCGTCCCACCTCCAGACATTGGACCTTGTCCACCCACTGTCTGGGGATGGCACTGGCGACCTCCGCCTCATTGTCCTGCGTGGTGTGGCAAGAGCACCGGCATCTGATTCCTCTCTGAAACAGGAACACATAAACAACACCTAAGTAGTATCATGCATTTATGATGATGCCTTTAGTCCTCCCTCCTTGTGGTGCTAGGGATGGCAAATGGAGAGACCATGGCTGGCACGTGCAAATCCTGCCCTCCTTGGGGTGCTAGGGGATGCTATGGATGGCAAATGAAGAGAACCTGGGTGGCACGTTCAGTTAATCCTGCCCCTCTTTGGGTGGGTGCTAGGGAGGGATGGCAATGGAGATGAGACCCTGGTGGCACATGCAAATCCTGCCCTCTTTGGGGAGCTAGGGATGGCAACTAGAAAGACCCTGACTGACACGTGCAAATTCTGCCCTGCTTGGGGTGCTATGGATGGCAACTGGAAAAACCCTGGCTGGCACGTGCAAATCCTGCCCTTTTGGGGGGGTGCGTAGGGATGGCAACTGGAGAGTGGAGACCCTTGCTAGCCTGGCATGTGTTTGCGTGGGGGTGCTGCTCATGCTCGTGCCTGACTTCTGGAAGAGCCCCCCACACTACAGTACCTTCTCTCTCTGTGGCAGACATCCACTGCCACCCGCTGATGCCTACTGTTTGTGCCTGACTGATGCCCACCGCCTACGCACCTACCTGCAAGCCAGTGAGCTCACTTTAATGGATAGTATTATTCTTGTACTCAAAGTAAAAAAAAAGTTTACAAACCTGGAAGCAGTGGCAGCACTTCCTGTGCCTGCCAGCTCTTGCTCCTCCTCCACCACCAAAGGTCCAGCAGCAGCAGCAGCAGCAGGAGGGGGAACCTCGTCCTCCACCACCAGTTCCGCCACCTTGGCCTTTCCCCAGGCCCGGTGTTTAATGGTCACCTTCTTCATTTTTTATTTTTTTTAAACAAGCATACTTTCCACCCAGCCAAACCAGCAGTCACCCAACAACACTCTCCAACCAGCCAAACCAACCGTCAAACTGAAACCAACACACAATCCAATACAAACACAGCAAAAACACACCAAACACCCAACCAGACACAACACAAACACCTCTCTCGCCACACAGCTCCACACGCACTTGAATTTCTGGTTTACGGCACGATCATGGGATCCTGTGATACCTTTTTTTGAATGCCCGACCCGAACGTGACCAAACCTGAACTCGGCGACCAAACCGAATGACCGGACTGAATGGGACTGAACTGAATGACCGAACCCAAATCGCGATCTGTTCGTACATCCCTATGGCAAATCCAAATGTGCCCACACAATCATGCTTCTGCTGTCTGCTGCTGTATGGGAGCTCTTCTCTTGCAAATCCTATCATCCAGGCTCCATGGCTGCTGCGCAAAGGCAAATCCTGCTGTTGCCATCTCTGCTGTTCCCTGGGTTCTGTACTCAGTCAATCCAATGTCTGCTGCTGCTGCCAATGACGCCTCTGTTATCTGTGCCATGGGTTCTGTGCCCTGGCAATCCAATCTCAGCTGCTGCTGCCAATGCTGCCTCTGCTGTCTGTGCATGGGTTCTGTGACTGGGGAATGCAATGTTTGCTGCTGCTGCCAATGCCACTTCTGTTGTCCGTGCCATGGGTTCTGTGCCTGAGAAATCCAATGTCCGCTTCTGCTGCCTCTGCTGTGCCACTGGTACTGTGCCTCAGCAATTCAAGGTCTGCTACTAGGTGGCAATGTGATTCACCACTGGACAAGGATTGAACAATTGGCAGAATAGTTTGTTCAGATTCAGAGAGTAGGATGCAAGCCTGTAATGCCTGGCCAAGTAGGGGTGCCAGCCACTGAGCCCTGGCCGGGCTTCTGCCACTGCTCCACCAATGCCAGACAGCCTGCAATGCCCATCTAAGCAGGGGTGCCAAACACCGAGCCCTGGCCAGACTTCTGTTGCTGCCCCACTGTTGCCAGACAGCCTGAAATGCTCGGCCGAGCAGGGGTGCCAGCTACTCCAACCCCAGAACCCACCATCAATGTTCTGGGGCCATCATTCTTCTCATGGGAAGCCATCATTCCACTACATCTAGAAGCTGCCATTCTAGTTCCAGGACCTACCATCAGGGTTCCGGTGTCATCATTCCAGTCATGGGGAGCCGTCATTCCACTGCATCAAGAAGCAGCCAGCCACTCCAGCCCCAGGACTCACCCTCAGGTTTCTGGGGCCTATGTTACAGGCAGGGAAGGCTGTTGTTCCACTTATCCAGAAGCTACCACTCCAGGCCTAGGAACCACCATCAGGGTTCTGGGGCCATCATTCCATTCATGGGGAGTCATAATTCCAATTCATATAGAAACTGCCACTCTAATCCCAGGACCCACCATCAGGGTTCTGGGGATGTCATTCCACTCACGGGGAGCTGTCATTCCACCACATCAAGAAACAGACAGCCATTCCAGCCCCAGGACTCACTGTCAGGGTTCTTGGGCCTACATTCCAGGCAGGGAGGGCTGTCATTCCACTTAATCCAGAATCTCCCACTCCTTTCCCAGGAACATCAGGGTTTTGGGCCTTCATTCCACTCACGGGAAGCCATCATTCCACTTCATCTAGAAGCTGTCACTCTAGTACCAGGACCCACTGTCAGGGTTCTGGCACTGTCATTCCACTCACAGGGAACTGTCATTCCACTGCATCAAAAAACAGCCAGCCACTCCAGCCCCAGGACCCACTTTCAGGGTTCTGAGGCCCACGTTTCAAGCAAGGAGGGCTGTCATTCCACTTCATCCAGAAGCCACCACTCCTGTCCCAGGACCCACCATCAGGGTTCTGGGGCCATCTTTCTGCTCATGGGGAGCTGCCATTGCATTGCATCCAGAAGCTGCCACTCTCATCCCAGCACCCACCATCAGGGTTTTGCGGCCTACATTACAGGCATGGGGGACTGTCCATCCACCCCATCTAGAAGCTGCCACTCTAGTTCCAGGACCCACCATCAGGGTTCTGGGGCCATCATTCCTCTCACAGGGAGCTATCATTCCACTGCATCCAGAAGCAGCCACTCCAGCCACAGGACTCACCATTAGGGTTCTGGGGCCTACGTTACATGGGGGGTTGTCCATCCACATCATCTAGAAGCTGTCACTCCAGCCCCAGAACCAACTGTCAGGGTCCTGGGGCTATCATTCCGCTCATGGGGAGCCATCATTCCACTTCATCTAGAAGCAGCCACTCTAGTCCCAGCACCCACCATCAGGGTTCTGGGGCTGTCATTCTGCTCATGGGGAGCTGTCATTCCACCTCATCAAGAAACAGCCAGTCACTCCAGCCCCAGGACCCACCGTCAGGGTTCTGGGGCCATCATTCTTCTCATGGGGAGCCGTCATTCCACTGCATCAAGAAACATCCAGATACACCAGCCCCAGGACCCACCATCAGGGTTCTGGGGCCATCATTCCACTCCCAGGGTGCCATCATTCCACCGCATCAAGAAACAGCCAATAGGGATGTACAAACGTGGTTCGGACATTTGGGGTTCGGACTGAACTCGGGGTGTTCAGCCCATTCACAAACACCCCGAATCCAAACCAACCCCCCCCCCCGAATTGACCAAACAAAATTCAGGTTCCAAACACATTTGGGAGGGGCATGGGGGGCAGGGAGAAACCCAGTTTTCCCTCCCCCTCCAGGCTGCATGGGTGGAAGGGGCACTGGGAGCACCTCCCCCCCACCCAGCTTGGGAATTTTTTTTAACCCCCCTACCCCAGGGATTGCCCTACCTGGTGGTGCCAGGGCTCCGACCCCAGGTCCGGTGGTGGCGGTTTGACCTGGAAGGCCTAGTAGTGGCCTGAAACACTCTGGAGTGCCGCTGCTACCAGACCCACTGCTGCTGCTGCTGCCGCCATTCCACCACTGGACCCAGGGCCAGAGCACCGGCACCACCAGGTAAGGCGATCCCTGGGGTGGGGTTTAAAAAAATTCCCAGACTGGGCAGGGGGGGAGGCGCTCCATGGTGCCCCTTCCACCCGTGCAGCCTGGAGGGGGTAGAGAAAACCACCACCACCACCTGAACGGATTCAGCCCCCATGAACGGGTTCAGCCTGAATGGGCCAAACTGAATGGTTTGGGGTTCGGCCGAACCCTGAACAGGCTGAACCCAAACCCCTGGGGATTCTCACATCCCTAACAGCCAACCACTCTGCCCCAGGACCCACCATCAGGGTTCTGATGCTTACATTACAGGCATGGAGGGCTGTCATTCCACTTCATCCAGAAAATGTGACTCTAGTTCCAGGATCCACCGTCAGGGTTCTGGGGCCGTCATTCCGCTCATGGGGAGCTGTCATTCCACCGTATCAAGAAACAGTCAGCCACTTCATCCCCAGGACCCACCATCAGGTTTCTGGGGAGCCATAATTCCACGGCATGCCATGGGTTCTGTACCCCGGCAATCCAATGTCTGCTTCTGCTGCCTCTGCTGTGCCATGGGCTCTGTGCCCTGGAAATCCAATGTCTGCATCTGTTGCCTCTGTTGTGCCATGGGTTCTGTGTCCCAGAAATTTAATGTCCACTTCTGCGGCCTCTGCTCTGCCATGGGTTCTGCTACCAGGCAATCCAATGTCTGCCGCTGCTCCACTGCTGCTTGGCAGTCTGAAATGCCCATCCAAGTAGGTATGCCAGGCCAGACACCAAGCCCCAAGCCTTCCTGGACTCTGATGCTGCTGCTGGGTCTCAGATGGCCAGCCATGGCACCACGGGCACCACTGGGGGCCATGTGCCGAGCCTGCCTGCCCAGGCAAGCCAGGGTGCCAAGCACCAAGTCTTCCTGGTCTCTGATTATGCTGCTGCTGTGTCTCAGATGGTCTTCCATGCCCCCATGAGTACCCTTGGAGGGCCCAAACATCTTCCACCACCAAACTTTCTGGCCGTTCGGGAGGGTTCGAACTCTGTGGGACCAAACCCACGAACCTGAAGTAAGTTTTCAGACTGAATGGCTGAACATCCATTCCAAACCCTGTTCTGTTCACACATCACTATCCAGGACCAGTTTTGGTAACTTTGCCACTCTCATCAGTGAACTCTGGCCTGTCGGCTGGATGGGGTGCAGTGCAGTGGGAGTCACTGGAGTGGGGAGGTTGGGGTAGGGGTGATTCATCTCAGATGCCCGGGTTCTGTTGCAGGGGAAGCAGAGTGCTAGGAGGTCAGGGCTTCAGGGAAAGGGGGCAGAGTGTGTGGAGAGGTCAGGAATGGAGAGGGTGACACATTGATGGATAGGGCTTATCTGAGATGGTGGGACTTACTAGGGAAGGGGGCAGGGCATATTACGCTTGCTGATATGTAGACAGAATGTTCAGGTACACCTCTCTGTCTCTGCCCCAGCATGATCCCCATCCCATCAGGTAAGCCTTGTGTCCCTGCCCCCTAGTGTGCTCTGCCTCCTGGCCTGGTAGTCCTAGAATGTCCCATTTCCTGCCCCGGTGACCCCCATTGCACTTATGCCCTAGAACATAACTGGCAGCAAATTTACAAGTAAAAGAAAGTATTAATAATAATAATTTATTAAAGTAATAACCAAAGGTCAAAACTTTAGTACAATTAAAAATAACATAAAACCCTACATAAGGATAATTACAGAAAAACCAAATCAACCAATAAAAAAAATAATATCAATCAATTATCAAAATATTAAACAAATTAAATTAAGTTTATCAAATAAAAATAAATCTAGAAGCTAGGATGAGATGGTGGGGAACCCCCATCGACAGTCAGCTCCTTAAATCAGATTGTCTTCTTTCGATCAGGGCAAGAGTCATTTTGGAAAGGCTTCTGATAGAATTATCATCTTTAGTTGCAGTCAAATAAATCTGTAATTGGTGTGATGACCAATTATTTTTATTCTGTATCAATGGAACCAAATGTTTCAGGTGATAATCTTCAATATAAGGACAGTGAATTAAAAAATGAACCAGATCTTCAGCTAGAACAAGATTACAACTGTATAATCTAAGGGCATATGGAATCCCTTTCTGTCTCCTTGTCAAAACCCTAGAGGGAATAAGGTCAAACGTAAGGAGGGTTAGAGCTCTTCTTTAGGAGAAATTGTCCAAAACAGATACATAAGGTTCCATTCCAGACACTGTTTTAACTGATGATAGAGAGGGGCAGATTTTAAATTAGCAACATTTCTCATATCTGCTTGAATTGCCAGATCAGACAATATTTTTTTCACTCGAGATGCAATTAACTTATGGAATGTGCTGCCAGATGATGTGATCAAGGCTAGTAGCACAGCTGGGTTTAAACAAGGATTGAATAAGTTCTTGGAAGAGAGGCCTATTAATGGCTATTAGCCAAGTGGTTTGGAGGATGTAAAAGCTCTGAGTGTTGGGAGGTGGGAGTGAACAGCAGGGGGTGGATCACTCCATTATGACTTGTTGAGTACTTCTCCAAAACAATCAAGAATTGCCACTGTCAGGGGTACGACACTGGGCTCGATGGGTCATTGGTCTGACCCTGTATGGCACTTCTTATGTTCTTAACAGCTAACATAAGAGGGGACATCCACTACTTTAGGTGACCGTCTGTCTCATCTATATATTAGAACTGGCCCTGTCTAATGGAAACAGCCAGGAGTGAATCTCTTTAACTCGGAGGCATGGGCTTCAAAGTGTGCAGAGCAGATACATTTATTACCCCGGCTTGGCAGATATAAAGGTCTCTTGTGGTTTTAACCAACATAGAAACACATTCCTTTTTTATTTTTATACTTTTTTAGCATCAGTAAGCAAACTATAAACAGGAAATGGGAAGAAATAAATCTTGTTGAAAGTGCTGTCACTAATTCACATCCTAGACTGGTGACATATTCCTATGGGACTGGGTATATATGCATTTTGAGCATGACAAAAGTCTAAAAATGTCTCTAGAATGAGTGATTTAAAAAAAAACATTTTTTGTAAGAAATGAGAGGCGTTTTTCATTCATGAATTGTCTGGTTTTGAAATGAAATCTTGAGTTTCAGTCGGACTGCCATCCAATCAATTTTCATGTTGGCAGTGCAGGAAATGTCTTGGATGTCAGATTTGGGATGCCACATGTCTAAAAAGTGGAGTCCTAAACTGGTATCACCATCTATAGTCTTGACACTCCATGCTCCTGCCCATCTGCTCCACACCCCAATCTACGTCCCCATGCCTCTGTCCCCTCCTTCTGTCCTCACCTATCCTACACTCAGCTTGTCGCCTCCTACCATGCAACCCTATTTTTTTGTACTCAGCCCATGCTCCCACCTACCCTGCTCCCCACCCTGTTTTCCTGCAGTCCTAAATCCTCATACCTCTGTACCTACTATCCCTTGTCCCAAACTTTTTCTATTATCCTAGCCTTAATGTTAGGCAATGGACTATTTTAAAATGTGCATAATTGTACACAGACCAACATAGGCACATTTATTCAAATTTTCCTGTTTTCTGTGCTGGGTGAGGTGTCAGTCCTAGACACCATCTAGGAATCTAGTGCCTAGGATTGACACTAATACAGAAGGGGGTGGAAGACTTCTCCACTAGGACTGTGTATTCAGGTTTGGATAAAACACAAACAAACATATGCCTCTTTCAGCTTCTGTATTTGAAACTCAAATACTGTCCTACAATTTCCAGGTCTGTGTTAATGTGTCTCAATTTCCATTTCTATTTGATGGTTTTTGTTGTTGTTGGTCTAGTAGTTTGAGCATCTTTCAAGTTTCATAATATGTCATGCTGGTTTGGGCAAGCTTAGCCTGTGATCTATAAGAATGGATTGTATGTTGATTTAGGTTTACTTTTGATCTTTAAGCCCTTTGTGGTTTGTGGGCTTGGCCTGCTTCCACAGACAGCTGGAGGAAGAACTGTGCCCAGGAAACTGGATCCTTGTGTGGAGTGAATGACAAACACTATTGAGCGGTATTTCCCTCTACCTGGAATGGAGCAAGGATGTGGGATCCCCTGCCTGGTGCTCTGGCACTAGCTGATACCAAGCTCCTTTGATGTTTACTGTAGAGTCACCACCTGCACACATGCCCTTACACAAACAATGAGGGCTACACCCACCTTCACACACACACACACACACACACACACACAGATGGTGTTAAGTCTTCATTAGCCCCGGATTTACTTACTTGTGTGTCCAGTGGCCACTAAATATTCACTCCAGGGTCGCTCTGGAACTGCTCCACGTGGTGTTATCACCGGGAATGTGGAGCCCGCTATGTGGACAAATCTAGACAACACGGTTCCCAAGGGCCATCTCCTGTGTGCTGAGGCGCATGTGCACATTCAGCACTATGGAGTCATGGGCACCAGCCTAGAGTGCTGGGCAAACATCTGCATCTCTATGGTGTGTGTGTGTAGGGGATGTGCGGGTGGACCATGGCAGGGAGAAACACATGTCTCTCTGTCGAGTTCATTTTGGAGCCTGTGAATGGTGGTTACAGGGGGGAGGTGGGTCACAGAGTGACTCCAGCCTTCAGGGGGCTTTCTTCCCATGTATTAACACACACACACTCACACACACAGGAAGCGCCTGATGGCCCTTTCTGAGCATGCTTGGCCCTTTTCAAAGATGGTGCTGACACTGCCAGCACCATCTTTGAAAAGGGCTGAGAGAGCTCAGAAAGGATCATGCTCAGTGTTGTGTGTGTTTCCCCTGCCCCCAGACCTAAGAGGCACACCATTCAGCAGTGTGGGACCCCACCAGAAAGTAAGTAACAAGCCTGCCCCCCCTGCTAGGCTTCTCCATCCCCCTAAGCACTCCACCCCTGACACACTCACACCCCACCCCTTTGGCCAGTACTAGGCCTCCGTTCCCCCTTTCCAGGCCCAAACTGGCCTATTCCCTCTCTGGCCAGTGAGGGTCAGGGAAGGGGGAGCAGGGGCCTAGAGCTGGCCTTTGGTCCCCCACTTCCCTGCCCTCTGGCCCTCTTCCTGAACTCAGATGCACTTCGCTGAGGTTTTCTGAATTTTTGGGAGTCCTCCTCAGAAATTCGGAAATCGGAAAAATTGAGTTGAGTACATTGGTTCTCTATGTTTTCTTGAAAAAAAGGAGGACTGAGTAGCAGCACTAAATTACATAAACTAGACCCTAACAAATGTCATTTCTCCTCCAGTTTTCTTCTTTGCCATCTGACTTTCTCACTACAGGTGAAAACACACATGCACTTAACTCCTCTTTAACGTTGCTTTAACATTTCTTATGCATGTTGCAGGGCCGTATTGACATCCTATGCAGCCCTGCAGCATGCATACAAAATGTTAGTGTGGTTAAAAGTGGAGTTAAGGTACATGTCTGTTTTCACCCTGTATCAGGATATTCCTTTCTGTCTCTCTGAAGTTTATCTTTCCTTTGTCTTTCCATTTTCTCTGACTTTCTTTCTAGTTTAGTCTTTTCCCTCTTTTCTTTTCCCTTTTGTCTTGTACTCTTTATTTTTGTTTCTCTCTTTCCACTCTTTCTGCCCTCTCCCCATTCTTCTGCCTTCTTTCTTTTTTAAAAGTGTGGAAGGCAGTGAGACAGAGATTGTTGGAGAGGGAGCCCCTAGTATACTCCCGAATCTCCATTGCCACTGCTGTCTGCTTCACCCTGCTGCTAGCTCCATGCCATGTATGTCTAGAAGAGAGTGTACTCAGGGCTCCCTCTCCACACTAGGGCTGTAGCGGAATATCGCAGCGGTAGCTATTTCCGGCGGAAACAGTGTTTCCGCAATTAGTGGAATGGCATGGCAGAGGCTTTAATTCCGCGGTTTCATTCCGCGGTTCCGCGGTTCCGCTTATTTAATTCCGCAACTTAGTGGAATCGTGGAAACATG
>QEPC01015334.1:118911-132049 GCA_003113815.1 Sphenodon punctatus | reverse complement strand
TTTCTTAGCCGCCCCTTCCTGTCAAGGCAGCTCGGAGTGGCTTACAACACAATAAAAGCACAATAAAAATACAATAAATGTGCACACACTAAAAAAAATACAATATAAAAATATAATTTAAAACTGCAGAACATAGGCAGAGCTACAGACAGCCCCTCCTGCCACCCCCGTCACCCATCCCTCTCACCAAACACCTGGCGGAACATCCAGATCTTAAATTGTCTTCTGAAAGAGGGGAGGTCTGAAGCCACATGGACCTCTGTCGGGAGGGAGTTCCACAGCTGTGGTGTGGCCACCGAGACCACTCCCCTCATCGTCGCTATCCGGGATACATGGGGGACTCTGATGGAGGCATCCCCAGCTGACCGCAGGGGCTGATCCAGGACCCAGGGAGTGAGGTGGTCTTGCAGGTATTCAGGGCCCAGGCTGTTTAGGTCTTTATAAGTAAAAACCAACACTGTCAACACCAAAGAAATCTGCCATTATCTTTATTGATTTTTTTATTTTTATCTTTGTTATCGTTATTGCAATAATGGTAACCAAAATGAAGAATTCCGTTATCGTTATCAATATAAATAAACCAAAGTGCACACCCCTAGTGAGGATTGAAGCCACAAGCCTGCAATGTACTTGCACTAAACTAAAGTAATCTCTGGCAGGTACATGGTGGGCCACAAGATATTTAGAGAGTAGACGATGACCACAGCTTGGGAACCAGTGGCTTAAGCTACAGAGCCATGTACTTCTATCTGTAGAGGTCTCTGCCCAATCTCTTGGTGTGCCAGGCTAGAGAGTCGCCATCAAATAAGTCAAGCTGTTTTTCTTTCCATTGCTACTGACTGCTTCTTTCCTCATTGAAGAACTGTTCAGCAGACCACAGTTAATGGACCATTATAATGGGCTACAGTTCAGCAAGGCACTTAGGCATGTGCTACAACTTCAGTGGGATGCTATTTGGCCCCAGTCATTGTTAAGCATACACTTTGCTGTATCATCAAGGAGCTTAATTGTTAATTGTTAATTGTTAATAGCTAATTATTAATTATTAATTATTAATTTATATTTATATAGCAAAAGCAATGTACCTGGAACTTTACAAAGTAATGGAATAGACATGGTCCCTGCCCTAGAGCTACAATCTGCGAGACGGGGGGCGGGAGGTGAGAGACAAAGAAAGGGGAAGAGAGGGAGAGATGAGTGTAACATTCACAACGATGCGAGGTCTCAGGTGCACATGCTTGGCTTGGTTACTTCAAGAATGATGGCTGCCTGGTCCATGTGGTGAGGATATGAGTACACAGACCTCAGGTAACAGATTGTACTGGATGGTAGGTAACAGTAGGAGTTAGGAGAGGGAATGAGGAGTCGGGGAGGGCAGAGCAGAAGAGGTGGGTCTTGAGAAGGGATTTAAAGGTACAAAAGGAGGGGGCGAGGTGGATGTGGGCAGGGAGGGAGTTCCAGGTGTTGGGGGCAACTAGGGAGAATGGACAAAGATGGTTAGGGGAGCAGGGGAGGCGTGGGAGGGCAAGAGAGGGGACAGAGGAGGAGCAGAGTTCACAGACTGGAGTATAGAGGGAAATTAGTGCAGAGAGGTAGGGGGGAACAAGGTTGTGAAGAGCTTTATAGGTGAAGACTAGGACCTTGTGCAGGATTTGTTCAGGAAGGGGCAGTCAGTGAAAAGAGGAAAGGAGGGGCTGCACGTGGTCAAAGCGACAGGCAAGGTGGATGACCCTGACAGCAGAGTTTTGGACGGAGATAAGGGGAGAAAGATGAGAGCAGGGGAGGTCAGTGAGAAGGAGATTACAGTAATCAACATGAGAGATTACCAGGGCATGAACAAGGGTTTTGGCAGAGGAGACGGAGCAAATCTTAGCAATGTTATGGAGGGCCAGTCTTAGCAATGTTATGGAAGAAGAAGCGATAGGATTTAGCAACAGATTCAATGTAGGGTTTAAAAGAAAGGGGTGAGTCAAAGATGAAGCCTAAGTTATGGGCTTGGGGGACAGGAAGGATGGTGACCCCATCGATAAGGATCAACAGGGAGGAGGGAGAGGAAAGATTGGGGAGGGGGAGAGATAATTTGTTCAATTTTAGCCATGTTGAGTTTGAGTTGACATTGAGACATCCAGGTAAAGATATCAGAGAGAGAGCTGTTGAGGCAAGCTTGAACAGATGGAGAGAGGGAGTAGAAAGATAGAGTGTCATCAGCACAGAGGTGATATTGAAAGCCATGGGAGGCAAGTTTGCCAAGGGACAGGGTGTAGATAGAGAAGAGGAGAGTGCCAAAGGCGGAGCCTTAGGGAACACCAACCGAGAGTGGAAGGGAGGAGGAGTTGGCAAGAGACACATTGAAGGAGCGATCAGAGAGGTAGGAGGATAACCTTGCTCCCCCCTACCTCTCTGCACTTATCGCCCTCCATACTCCAGCCTGTGCACTTTGCTCCTCCTCTGTCCCTTCTTTCACCCTTCCATGCCTTCCCTGCTCCCCTAAGCGCCTTCGTCCCTTCTCACTTGCTGCCCTCCATGCCTGGAACTCCCTCCCTGTCCACATCCGCCTTGCCCCCTCCCTTCATACCTTCAAATCTCTCCTTAAAACTCACCTCTTTCGCTCTGCTCTGTCTGACTCTTTATCCTGCTGAGCCACTATTCCTATACCTACGATCGGTTTACCCTTATCCTTGCAACATGGACCTGCCTGCTGTCATTCTCATCGTAACCAAGCCAAGTACGTGCACTTGAGACCTCGCATCTTCATGAATGTTAGACCCCTTGTCTCTCCCTCTGTTCCCCTTCCTAAGTCTCTCCCCCAGCTCCTGTCTCTCAGATTGTAAGCCCTAGGGGCAGGGACCGTGTCTATTTTATTACTTTGTAAAGTGCCAGGTACACTGCTGGTGCTATATAAATGTTTGTTAATAATAATAATAATAATAATAACCAGTTGAGGATGGAGCTACAGAAGCTAAGGGAGTGAAGTGAATCCAGAAAGAGTGAGTAGTCAACAGGTGGGCATTTTTTACGCACATGTTAAAGTTCCAGATTTTTCAGTCTTCTGGGTTTACAAATCCACAAGTAAGTTCCGGTTACATTTTTCACACACACACTGCTCTAAGGCAGTTCCTAGATGCATTCTTCAGACAAACAGTTCCCTGAGGTAGCCTAAAGTAACCACAGCTGTAGATGTGACAGGCTGCCATGGAAACCAAGTGACCACAGCTGCCTGGAGCAAAGCAGTTTACAAGAACTTTTTATATAAAATAGTTCTGGGAGAAGTTCTACACAGAAGCTCAAAGATGCAGATGTTTAAGATCTGGGTGAGTGATTTAGAAACACAAAAAGTTCAGGATTAGAGATGTGCAAACAGAATGGGATTCTGATGTTTGGCCAATCAGTCATTAGGCCCGAAAACTTAGTTCGGTTTCTTGCGTTCGGTCCCGCGGAGTTCGAACCACCTGAACGTTTGGAAAGTTCGGTCCCACCTGGAGGCTTGGGGCACTCCAGGGGGGCCTGTGGGGGCATGGCAGACCATCAGAGACACAGCAGCAGCAGAGACTGGGAAGTCTTGGGGCTTGGCACCCCGGGTTGCCTGGGCAGGCAGGCTAGCCGCTTGTACCCTGGGGGTGCCCATGGGGGCATGGCTGGCCATCTGAGAACCAGAAGCAGCAGTAGCAGCAGCAGACATTGGATTGCCCGAGCAGAGAACCCATGGCACAGCAGAAGCAGCAGAAGTAGAACATTGGATTGCCGGGGCACAGAGCCCATGGCGCAGCAGAAATGGACATTGGATTGCCCAGGCACAGAACCCATGGCACAGCAGAGGCAGCAGAAGCAGACACTGGATTATGCTTGATGAACAACTCATATCGGTGGTTGGGTACATGGGGTTTAGGCACCTGATTGGCTTCCTGGCCCCCCAGTTTAAGTTGCCCTTGCGCACAACCCTGAGTTGGCAGGTGGTGCCAACCTTGTACCGGGCTTTAAAGGAGCGGGTGAGGGAGCAGCTGGCAGTGGCTGGGGGTGCCACCATCCACTTCACCACCAACCTGTGGTTGATCAGAAACACGCATCACACCAACCTGACAGTGACAGCGCACTGGGACAGGACCCGGAGGCAGCATCTGGCAGTGGCAGGGGGGTCCCAAAGAAGGGTATAGGTGGGCCCTGCTTCAAGTGGAAGTCATGGACGGCCCACACACTTCTCAGAACATCGAGGCAGCCCTGACTTCCATGGTGAGGTAGTGGGTCATGCCAGGTGCGTCATTCACCAAGGGGTGCGTGATGACTGACAACGCAGCCAACATGGGAAGTCCATGAGGGGGGCTTCACCAGCATCCCTTGCGCCACACACACCCTTCACCTGGAGGTCAGGGACACTCTGGGCTTGGGGGAGAAGGGGATTGTTGACGGCACTCTTAGCTCCCTGATTGAGCGGAGGAGGGGGCTGGCCAATTTCTTTAACCAGAGTGTGAAGAGCAGTGACTTCCTCCATGCGAAACAGGCAGAGCAAGGCTCCCCAGTGTTCCACCTGGTGCAGGATGTGTCCACCAGGTGGAAGTCAACATTCCTGATGCTTGAGCGGCTTCTCGAGCAGAAAGCCGCCTTGTATCAGGTTCAACTGGTGATGGACAGTGGGGCACCTCCAGGGTAAAATGGGGCAGAATGGGAGATCCTGGCTCACACTGTCTTTGTTCTGAGACTGTTCCTGGCCTTGACAGAGACCATCACCTCCTCCACAGCAACCATCAGCCAGGTGACTCCTCTGGTGCAGAGTCTCCTCAGGAGGCTGGAGGAGATTCTCCAGGGACAGGATTGTGGCCCTCAGGGCAAGAAGATGGCTACTGAAGTGGTTGCCCTGGAGCAGCAGCTGAAGGCAGGGCTGGAGGCACGGTTTGATGAACTCCTGCACCGGGATGAATATGTGTTGGCAACCATGCTGGACCCCAGGGTCAAGGGCAGTGTGGCACACCAGACACCAGTCTATGGCCACTGGAAGGGTGAAGTGGTGGAGAGGGTCCAGCAGGCAGAGAGGACTCGGGAGAGTGTGCAGCAACAGCAGCAAGACACCCCTGGGGATGGTGGGAGTAGGAGCAACCACCCCTTTCAGCTGGCAGGGTCTATCCCTGCCCCCAGCCCTAGCAGTAGCAGCACCAGCAGCAGGATGAGCATCAGCAGCACTCCTATTGCTTCTGAATGACATGGATGATGTGGATAGACAACCCTCCCTGCCTGTAACGTAGGCCCTAGAACCCTGATGGTGAGTCCTGGGGCTGGAGTGGCTGCATTTTCATGCAGTGGAATGACAGCTCCCTGTGAGCAGAATGACAGTCCCAGAACCTGATGGTGGGTCCTGGGTCTAGAGTGGTAGCTTCTGGATGATGTGGAATGACAGACCTCCCTGCCTGTAATGTAGAACCCAGAACCATGAGAGTGGGTCCTTGGGCTGGAATGGCAACTTCTGGATGATGTGGATGGACAGACCTCCCTGCCTGTAATGTATACCACAGAATCCTGAGGATGGTCCTCAAGCTGGAGTGGCTACTTCTTGATGCAGTGGAATGACCGTTCCCCATAAGCAGAATGACGGCCCCAGAACCCTGACGGTGAGTCCTGGGACTAGAGTGACAGCTTCTGAATGAAGTGGAACGACAGCCCTCCCTGCCTGTAATGTAGTCCCAAGAACCCTAGGGCTGGAGTGGCTGCCTGTTGATGCGGAGGAAGGACAGCTCCCTGTGAGTGGAATGATGGCCCTAGAACCCTGACTGTGGGTCCTGGGACTAGAGTGTCAGCTTCTGGATGAAGTGAATCAACAGCCCTCCCTGCCTGTAACATAGGCCCCAGAACTAGAAATGTGCCTTTCGGCCATTCTGTCTGAAAACTTAGTTTGGGTTCATGGGTTCAGTCCTGCGGAGTTCAGACCCCCCCAAATGTTTGGAAAATTCAGCCACCTGGAGGCTTGAGGCACTTCAGAGGTGCCCATGGGAGCATGGCAGGCCACTAGAGACACAGCAGCAGCAGCAGCAGCAGCAACGGCAGCAGCAGAGACCAGGAAGGCATGGGGATTGACACCTCAGGTTGCCCTGGCATGAAGGTTTGGTGCTTGACCCCTAGGGGTTCCTGTGTGGGCATGGCTGGCCATCTGAGAATGAGTGGTAGCAGCAGCAGCAGCACCAACAGCAGAGGCTGGGAAGGCTTGGGGCTTGGTGACTGCCCTGGCACCCCTACTTGGCCAGGCATTGCAGGCTGCCAGGCATCAGTGGAGCAGTGGCAGCCAGCGCTTGGTGGCTGGCACCTAGGAATGTGCGAACGCGGTTCGGATGTTCGGAGTTCAGACTGAATTCGGTTTGTTCAGAAGTCTGAACTGAACGTCCGAACCGAACTCTCGATTGACTGAACAGTTCGGTCATGTTTGGATGAGTTCGGATGAGTTCAGGGGCAGGAAAAACATCTTTCTGGGGCCGAAAATTATGTTTTGGTTTCATTTCAGTTTTGGTTTCGATTTTGGTTTTGGTTTTGCTATTTTTGAATGTTCGGCCAAGTTTGGCCAAAATGAACTCGGTTGAACCAAACCATCAAACCCAAATTCGGGTTTTGAACTGAACATTCGAACATCCGAACCGTGTTCTGTTCACCCATCCCTACTGGTACCCCTACTTGGCTGGGGTTGCAGGCTGCCAGGCATCAGCAGAGCAGTGGAACAGGCCCAGCTGGGGCTTGGTGACTGGCACCCTTACCTGGATGGGCATTGCAGGCTGTCAGTCATCAGTGGAGCAGTGACAGAGGCCGGGCCATAGCTTGGTGGATGTCATTCTTACCTGGCCGGGAACTGCAGGCTGCCAGGCACTGGTGGAGCAGCGGCAGAGGCCTGGCCAGGGCTTGGTGGCTGGCACCCCTACTTGGCTAGGTGTTGCAGGCTGCCAGGCATGGCAGCCCAACTCATGGTATTTTGCGAGGGCAGCTTAAACTGGGGGGCAAGCAAGTCAATCAGGCACCTAAACCCCATGTCCCTGACCACTGAGAAGTGCTGCCCATCAAGCACAATCATTTCCCCCAACATGTGCATGACTTTCAATTGAAAGGGAAGGATGATGTTAGGGAAGACAGTAGGGAAGGCAGGCTGAGGCAGGGTTCGATCTTTGCCTACAGGGCAGGAAGACAGGCACATTGGCATGAGAAGAAGGCAGGATGAGGCAGGGTATAACTCCTAAATCTATCTAACCTAATCTAAATAAATGAAACTATGAGGTAAATGTGTGGAAATGGATAAAGGAGGAGAATGGCAATGGATTGGGAGGAACACAAACTGCTGGGAGAGGGAGAGTTCTGAAAACACCTGCTGACAGGATCAGTGGCTAGCTCAGAATGATATGCAAGGGGGAGGGCAATTACTTTTGTTACTTGTTACTTGCATCAGCAGTGCAATGGCAGAGGACTGGCCAGGGCTTTTTGGCTGGCACCCCTACTTGGATGGGCATTGCAGACTACCAGACATCGGTGGAGTAGAGGCAGAGGTCCATCCAGGTCTTGATGGCTGGCAACCCTGTTTGGCTAAGCATTGCAGGATGACTGGCATCAGTGGAGCAGAGGCAGAGGTCTGACCAGAGCTTGGTGGGTGGCACCCTGACTTAGCCGGGCATTGCAGGCTTGCATCGTACTCGACCAAACTCAAGATGTTCTACTGCAAATTAGTCAAACCTTGCCTGGTGGTGAATCACGGGGCCACCCAGTAGCAGACATTGGATTGCCAGGGCACAGTACCCATGGCACAGTAGAGGCAGCAGAAGCAGCAGCAGTGGAGATTCAATTGCCGGGCCATAGTACATGTGGTACCACAGAAGCAGCAGCAGTGCAAATTGGATTGCCAGGGCAGTAAACCCATGGCACAGCAGATACAGCATTGGCAGCAGCAGAAGATTGGATTGCCCGGGCACAGAACACATGGCACAGACAGCAGAGGCAGCATTGGCAGCAGCAGCAGACATTGGATTGCTGGGGCACAGAGTCCATGGCACAGACAGCAGAGGCAGCATTGGCAGGAGCATCAGACATTGGATGGCCGGGGCACAGAACCCATGGCAAAGACAGCAGATTGCAGGAGCAGCAGACATTGGCAGGAGCAGCAGACATTGGATTGCCAGTGTACAGAACCCGTGGCACAGCAGAGGTGGCATCAGCAGCAGTAGCATAGATTGAATGGCCAGGGCACAGGGTCTCTGGCACTGCAGAGGTGGTAGCAGCAGCAGACATTGGATTGCCAGGGCACAGAACCCGTGGAACAGCAGAGACGGCAGCATCAAGATTTGCCTGTGTGCAGAACCCATGGAGCCAGGATTGTAGGATTTGCCAGGGAAGAGATCCCATACACAGCAGATGGCAGCAGGAGCATTGAGTGGGCACATTTGGATTTGCCAGGCCAGAGCACCCATGGACCAGTAGACAGCAGCAGCGGGATTACCAGGCCAGTGGGGCACTTCACCCAGGGTTGCCAGAGCAGGCAGACAGGCACCTTGGCATGAGCATCGAAAGGCAGACTGAGGCAGGGTTTGAGGTTAGCAAACTGGGTGCACAGACAGGCAGTGTGGCATGAGCATCGGAAGGCAATCTGAGGCAGGCTTTGATCTTGGCAACCAGGGCAGGCAGACAGGCAGCGTGGCATGAGAGGCAGTAGGGAAGGCATGCTGGGACCTTGGCAGGGCACCCAGATAGGCTGGCAAAGACTGTGCAGCGAGATGGAGAACCAGTCAGATAGGTGGGCCAAGATCGTCAGAGGCCGGATGGCAGACTTACAGCTTTCCAATGCCACCTGGTGTCATGAGGTCAGTCAGATTGGCTAGCTGAGGCCATCTAGTAAGAGAGTCACAGAGAGAGGCAGAGCAGTAACCTGGCATAGGGAGGGAGGGACAGCACCTCAGAAGCCGCAGCTCAGATTGAGGAGGAGCCCAGTCCCAAGACTGCCCCTGGCATGGGATGGCGTGTGCCACTGCACAATCAATCCATGTCATGGGGTAGCTCAGAGAATCCCAGCAGCTGAAGGTTCACCTTAATGAACAGTAACTGCTCCACCAACTTGGCCCCCAGCCTCAGGTGGTGCGGTAAGCAAATGTCCCCCGCCATGGAGAACACCCATTTGCTGGGGACATTTGTTGGTGGGCAGGACAACAGACCCTTGGCCACTTTGGACAGGGCTGGCCACACTTTGGTCTTCCTGGTCCAGTAGGCCAAGGGTTCACTGCTGGGATCGATGCACGACTCCTCCTCCAGGTATGTCTCCACTGCTACTGAGGTGCTTTAGTACTCCCTCGTGTAGCTCTGCTTGGGCACCACCTCCACCACTGCCCTCAGCCACGCTGCTTGCCCTGCTGTGCACGGACCCATGGTCACCAGAGTGGCCTGCAAATACGAGCTGCTGCTGCTCGCAATAGGGGGGCTTCTGCTGCGAAGCCTGCTTCTGGTGCTGCTACTGCTAGGTCAGGGATAGACCCCAGTGGCTGAAAGGGGTAGTTGCTCCCACTCCCACCATCCCCAGGGGTGTCCTGCTGCTGCTGCACACTCTCCAGGGCCCTCTCTGCCTGCCGAACCCTCTTCACCAGCTCACCCTTCCAGTGCCCATAGACTCCTCCTGTCACTCCCAAATGCTGCCTCCGAGTCCTTCCACCTGTGCACCATCACTTCCAGGTAGGCGTGCTGCGAGTTTTGGCTCAACCACAGGTCGGTGGTGAAGTGAACGGTGGCACTACCTGCCCCTGCCAGCTGTTCCCTCACTCACTCCTTTAAAGCCTGTCCAAGGCTGGCACCAGCTGCCTACTCAGGGTGGTGCGTGAGGACAGTTTAAACTGGGGGGCCAGGAACCCAATCAGATGCCTAAACCCCATGTGCCCAACCACCGAGAAGAACTGCCCATCCAGCACGATCATTTCCCCCAACATGCGCATGGCTTTCAGTTAAAAGCCACACCGCACTCCACATCCTGCAGCTGCCAAAGGACTTGGTAGCTGCCCCCACCCCAGCTCCTCCATAGTAAACTCACGGTGCTGCTGCTGCTGCTGCTTCTCCCTCCTAGCAACAATACCATTCCTGCTGCTAGAGGTAGCTGCTCTAGGATGCTTGTTCGCTGATGGAGGAGGCCAACTGGGTGCTGCAGTCAGGAACCCACTGGCATCCACTGCCCCTGCCTGCCCGCTTAACAGCACAGCACTGTGGCATGCCTTCAGGTGCCTCACCATGGCAGTTGTGCCAAGGTTGGTGAGCACCTGCCCATGCTTCACCACCTTCTGGCATAAACTGCACTGCACCTCCCTGGGATCATCTGCCCTCACCAACTTAAAGTACACCCAGATGGAGGCTTTTTTTCCCCCTCCGGCCTTCTTGTCCACACCGGGTGATGCACTACTGACAGGGCTGATGAGAGGAGCAGAACATGGTGGCGACACAGCTCGCAGAGCAACAGCCATCACCTCAGCACCAGACATCTTCACAGGACTAGAATCTGTCTTGCTGTCCCCAATGTGAGATATGTCCTGTGAAGGAGAGTACTGGGACCCTGAGTCTGATCAACTGCCCATGCTGCTACCACTCTCCCTTTGCCCCCTATAGCTGCTGCTGCTGCTTCTGCTGCTACTGCTTCTCCTCTCCCTGCTGTCATTGCCTGAGGATCGGGCCCTGTCTCTAGCAGATGGAGTGGGATCCACCAGCCCTGGACTGCTGGGGATCACATCAATAATGGGGGACAATGATTGACCTGGAGGAACATCAGACCCCGAAGCACCTGCACCTGCTCCTGCAGCCACAGCAGAGACAGCCGCAGCCTCCTGGAGTGCAGATCTTCCAGTGCCCTGCGTGGAAGTGGATGATGATGGCAGGAGGCAATGCCAAACCACACCCCTAGTGCCAGTGCTGTGAGCTTCTGAAGCCTGTCTACCAAAATCAGGCCTGTGCAGTTTGGGATATGGTGATGGGCTCGGGCTGTTGCTGATGCCTGCCACTCCACTGGCATGGCCCCTGACACCTCTGCCACATATCCCATTGTCTGCCTCATGGGCAGCAGACCAACCTCTCCTGCTTCCCTTCTCCATGTCTCCCACCCAAAGAATACAGAGGAAGATCTTATATTTTCATTTATTTATTTATTCAAATTGGTAATCTAATATTATATATATCTACACTAACTCTAACTGCTATTAACTATTCTAAAACCTATTAAATTAAACGGAATATTATCTAATATCTACAAAGGCCTAGTCCTACAAACACACTATAAAAGATTAAAACTGAGTCACTACACACTATCTCTATCTATCTCTATAACTAAGCTAACTCCTACAACTATCTGTCTATAGTAACTATCTAATATCTAATATCTATTTCTGTCTATATACACAGGGATGGGGGAGGGAGGACACAGACAGCTCACAACAAACAACACAAGGAGGGGTACAAAACTGAAATGAAAAGCAGTTAGGAGGACTAACCGTCTTGCAGCATGGGCTAGGCATCTGGGGGGGGGGGGCATGAGTCTGGATTCCAGAACTAGGACCCACCTCCCAGCACTGCCACTAGTGAGTTGCGTTAGGGGTATTTTGTTTTGGTTTCTAAAAGCAGAGGTTGGACAATAAGATTCCCTTGAGCTATTCAAGCTGGGGATTAATCAACAGTCCCTAAGCCCATCATGTCTCATTTGTAACCCTCATCCAGCTCTGTGCGAGGCTCCAGGGGGCGAACTATCACCTGGTATCCATCGCGGGTTAAAAAAAACCTTGTTGCCAAGGTGACCTATAATTTAGCTTCTTAACCACAACTTCTCTATAACTACTGCATAAATTCTTTATGATAACATCATAGGGAAGGGAAAGGAATCTTGAAATAAGTAATGGGAGGAAAGAATAAAGTTGACCAGACATCCCTCTTTAGGTGGATCACACATGGAGCTGTTTTGTCACACTGCCCCTGAGAGCCTAGACAGCAGGACCATTTAAATGTCTCACCTTTGTCTCTGGGCAATGAGACCCCTTGTAGTGTGGCCACTGACCAGGTACCCTGAGAGCCAGGCCCCCTGCCTGCTGCCTGTGCCAGAACTGCTTGCTTCTCTGCTACATCCATCAACACCACCACCAGTGAGTGTGTCTCTTCTTTGTGCATGACTGTCTGAGAGTCACACAGTGTGTGACTGTGTGAGTGTGTGTAAGAGATCAACCTACGTCTTCTTTGCCTTTAAAAGAGGGAATCACAGCCTAGTCTCGAAGTTAGGCAGTGGGCTATTTTAAATGTACACAATGTATATATAATTATTAATTTATCTTCATTTGCACATATTTATGCAAATCTTAGCAATGAGGGCAGAGTACGGGTCATCACACTTTGTGGTTTTCAAAATCTGGTCATCTTAGGAATGGGACGTGGTGGAGCCTGCTGTCTTAGTTGTGTCCTGGGTAACATCCCTGTGTCATCCTAGAAACAAGCATTTCCAGTTCCCAAAGCACGTCTTATATGTTTGTTTAGATGGGCACACCTGCTAACTGGCCTCAGGCTGAAAGAAGGAGCTCTCTAACTGCATATTTGCAGTGAGGAGAATTTGTGTAGAATGGGGGGGGGAGACATGTCCCCTATACTCCACACTCCCCAAATTTGGAATTCAGGGGACAGTCCCCTCTTTGTCGGCGCACCCCCCAAAGAGATGCAGAGACATATTATTGGTTTAAACAGCATGACCGCACTCTTTATTCAATCGGTAATCAACCGTAAGGCCAGTGGGGCTTTGCATAGCAAACATGGGTCCAGCATGCTAGCGAACTATCCTTATTAACTATAACTGAGTACTGCTCGGAAGCGCCTTCCATTAGCAGTATTTTAAACTGAAAACCATCCCCTCCTTTGACAGCCTCGGGGCCATGGCCAAAAGGGGGGCGTGCCCACTGTGGGCATGAGTAAGTCGGTAAGTGCTGTGCAGGATACGGAGGCTGTGCACGCCCCTACTCATCCTGCTCAGCACCCCCTCCCAGGGTTACGACCCATGTGCATGCTGTGCCCTGCATTACACAAGGTATCACGACCCCATCTCTTAATGAGATGACTCTTTTAACTATCCTTAACCTATTTATCCTAACCTAGCGTGCTGG
Source organism: Sphenodon punctatus (assembly GCA_003113815.1). NCBI lineage: Eukaryota > Metazoa > Chordata > Lepidosauria > Sphenodontia > Sphenodontidae > Sphenodon > Sphenodon punctatus. Next base: position 118,943 of record QEPC01015334.1, on the reverse strand, counting down.
ACCCCCGCAGAGTGTGACATTAAATACTTTCT
>QEPC01015334.1:96837-118811 GCA_003113815.1 Sphenodon punctatus | reverse complement strand
TGGGGGGGATGATATTCCTCTCCCCCCTTCTGAGGCTTTGCTCCTCTATGGGCCTTAACTGGGAAGCCTCCATGCTGTGTGGGGAGGCCACTTCTGTGCTCCTTCCCTGATCTCCCTCATCAGGTTCGGTGGCCTCATTACCTTCTCCCCTCTGCCCCCTATCCCTTAGTTGGGCCTCGCATTGCAAGAGCCTCTCGAAGATTTCTCCAGGGGTGGGGCACTCTGCTGAGCCATCAGCCCCTTGCTCCCTTCTGTTTCCCCCGCTGGTGGGGCGGCCGCCCCTCCCAGTGCCTTCCTTTCTGCTCCCATCCCCTTTCTTCTTACTCTTTCCCATTGTCTTCTTGTCTCCACGCAGCAGCCGTCCTGTTTGCTGCTGCTTCCGTTGCCTCCCAGACCGCAATGCCGCTCTCACGCGGCTCAGGGGATCCTCCCTTCTAAAGGGGAGGAGCCCCACACCCCGCGCTGCGCACTGCGCTTGCGCATCAGGCCAGTTGCCGAAGCAAACCCCAATCAGAGAGAGCCCTTCTAACAGGGCTCTCTCAAACGACCATGCTGCCAGACAAACCACGCTCTTTGAAGAAAAGGGGGGGGGGGCTCGACAAAATGCCCGTCGCCGCCATTTTGTTGGCAACGGGGGCTTAATTTATGAGTCCTGTCCAAGCATGCCCCTGGGGCACCAGCATGCTTCCTGCCAGGAGTTCCTCCTCAAGAAGGAATGAGCTCTGCACAACTAGAAAGTTTGCACATGCCCACCAACAGTAGTTGGTCCATTAACTTCATACTAGCTCTTGGGGTATATTCCTACCCTGGGTACACATCTCTTGCAAAAACTCACAAGGTAGTGGCTCTCCAATTTTGCCCTTTTAGGACATTGGGTAGACAGACGGGCTGCCCACGGAGCTGGATGAGCCATCCCACTTCACCCCCAGGCTGGCCTGTCCATCTAAAGGTGCTCAGCCAGATGTGGAACCAAAGCAGGTGCTGCTTGGTTCAGGCCAGCCCCGCTTGCGGCATTCCAGAATATCCCTGACCACCACCTGCAGAGCAATCTGGTCAAACCCGGGGCGCCAGTCTGAGGTGCAACTGCTGTCCATCTGTTTAGCAACCCATAGTGCAGCTCCACATTCGACTGGCCATTGCCCTGGGAAACACCATGGTGTTGTGGGTGCCACTGCCTGCTTAGAGTGTTGGGTGATCCGCCTGCAACACTATGGTGCAGGTGGGCCACGGGCAGGCTGCAGGCCAGGGCAACCGCCAGGTCCATCTAAAATGGACCCAGGTGGAGTTGCTAGCAGATGGACGCAGGGATGCACCCCTGGATCAGCTCTGGGAGCAGGCAGTTTCCATGTCCATCTGTTTACACCCATTGTCACCTGCACACAGGTACACAACATCCCCAAAGGACAGTCGGTTACCATTAACCATTTTAAAAAACAATGTAATCAGAAAGATCCTGGGTTAGGAAGTTATACATACCCTAATTCATTTTACGATGGGGTAGATTTATACCCCAGCATTAGGTAGAAATCTACCTCATCGCATTTCATGTTAGTTTACACATTCAAGCAATTTAAGTGCTGAAGGACTGGGGTAAAAATCTACTCCACAAGACCAACAATGTTGTGTTTTTCATACATTAGTATGTTGGAGAGGATCGCCGCAAATTTGAAAGATAATTTAGAAGAGTTCTACTCCATCTGGAATCCTTGTTGGACAGTAATTATAATTACGAAACATTAAAATGCAGAAGTTTAAATACACTATCTGTTTGAAAGAAATTTAAACCTCTGTTAACAATGTAGAAATAAGATATTATTGTCACCTCTGGTTAAAGTTCTGTTACTATATTTGTTGCAAAACAAATGTGTATGGTATTTATGTACCTAAAGAATACTAAAAAAGCATTTCAAAAAAGTAAATAAGGAAAACCAGGATCATCTCCACTTCTTTGTGGCTTGTCTCTATAGAATTTTAAAATTAGGTTCATTGTAATGTGTTTAATAAATACATAGTTTTGGTCTTGCCAAGCCAGAAGAACAGCTACTCTTTTTTGCTTGCATTTGGGAAGGGAAGCATCAGTGGGTGGGGATTCTAGTGGTCCAGGTGTGGGGCTTCTCGTTATCAAAATTCTGGCATAAGCATGACACTGGGACTGATTCTGGGTTTGCAAATGAGGTCAGCTTTAGCAAGATAGTTGCCTTCTGGGGTCAGATCAGAATCACCCTATGAAGGAAGCCCTTTCTTCCTCTTTGTCATCCTCTTCACTTGGGAGTTCTGCACCTTGGAGCAGATTCTGTGGGGAGTTACACAGACATAAATCCACAGCCACTCCACTAAAGTACAGAGCTAGCCCACGCAGTGTGGTGGTGCTGAGAGGTCAGCATAAGCTAGTACCACCTCCAAAATGCTAGGATTGGACCATCCTAGGACTTCTGCTCCTTGATCTGTGGGGGAAACACACCCTCTTTCCTACCAAGCTGTGTGAGTTTGAATGGAGAAGCCAACATTTATTTTGTCCTGGGCAGGGGACTGCCCTGTTGAAATCAATAGAATTACTCCAGATTCATGCCTGGGGTAAGGGAGAGAAATGTTTAACCCAATATGAGGAGCAACATGGATTCAAAAGGGGGTGGGGCTCATATCCTCTCCATCTGAGGTTCATTCACCTTGTGGTAAGGTCTCCCAAAATGGCACATCTGAGCGAGGCAGCCCCAGGGACATGTCTCAGTTTGTCCAAACTAGTTTTCTTGTTCAATTAAGCTGGGCTGGCCTTGTGCACTTAAAGCTTCCCAGCTCCCAGGAGAAAAATGCCAAACCTGTCAGAGAAAACAAACAGGGGCTTTCCTAGTCTGTGTGTGTTCCGATTAACGAACCTATTAAGCTATAAAACCCGGGACCCCCGTTCCTTGGGTAAGAGCATACATTAGGGAGCTGTTGACAGTTTCTAAGTCTGACCCTTTGCACAATGCTGTAGACCTATCAGCAGCCAGGGCCTGCTTGTTCTAGGAGGTCTTAGAAAAGTATTTGACACTCAGTAAATGCCAGATGCACCACCATTTTAATCTGTAACATGGGAGGCATGGGGAAGAGGAAAGGAGGAGCAGGAGTGTTTTATTAAAGTCTAGTTCCTTTGGTGTGATTGTTACAGCCTGCAGGCACACTACCTCAGGCAGTCTGCTTTTTCAAGCTAAGCAGGGCCAGGCTTGGAAAATAGCTTGGAGAGGAGGCCTCCAGGCAAAATTAGAGAGAGAAAGATGATGGGGTGGGAGCAAAGAGGAAGGGTGCTTCAGTGGGGAGACAGCAGCCTAAAGTGAGAACTAGGGGAGACAGTCTGACCACACCACCACTCCTTTTCACATGTCATGTAAAATGGAGATGTGGGCAGATGGAAGGGACATGTCCATCCCATCAAAATTTGGGGATCAGGTATGGAATCAGTCCCCTGGGGGGTGCAAAATTAAGGAAGGGCCTGTCTCCTTCCCTTGCACCCCAAACTCAAGTGGGGGTATGTCCCCTGGTTTGATACCCCTCCTAGATATCTAATATTGGTTCCAATAAGGCCTCAATCTGAGAGCAATATTTTGGGGTGGGGTGGGGTCACCATAACAGCACTTGCATTCTGTATTAGTGAAGCTTGTGGTTTAGATAAGGCAGAACTCAAGAAGGCATAGAGGTTACTTGCTGTTATTCTTGCTAGAGAAGTATTTTTTCTTGACAACAGGTTTTTCCTGGTGTTTAAAAATAGTTAATTTTTAAACAATGTTTTAACTACGATTTCTGGGGGCTGAACTAAAAACCCAAAATGAATATGTTGATTTCATTTGGTGGCAGAACTGAATTCAAGTGCACTCTCACTGAGGTGGATATGCAAATTTATGAAGTAAATAATAATTTTTGGTTCATCTTTAAAGCTTATACTCCCGATCAGTTGAAATCACTAACAAGAATGTGCCATATTTAGCAAGAGAAGTGAAGATTGGCATCCCGGTTTGGGGAGTTGCATCCTGCCTTCCATATGGCCTGTCCAGTGGGCTTTGTTTGGATGCAAACAATGAGCAGCTTAGCTCATGTACTAGTTCAGTACCACTACCTATGCTTGTCCAGGAGCTACTTTTAGGCAGTTTTGATATCCTGGGCTGGGCCTAGGATGGCTCCCCAAGACAATTCCCCGCCCCCTCTCCTATGGACTCCCAAAGCTGGAAAGAGAATGCAGAACTGTACTCTCCTTTAGCCTTCAGCCCAATCAGAGCTCTGTGAGGGAGGAGAGATGAGCTCCTGCTGATTCCCACCCTTAACCAATCAGGCCCACCCACAGGGGGTGGGGCCTTGGAGACCCTCTGCAGTTTTGTATTACACAACAAGCCCATCTGCGTTTTAACCAGGTATAAAGATGTCTGAGCAAATAATAATGCAGAATGGGGCCAGAAGTCACTAGTTCACCACCCTTCATAGGTGTAAGTATTTATTAGGGATGGGGCTCTGGGCAAAATTTTGGTTTCGGTCAATTTCGGTTTTGGTTCTCATGAATTTCGGTTTTGGTACTATTGGATCTTTTGCATTGATTTTTGTATCAGATTTTTAACATTGCATTTTTTCAATGGAGGACAAACCGCAATGTTAAAAATCCAGTACAAAAATCAATGCAAAAGATCCAATAGTACCAAAACAACACCCCCCCACACACACACACACACAATTTTTGATTAATCCGAAATGGCCATTTTCTGGTATTTTCGGTTTTATCAGAAACTGAAATTCCCATCCTAGTATTTAATTTATACAGCACCAGCAATGTACCTGGCATTAAACAGACTTTAGTTAGAGACAGGTCACTGGCCTGAGAGGCTTACAATCTAGGAGTGACAAGGTAAAAGGGGAACACAGGGAACGACTGGGATACATTCCTGAAATAGAGAAGGCACAGGTTCGTATACTTAGCTTAGTGACAAGGCATAAGGGGAAACTGAGTGAAAGGAGTCAGACCATAGAGGGAGCATCAGTGAGCAATCTCGGGAGGTGAAGAGCTAAGGAAAGCCTGAAAGAAGAGGTAGATTTTTCAGGTGGGTTGGAGGGAAATGAACATGTAGGGATGTGCGGCACTTACCTCATTTGTTTTCATTTTCTGGGTTAAAAACCCATCTGTTTTCAAGTTTTTATTAAAATCCCTTTTGTTTTCATTGCATTTTTCATTTTAAAAATAATAAAACAATTAAAAATCACTGGGTATTTGTGCCTGTGCAGACGATTCTGGAGACCAGGGTTCAGATCCCACCCTAACCAATTAACTTGCTGGGTGCCCTTGGGTAAGTCACAACTTCTCAGCCTCAGACCCTCATCTGTAAAATGGGAATGTGTGCACATCTGTCTCTCCCTGTGTGTTACCCTCATTCTTGTCTAAATTCGACTGTAAGCCCACTGGACAGGAACCTGTGTCTGACAATCTGTGAGTGTAAAGTGCTGCGTAGGTCTACTAGTGCTATAGAAATGAGTAATAGTAGCAAACATATGTTGTTTGTTTATTCATTCATTTTTGGAACTTTAGTTGCTAAAATGAATTGGGCTCCATTGGTTTTAGTAACTAAAAACAAATGCACAGCCCTAGTGTGTTCAGGCAGGGAGTTCCAAGCATGAGAGAAGGGGTGACAAAGCACAGACAATGTAGTGATTTGTCCCCCTCCAGAGGTGTGGTAGTGGTGGTGAGGCTCCACAGAGATATAATACCTTGCAAGATGGACTGGTTTTTAGCTTAGAGGGCTCATGTATATATGGATCAAGAGGTCTCCAGATCAAGCCCCATGACTGATGACCCAGCCAGGATGTTGGATCATAAACCCTACATCTGAACTGAATCCTGTCCCTAGCAAAACTGAGATCCAAATTCTGTAGGTGTCTTGGCCCCATCTCTATTTTGCACCTCTCCAAGCCTCTCATTCATTCTTATGGTTCAGGTGATTGAGACAGGTGACTCTTTGATCACAAATCTGGGTTCTTTAGTGCTGGTGGCTTTTGCTCTAGTTGATGTTGCATGTCATTGGGACCAGGTGTAGGGCCTGAGAGACCTCCCAGAACAAAACTGAAATTGAGTCACATAGTCCATTTTAATTTACTGGAAGAGATCTCTCTGTCTCCCCAAAACACAAAGCTTGTTGTCAATCACAGCAGGATGCCTTCTCAGAGTGGCCGGCAAAGTGCTGCTGACAGTGCCTCAGAGTAACGCTTATCTGAGCTCTGATTGGTCACGCCTCCTCGGGTTACAGGCCAGCCCTGCAGCAGAGAAGGCCTGGGTCTGTGAGAATGAGGGACCTCATGCTGGAGGGACACAGTTGGGGCATTAGGAGGAGGTAAAGCTATCCCATTCCCACTGTTTCCTAAGGGACATGTGGCACACACACAAATGGACTCATTGGGGCGGGAGGAATGGGATGATCCTCAGGGTTGGATCATGATGCGGCTGGCTAAATTTCCAGCACATCATGCTGGATGTCACATCTACAATCCTCCCCTTCGTGACAAAGAGGGCTTTGGGCTTATTTGGTGGCTTTTCTCAGCATCATAAAGCAGAGCACAGGGACAGAAGAGGAGGTGGGAGGCTCCCTCTCTGAAAACCCGAGGGATGGTGCTTGCTTTCAGGGCTCTATGGATTTAATGTGAAGTTTCTGGTGGGATGCCTCAGAGACATTAGAGCAGGGGTGGGAACCACCAGTCTGCAGCTGTCCTTTTAACTTGGGACCCCTTTCTGATCCTGAATCTATCCCATGGTTTTAACCTCTACCCTCGAGTACTGAAAAACTGAGCTTAGGGGAACGGAAGGGATGAGAGCATGCACTCAAACATTGGGGATAGATCCATGCTATAGTCCCACGATCTGTACCTTCCCCTTCCATTTTCCATCCTGAGAATTCTTTTAAGCACTCCTGCCCACAGCTTATACGTGGTCTGCGAAGCTTGCACACATTTTTAAAATGTCCCATGGGGAGGAAAAGTTCTTCACACTTGCATTTGAGAGAGAATAAATCAGCCCCTTATCAGTGGAGTAACTAACTACTGTCTGGGGGTGGGGGAGAACAAAGCCCCATTCTCCCGTCCCTCTGAGTCCCCTTTTCTGTCCCATCAAGGGTGAGGTGATGGGAACATTTCCTCCCTGAGTCTGGAGCTAATAAGTGACAGTCCCTCCTTATTTTCAGGTCCCTGTGCCCCCATTAGACTTAAGGAGGGGCTGCTCCTATGCTGCCTTTCTTTCCACCAGCCTCTGAATTTTCCTGCAGCTAGCAGAGAGGACAGAAATGCCAAACTTTCCCCCAGCTGCCAGGCAAATACAAATGCCAGCAGCAGGGAGCAGAATGGGGCTCTCCCTCATGGCATCTCAGGCTGCTGTGCTGATCTCTGTGGCAGTTCTGGAAGCGGTGGGTCAGAGGGAAGAGTGTGGTGGGTCAGTGGGATAGAGCTGTTCCCCCTTCACTTTGTACTGTTGTCAGGCCACTGGTTGGGGTGGGGTGAATTCTCATGGATGCAGGACATCTTTCCAGTTCTTCATTTTGCTCTCTTCTATTTTGGCCCTTTTCAAATGGATGCTCCACCCTTCACCCACGTGTGGGTGGGTGGGTGGGCATTTGAAAAGGGCCAAAGTCACAGAAGTTCCAAATAATGAAGAACAAAGTAAAGTTGAAACTGGTACATGCAAAAAAATGATCCTTCTGTTACTGCTGCTTCCTTATTAGTAGAGCTAAAGCATACCAAGAAGTAGGGAGCCAGAGTTCCAGAGTAAGGGCAGTGGAGCAGCCTCTGCATATTATCTAGGGAGGGGCAGGACAGGGTTGGAAGCATCAGGGTGGGGCTTCTGAAAATCAGGGTGCAGCCATCCCCAAAGCCTTCTTCCTGCTGTGAACTTGTGCAAGTCCCATCACCTTTCTCTCCCTCTGTTACCTCTCTCCCTCTGCATGTCTGGCCTGTAAGATCTTTGGTGCAGGAGCTTGTATTTTATGTGTGCAGATTACGGCTGCACAAAGCCAATCCAGGGAAATCTTCCCAATAGTAAGATTATCTAGCCCAAGGGAGGAGAAACTCTGGCCTTTGGGCCAATTCCAGCTTTTATTTGGCCAACCTGAAGTTTCGGGATCTGGCTTTTGGATCCAGTCTCTACTCAGAAGCACTGAAAGAGTGAACTAAGGGGAAGGGAACAGAGATAAGAATGTGCATTCATGGACAGGGAATGGATCCATGGTATAGATCAATAGTCCAGAGTGACTCTTCCCTTCCTTCTCCCATTTTGAGCACAACCCTTTGTCGACGCACCCCAAATGAGACACAGAGGCATTAGTTGGTTATAAAACTGGCCGCACTCCTTATTTGATTTATCAATTCAAGGTCGGTGGGTAATTGCCCCAGCAATTTTGGGTCCAGTATGCTAATCAACTATTCCAACTTTTAACTGTGAGATAGTCCTGGATGTGCCTTCCAGTGACAATCCCTTTAACTCGAACTTCCCCTCTTTCGAAGATAACCGGGTTTGGCCGAAAGGGGGCAATGCCCACTGTGGGCTTGAGTAAGGAGAAAGTGCCCTCAGGGTATGAAGACAGCGCATGTCCCTCCTCCCCTGTTAGGTCACTACTCCCAGGGAGCATGACCCCTGTGCATGCTGTGCCCTGCATTACACAAGGTATCACATCCCCAACTCTTAAGGAGATGACTCATATTATTCTATCTCCTTCCTATTTAACATACCTTAGCATACTGGACCCCTGCCACACAGGGGCGTTCCGTCAAACATAAATGCCCCGACACCCACCACCAACCTAACTCAACAACTTCTCCAAATGCTCAACTAAGGCGGCCAGGTACATTTTATTTATTTATTTATTTTATTTATTTATTTTATAGATTTTTATCCCGCCCCCTCCTGCAATGCAGCTCGGGGCGGCTAACAACAATAAAAAACAATTAAAATCAGTTAAAAATATAAATATAAAATGCGTCAATAAAACAGGGCTAAAAGATATTAATAAATAAATACATGGGCGGGGGATTAAAATCACCCCCCCCACCCTCCCTCCCAAAGGCCTGGGCAAACAGCCAGGTCTTACAGTTCCGCCGAAATGTCAAAAGGCTTGGGGCCAGGCGAGCTTCCTCCGGAAGGGAGTTCCACAGCCGCGGCCCTACCACCGAGAATGCTCGCTCCATCGTGGCCCCCCGCTTAACACGGGGGACCTCCAGGAGGGCACCCCCGGCAGACCGCAGGAGCCGTTCCGGGGCGCGAAGGGCGAGGCGGTCCCTAAGGTAAGAGGGGCCAAGGCCGTATAGGGCTTTATAACGGAGACAAGTGCACGTCATCCTGTCGGTACAGGTCAGGCCGAGAGTGAACTATCCCTTTATGTCCCCAACTAGAACTTCCCAATGATTCTATAAACTTAGCTACTTCTCTATTAACATTTTTCCGGGTTTTACCCAAGTTGTTGACCTTAGCCCAGTTAATCCTAGGGATCCAATTCGTCCACACTAAGTGGATCTCATCAAACCACTGTTTGATGGTGCATACATCGTTCTTGATTTGGATTACTAAATTAACCCCTTTACGTGTCGGGAGGTCATTTCCCCCTAAATGGATAACAATCATCTGAGACTTCGAATATCCAGACATTCCCTTCAGCATTGGGAGCAGCTGACTCAATCGCATGCCACTCCGGCCCATCCATTTGATACAAGCCAATTCAGCCAGGCCCAAATGTTTTCCCCCGTGGTTTCTTGCAGCAGCTGCGCCTGCCCACTGCACCAGACTGTGCCCGATAATCCACACATTTCGTTGTACAGGACCCTAAGATGCTCTTCCTGGCGAAAACAGAAACATGCCTTTAGTAATGGTACGGTCGTATATACTTCTTATATGCTCCAGACCTCCATCTTCCCACTGCTTTAATGGCTTCCTCTGGTAGCCCTGCTGCTGAAGCAGTGGTGGCCACCCCTATTCTGAAGGAGTGCAATCCAAATTCACCCGGGGGGAACCCCAACTTTTTTAGTGAAACCCGCAGCAATGTCAGGCCCTGTGATACTGTAACTGGTGCCCCATTCTTGTGTATGAACAGCGCCCCACGTATGCCTGGGCGCATGCTCATATAATGCTTAATCTGCTCGAAGGGGCAGATTGCCTCAGGTCCCCCTCTGAACAAATTAACCGAAGTACCCCTACTCCTTTGATTGGTCTTGAAACTTCTTAAATGAATCCCCACTTTATCCAGTGAAAGTTTGAGGTCCTGTATCACCAGCGCTCAGTTAGTATCGTCTGTCCTAGATTTCCTTACCACCTAGCTATTCCGGAATCCTGCAAAGTACATCACGACATATATCTCTGTGAATACCTGCGCTTTGTAATTGTTGTAACATACTTCCTTCAATACTTTAACCAAACCTTCTAATATTGGGGTTGTCAGAACAGGGGAATCAGGGTGGGTGTTCCAGTGCTCTTGAGGCCACAGGATGGCCTATTTCCATGGAGCCCTCTCTCTCCTCACCTGTGTCACTCAGGCCTCAGGGTGGCTGCTTCCTGCAGGCTCTGCCCACCTCCTCACTTTCAATAAATCACCAATCCCTGAGTCCCAACTGCCAGAGATGTGTGTGTGCGTGAAAGGGAAAGCATGTTTGTGTGTGCATGTATGCCTGTGCATGAATGTGTGTGCAAAAACTATTGACACTTCTTTGTTTTTGTAATCAAATACCAGACTGCCAGTTGTTAAAGGGAAGGAACTATGAAGGGCATGGTCATGGGGGCTCCACATTTTAATTTTGTCCTGGGCCCCACAAATTCTAAGGCTGGCCTACTTACAGGCTGTCACACTCAGCCAGCACCAAACGTTCGAAAGAAAAATGTGGAAGCAAAATTACTGACCAGATCACACTTTCAGTCTCTCCTGAACAGTGAGATCCCAGAAAAACTGCCACCAAAGGACCTAGTTTAAAAAGCTTTAGGTCGGTTAAAAAGAAAGAGTCTCAAGATGGTGGATGTGAGCCACAGGGCAAGAGACAAGTAGTGTGAGACAAGCAGATGTTGGGAGATAAGATATTAAATATTAAAAATAAATATTTATTGGGGATGGTTTAACTCTAGTTAATCTGACTCAGTGCACAAGGTTCGACTAGATTATCCCTGAGGTGTCTTCTAGTTGTATGAGTCTTGGGAATAGTTATTCAGCCTCTTCTTAAAACGCTCTAGTGAAGATTCCACAACTGGTTCTGTTGATGGAATGATTAGGAAATATTTCACAATATTTAACCTAAATCTGCTGCTCTGTAACATAACCCCATTGCCTCTTGTTCTTTCCTCAGTGGTGATGAAGAACAATTGTTCTCCATCGTTTTTAAATATGTGAAGACTGCTATTGTGTTTCCCCTTAATCTTCTTTTCTCCAGGCTAAACCTACCCAGCTTCTACAGCCTCTCCTACGGTTGCCGCTGTAGGTATATTTTTCCAGGCTACTTTTGAAGAATATATGTTGGTGCCAATGCAGGCCCTGCAACATGTATTTTTCATACGTGGCCTGGGAAAATATACCTAAGGTGGAAACCCTAGCCTCTCCTCATATAACTTGCATTCCAAAACCTCTATCATCTTTGTCTGATCCTCTCTAGTTTGTCCCTGTCCTCCTTAAACTTTGGTGCCTCAAGCAGGATACAGTACTCTGGCAAAGGGCTAGCCAGCGGGGTGTGGGGGGAGAGGTAGTGATCATGGAGCGAGGGGTCTTAGTTGAGCTCAGGCCCCAGACTCTGAGGGAGCCTGTTACAAATTTTCCTAACTGCTGAATTTTCAGAGGAGGAGGGAGCAGGGCCAACACACCACCCCTGACAACTCAGAAAATTTCCTAACAGCACTCAGGCTGTTTGTAAAGGGCCCTGCCATGAAGGATAGGAAGGTTTGAGAGGGGGTGGAGTACTGACCTCAAGCTCACCCACTCTTAATGGGTGAAAACAGACATGACGCTAACCACCCTTTAACCACCCTTGGTGGTCATTTATGCATGTTTCAGGGCTTCATAAGGCACCAATACACCCTGCAACATGAATAAATAACCACCAAGGGTGGTTAAAGGGTGGTTAGCGTCATGTCTGTTTTCACCAAAGAACTCCCTTCCTAGTGGAATTGCTGCCACTCCATGGGGAAGGGAGGGCCAGAGGTGGGGCAACTAGGGATGTGCGAACGCAGTTCGGAAGTTCGGAGTTCGGACCGAACTCGGTCTGTTCAGACGACCGAACTGAAATTCCGAACCGAACCTGAACCGGCGGAACCGAACCGAACTCGAATCGAACTCTGAAACGACCGAATAGTTAATTTGTGTTCAGCCACATTAGGTTGAGGTCAGGCGGGAAAAACGTGACTGGAAGGCCCAGGGAGGGGGAGGCAGCTGAGGAGCAGACTTCCTGGTACCGGAGGTGAAGAGGCTTGGAGTAGCAGCCAGCCTGCCCAATCGCCTTTCTTTTTTGATTAAGAACACTGGCTTCACAGACTGCGATTGGCCAGGGGCTAGGCTGCACAGAGCCAATGGGGCTTGCGGTAAGGCAGGAGCAGCAAGTAACAAAACTCTTTGCCCTGCCCCCCTTCCAACACCTTCTGGGCCAGCCACTGATCATTTCAGCAGCTTTTACAGAAGGCTCCCTGACTCTCAGCAGTTTACTTCCCTCATCCATTCTCAATCCTCCTCCTATTTCACCCATCCAACAGATTTATCTCCCTATTATCATTAAGTTAAATTATATTAGATAGATTTAGCTGTTGTTTTTATTTTTTATGCCTCCCTGTGTTCTATCTCCCTACCCTCCATTGAATCAATTCCTTTCCCTCTCCCTCCATATTCCATCCCTCATTCCCTTCCCCCTGGTTTTTGATTTATTAGAGTAGGATTAGATTGATTTAGGTTTTATTTCAGTCTCTGTACCCCTCCCTGTGTTGTTTTGAGCTGTCTATGTTCCTCTCCCCCCATCTCTGTGTAATATTGTATATATATTAGGGGTGGGTCCAAAGTGAAAAAAACGGGTATGGTTTTACCGGTTACCAGTTTAAAAAAAATCGGTTTTATCGGTAAAACTGGTTTACCGGTACTGGGTTTTTTTCATTGCTTTCAATGGGGAAATGTCCCCATTGAAATCAATGAACCGCCCCCAAACCTCCCCCCCTTCCAGGCTGCATGGGTGGAAGGTGGGACACCCCCTACCCACCCCCAGCCTGGATTTCTTGTTTTAAAACCGGACTGGACCCGGGCTCCGGACTGCCGCCGGCTGCCCAGCAGCAGCCAGGGCTATGGAGGCAGCTGAGCTCTCCTCTGGGAGTAGGGCTGATGCGAAATCAGCTGTTACCGCTCCGCGATTCCATTCCTAAACCTCGGCATCCCTGTTTGCGCCTCGCATAATTTCGCGCGATACTCCGCGATTCTGCATTATTTTCGCTACAAGAATTCGCGGATGTGAAATGTGTGTGTATCACCGCTTCCTTCNCTGCCACCCAAAAGAAGCACAGGTAAAAGGTGATCGGGGGGGGTTAGGTTACCAGTCTTGCCTGCTGGCTGCCAGAGAGTGCCAGCAAGCCATGTGTGGGCTCCCAGAGGAGAGCTCAGCTGCCTTCATAGCCCTGGCTGCCACTGGGCAGCTGGCGGCAGCCCGGAGCCCGGGTCCATTAAAAAAAAAATATCCAGGCTGGGCAGGGTGGGTGGGGGGTATCCCCCCCTTCCACCCACGCAGCCTGGGAGGGGGAGGGAAATGGGTTTTGGTGGGGTTTTTTTACATTGCGCCCATTGATTTCAATGGCCACAATGTAAAAAAAAATCCAGTACAGGAACCGGCACCAGTACGGGGAATTATTGGATCTATCCGGTGTCCCCGATACTGCCAAATACCGGCAGTATCGGATACCGGGAGATCCGAACTTCCCACCCCGAATATATATATATATATATATAGAGAGAGAGAGAGAGAGAGAGAGAGAGAGAGAATATAGTAGTTTTTAGGTAGTATTATAGTTATCTATTACAGTTAAGTTAGCTTAGTTTATAGAGATACAGTGATCTAGTTTTGGAGTGTGTTTTTTATATTCCATTAGCCTGCTACAGGCTATAAATAAATTCCAGAAATACTGAAAATCAAATGGACTAGAGATCAACACACAAAAATCCAAACTAACGATATTAGGCAAAAGGAAGTACCCGCGCAAATGGAAAACTAAAGCTGGGGTGTTGGAGATAGTTAACTCATTTAATTATATGGAAGTTACTTTTAGCAGTAGGGGAACATGGAACTCCCATATACAGGCTAGAGCATTGAAGGCCCAGTGTACAGCTCAGGCATTAAATAGGGCCACAAATATCTCTATGGAGGTTCCTATCTCGGAATTTATACAAGTTTATAACTCCAAAGTCCCCCCTTCAGCTGTGTTTGGCCTTGAAGTGATGCCTAACCCAAATCTGATTGCCCTAGAGAGGGTCCAAAACCTTTTCCTTTGACACTTGTTAAAAGTAGGACCGGGCATTCCAGGGGCAGTACTGAGAGCGAAGTTGGGGGTCAACTCCATAGCAACGCATGCTAGGGGCAATTATGTCAGGTATTGGCTCAGGCTTCTGACTCATTGTGAGTCATATCTCTCCCTTCTATGTTTAATGGAGGAATTAACTAATACAGGCCCAAGAGAGTACCCATGGTTGAGGTATCTGGAGAGGATTCTCAGTTCTTGTGGATTTTCCTTTATTTACCTTATGGGTAAGAGTGTGCCAGCTATTAGAACTGAACTGTGCACAAGGATAAGGGACATGGCGCAAAAGGAGGATCTCGGTGCAGTGGCAGCATGGAGGGAAGCCCCTAAGTTGGGCTTGTATAAATGGATATTTGGGTTAGAACCCTATTTGGATACTTTAGCAAATGCCAAATTGCGCAGAGGGTACATACTGCTATGTTTTCAGCTTATCCAACTTGCTGTTATGGAAGGCAGGTCTAATAAGGTGCCATATCTGTCAAGGTGCTGCTCTTGCAGTATGCAGGAGATAGAAACAACGGAGCATCTCATGTTGCGATGTCCCTACTATGCTAAATTGTGGTCAGTATGGCTGGTTCCCTTATTGAAGAAGCCAATGGCCCTAACCTCAGAAGGCTGTTATCTGTTTCTGCTTAGCTTATGGGACAGGGAAGAATTGATGGCCATTGCCATCTACGTAGCCTTGGCTGAGAAAAGGAGGATGTTAATACAAGCTAAATTAAGGTCAATTGGCAAATTGTCTTGAAGGGGATAGGATCAATGGCAGTGTATGCCTCCACTTGAGACCAAATCTCATGTAAGTATTACCATCTAATATCATCTAATAGTAAAGGTCACAGGTGATTTTTACCTGCTATCACCTCTCTATATAAAGATTATGGCTATGGGATCTGTGCTCATTGGGGAACAGAAGAAGTCATAATTTCCCCCAAACAAAATAGGGAAGGGAGGGAGGTAATTGGAGGGGGAGTAGGAGGAGGATTGTAAGGACAATATGGGCAACTCAACAGTGGCAAGCAGTTGTAGGGACATTGATATTCCCCTTCTGATGCGGCGAAGGCAGGAGAGCGCCAAATAGCCTAAGTGATTTGCCTCATGGGCAAATAGTTCCCGCTAAGCGCGGAACTAACCTGGCACCCCTGGGGAAGCAAGGGGACTGTGGTGGAATTGATAAGTTGGTTAGTATATGGATATAGGTTGTAGCATTGTATGATGTGTTATTATTATGAATGTATGGGAGCGTGCTATAGTACGTTGTTTTATTATATTAATTATTTATGTATGAATCGTATTGGTATTATGGCAATAGCGGAAGCTAGGCCGTAATAAAATAAAATAAAATAAAATAAAATATTCCATTATTTAGTTCCATTGGTTTTATAATAGTTATTAGATAGTTAAATAACAGTTAGATTTAGTGTAATAGATAGATAGATAGATAGATAGATAGATAGATAGATAGATAGATAACATTTGATAAAAATTGTAAAAAAATTAAATAAAAATATATATATTTAATATACTTGTGTGTGGTTTGGAGAAATGGAGAAGGGAGGTATGAGAGGGCAAGGCCGTTCTGCTGCCCGTAAGGCACGTGGCAGGGGCCATGCCATCAGAGTGCCAGCAGTGGGCAGAAGCAGTAGCCCAAGCACATCACCACACCCCAAGCTGCGAAGGCCTGATGTTGGGTCTTGCTCTCCCAGCACTAGTGGTACTAGTGCTTCCAGTGGCACTAAGGACCAGGGGGTTGGGCGTCACCTCCTGGCAGTGGAAGAGGCTGTGGTGGCTGTCTCATCTGCAGATGCAGGCGATTCAGGGGACGAAGTATCCCAGGGGGCAGCATTGTCCCCTGACTCCCCCATTGTAGAGCTCAAGCTCAGTCCAGCTGCTAGAGGCAGGGCCCGATCCCTGGGCACCGGCATCAGGGAGCATAGCAGCAGCAGCAGCAGCAGCAGCAACAGCAGCTATAGGGGGCAGGGGGAGAGTGCTGCTCAGAGTGGTAGCAGCATGGCGAGTCCAGCAGCCTCCATCAGTTTGTTTGGGGATGGGGATAGTGAGGCAGAGCTTTCCGTGGAGGAGGTCTCAGTAGTATCTCTATCTGGTGCTGATGAGTTGGTGGCTGATCCTCCACAAGGTGTGTTGCCACTGCAAGTGCCACCATGTCTGACTCCTGCCCCTCCCAACAGTGCTTCACTTGGTGCAGGCCAGAAGACAGCAGGGGCAGAAAATTATGGGTCTGGAACCATTTTAAGGTGGTGCGGGTGGATGATCCCCGGGAGGTGTGGTGCACTTTGTGCAGCAAGGTGGTGAAGCATGGGCAGGTGTTCACCAACCTAGGGACATTCACCATGTCCAGGCACCTTAAAACATGCCACAGTGCTGCTCTGCTAAGTGGGCAGGCTTGGTCAGTGGACACTAGCGGATTCCTGATCCAAGTGGCCACTCGTCCCCCTTCATCGGGCAACCGTCCCGGTCTAGCAGCTGCCTCTAGCAGCAGGAGCAGTATTGCTGCTAGGAGGGAGCAGCAGGAGCTGCAGCAGGAGCAGCACTGTCAGCCCACAATGGAGGAGCTGGGGTGGGGGCAGCTTGTAAGGCCATCGGCAGCTGGAGGGCGGCGTGGCTTTCAAGAGAAAGCCACATGCCTGTTGGGCAACATGATCGCTGTTGATGGCCAGCCCTTCTCCATAGTCAGGGACACCGGGTTTAAGCGGCTGATGGGGTTCCTGGCCCCCCAATTTAAGATGCCGTGCTGCACCACCCTCTGCTGTATGGTGGTGCCAGGCCTGTACAGGGCTTTGAAGGAGAGGGTGAAGGAGCATCTGGCACTGGCAGGGACTGGGGGTGCCACTGTCCATTTCACAATCGACCTGTGGTCCAGCTGGAATGCCCAACATGCGTACCTGGTGGTGATGGCACATTGGTGAGAGGACCCAGAGTTGGCATTGGACAGTGGCAGGAGGGGTCCTGAAGCAGGGCATAGGTGGGCCCTGCTTTATGCATAAGTAATGGACATCCCCCACATCTCTAGGAACCTCAAGGCAGCCCTGAATGCCGTGGTGGGGGAGTGGGTAATGCCTGGTGCTGCTAATATATTGTGGGTTGTTCACGATGCGGAATTTACCAGCATTCCTTGCACAGCACACACCCTCAACCTGGTGGTCATGGACGCTCTGGACTTAGGGGAGAAGGGGATTGGGGCAGGCACCCGTAGCTCCCTGATAGAGTGGGGGAGGAAGCTGGCGGGGTTCTTTAACCGCAGTGTTAAGGGAAGCGAACTCCTCAGGGCCAGGCACTCTGAGCAAGGCTCCCCAGGGCACCTGCTGGTGCAGGACATGTCCACAAGGTGGAATTCCACCTTCCTGATGCTTGAGCAGCTTGTGGAGCAGAAAGTCGCATTGCATCAGGTGGAACTAGACATGGACAGCCGGGCACCTCCAGACTTCAAGGGGCCAGAATGGGAGATCCTGGCACAGACGGTCCTAGTTCTCAGACCGTTCCATGAAGTGACAGAGACCATCAGCTCCTCCACAGCCATCATAAGCCAGGTGACCCCTCTGGTCCTGAGTCTCCACGGGAGTGTGGAGGAGATCATGCTGCAGGGGAAGAATAGTGGCCCTAGGGGCAAGAAGCCTAGGGCTGAGGCCATTGGACTGGCACAGAAGCTCAAGACAGGCCTGACGGTGAGGTTAGACAAGCTTCTGCAGGGGGAAAATATGTTGTGGGAACAAGGCTGGACCCCAGGGTCAAGGGCAGCGTGGCACGCAAGTCAGCCCACTATGCCATGTGGAAAGATAATCTTGTGGGGAGGGTCCAAAAGGCAGATCGGGCTCTGGAGAGTTTGTGGCGCCATCAGCAGCAGCAGGATGCCCTGGGGGATTGTGGGAGAAGCTGCCCCTCTCATCCAGTGGGGTCTATCCCTGCCCCCAGCCTGAGCAGTAGCAGTGGCACCAGCAGCAGCAGGATGAGCAGCAGCAGCACCCCTACTGCCNATAGATAGATAGATAGATAGATAGATAGATAACATTTGATAAAAATTGTAAAAAAATTAAATAAAAATATATATATTTAATATACTTGTGTGTGGTTTGGAGAAATGGAGAAGGGAGGTATGAGAGGGCAAGGCCGTTCTGCTGCCCGTAAGGCACGTGGCAGGGGCCATGCCATCAGAGTGCCAGCAGTGGGCAGAAGCAGTAGCCCAAGCACATCACCACACCCCAAGCTGCGAAGGCCTGATGTTGGGTCTTGCTCTCCCAGCACTAGTGGTACTAGTGCTTCCAGTGGCACTAAGGACCAGGGGGTTGGGCGTCACCTCCTGGCAGTGGAAGAGGCTGTGGTGGCTGTCTCATCTGCAGATGCAGGCGATTCAGGGGACGAAGTATCCCAGGGGGCAGCATTGTCCCCTGACTCCCCCATTGTAGAGCTCAAGCTCAGTCCAGCTGCTAGAGGCAGGGCCCGATCCCTGGGCACCGGCATCAGGGAGCATAGCAGCAGCAGCAGCAGCAGCAGCAGCAGCAACAGCAGCTATAGGGGGCAGGGGGAGAGTGCTGCTCAGAGTGGTAGCAGCATGGCGAGTCCAGCAGCCTCCATCAGTTTGTTTGGGGATGGGGATAGTGAGGCAGAGCTTTCCGTGGAGGAGGTCTCAGTAGTATCTCTATCTGGTGCTGATGAGTTGGTGGCTGATCCTCCACAAGGTGTGTTGCCACTGCAAGTGCCACCATGTCTGACTCCTGCCCCTCCCAACAGTGCTTCACTTGGTGCAGGCCAGAAGACAGCAGGGGCAGAAAATTATGGGTCTGGAACCATTTTAAGGTGGTGCAGGTGGATGATCCCCGGGAGGTGTGGTGCACTTTGTGCAGCAAGGTGGTGAAGCATGGGCAGGTGTTCACCAACCTAGGGACATTCACCATGTCCAGGCACCTTAAAACATGCCACAGTGCTGCTCTGCTAAGTGGGCAGGCTTGGTCAGTGGACACTAGCGGATTCCTGATCCAAGTGGCCACTCGTCCCCCTTCATCGGGCAACCGTCCCGGTCTAGCAGCTGCCTCTAGCAGCAGGAGCAGTATTGCTGCTAGGAGGGAGCAGCAGGAGCTGCAGCAGGAGCAGCACTGTCAGCCCACAATGGAGGAGCTGGGGTGGGGGCAGCTTGTAAGGCCATCGGCAGCTGGAGGGCGGCGTGGCTTTCAAGAGAAAGCCACATGCCTGTTGGGCAACATGATCGCTGTTGATGGCCAGCCCTTCTCCATAGTCAGGGACACCGGGTTTAAGCGGCTGATGGGGTTCCTGGCCCCCCAATTTAAGATGCCGTGCTGCACCACCCTCTGCTGTATGGTGGTGCCAGGCCTGTACAGGGCTTTGAAGGAGAGGGTGAAGGAGCATCTGGCACTGGCAGGGACTGGGGGTGCCACTGTCCATTTCACAATCGACCTGTGGTCCAGCTGGAATGCCCAACATGCGTACCTGGTGGTGATGGCACATTGGTGAGAGGACCCAGAGTTGGCATTGGACAGTGGCAGGAGGGGTCCTGAAGCAGGGCATAGGTGGGCCCTGCTTTATGCATAAGTAATGGACATCCCCCACATCTCTAGGAACCTCAAGGCAGCCCTGAATGCCGTGGTGGGGGAGTGGGTAATGCCTGGTGCTGCTAATATATTGTGGGTTGTTCACGATGCGGAATTTACCAGCATTCCTTGCACAGCACACACCCTCAACCTGGTGGTCATGGACGCTCTGGACTTAGGGGAGAAGGGGATTGGGGCAGGCACCCGTAGCTCCCTGATAGAGTGGGGGAGGAAGCTGGCGGGGTTCTTTAACCGCAGTGTTAAGGGAAGCGAACTCCTCAGGGCCAGGCACTCTGAGCAAGGCTCCCCAGGGCACCTGCTGGTGCAGGACATGTCCACAAGGTGGAATTCCACCTTCCTGATGCTTGAGCAGCTTGTGGAGCAGAAAGTCGCATTGCATCAGGTGGAACTAGACATGGACAGCCGGGCACCTCCAGACTTCAAGGGGCCAGAATGGGAGATCCTGGCACAGACGGTCCTAGTTCTCAGACCGTTCCATGAAGTGACAGAGACCATCAGCTCCTCCACAGCCATCATAAGCCAGGTGACCCCTCTGGTCCTGAGTCTCCACGGGAGTGTGGAGGAGATCATGCTGCAGGGGAAGAATAGTGGCCCTAGGGGCAAGAAGCCTAGGGCTGAGGCCATTGGACTGGCACAGAAGCTCAAGACAGGCCTGACGGTGAGGTTAGACAAGCTTCTGCAGGGGGAAAATATGTTGTGGGAACAAGGCTGGACCCCAGGGTCAAGGGCAGCGTGGCACGCAAGTCAGCCCACTATGCCATGTGGAAAGATAATCTTGTGGGGAGGGTCCAAAAGGCAGATCGGGCTCTGGAGAGTTTGTGGCGCCATCAGCAGCAGCAGGATGCCCTGGGGGATTGTGGGAGAAGCTGCCCCTCTCATCCAGTGGGGTCTATCCCTGCCCCCAGCCTGAGCAGTAGCAGTGGCACCAGCAGCAGCAGGATGAGCAGCAGCAGCACCCCTACTGCCAGCAGCTCCTCCTCTGCACGGTCCACAAAAGGACAGGGACTGACAGCATGACTGAGGGCAGTGGGGGCGGTGGTGCCCAGGTACAGCTATGAGAGGGAGTATGACAGCGCCTCAGCAGCAGTTGATACCTACCTGGATGAGGAGCCATGCATCAATCCCAGCAGTGATCCCTTGGCCTACTGAACCAGCAAGACCAATGTGCGGCTGGCCCTGTCCAAAGGGGCAATGGGATTATTGTCATGCATATCAACCAGTATCCCCAGCGAGTGGGTGTTCTCTGTGGCGGGGGAAATTTGCTCCCTGCACTGCCTGAGACTGGGGGCCAAGTTGGTGGAGCAGTTGATCTTCTTGAAGGTCAACCTTCCGCTGCTGGGATTCCGCGAGCTGCCCCTGGGCAAGGAGTGATGGTGGTGTAGCACACACACCATCCCATGCCAGGGGCAGTCTTGGGAAAGGGCTCCACATCAATAAGGGCTACTACTGTTGTGCTGAGGTGCTGTCCCTCCCTCCCACTGCTTCAGTGGCACCCTCCCTGCCCCCCCTCTCTCTGTCATACTACACGGCCTCAGCCGACCTATATGACTGACTGCATGCTGCAGGGTGGCATTATGAAACTGTAAGCCTGCCAGCTGGCCTCTGGCTAGATGATCTCAGCCCGCCTATCTGACTGGTTCTCTCGTGCATGCTTCACAGTCTTCGCTAGCCTATCTGAGTGCCCTGTCAAGGTCCCAGCCTGCCTTCCCTACTGCTTCTCATGCCACACTGCCTGCCCGCCCACACAGGTTGCAAAGCTTGAACTCTACCTCAGTATGCCTGCCTTCTGCTCATGCCTGCTGCCTGCCCACGCGCCCAGGTTGCAAAGCTTGAACCCTGCCTCTGTATGCCTGTCTTCTGCTCATGCTGCACTGCCTGCCCACCCACCTGCCTGC
>QEPC01015334.1:77444-92665 GCA_003113815.1 Sphenodon punctatus | reverse complement strand
TAAGAAGTGCCATACTGTGTTAGACCAATGGTCTGTCAAGCCCTGTCTGCATTCTGTCTCCACAAGTGGGTGAACTGGGTGGTCAATCCAGGGGACTTCTGTTCCTAACAGGTCATAGGGCAATTCATTCCCTGTTGTTCTAGCCCCCGTGCCTTACCTTGCAGATGGCAATTCTGTCACCCTTCTCATAAAACCTCCAGACATCATACCTTGTCCACTGACTGTCTCAGGGTGGCACTGGCAACCTCTGCCTGGATGTTCTTCATGGCATGGCACCAGTGTCGGCATCCGATTCCTCTCTGAAACAGGAACACATAAACAACACCTAAGTAATATCATGCATTTATGATGATGCCTCTAGTCCTTCCTCCTTGGGGTGCTAGGGATGGCAGCGGGAGTTGGTGACCTTGGCTGGCACGTGCAAATCCTGCCCTCCTTGGGGCACTAGGAATGGCAACCGGCAAGACCCTGGCTGGTACGTGCAAATCCTGACCTATTTGGGGTGCTAGGGATGGCAACTGGAAAGACCCTGGCTGGCACGTGCAAATCCTTCCCTTGTTTGGGGGTGTGTAGGCACATGTTTGGATGGGGGTGCTGCTCGTGCTTGTGCCTGAATGCTGGAAGAGCTCATCACACTACAGTACCCTCTCTCTGTGGCAGACATCTGCTGCTACCCACTGATGCCCACTGTTTGTGCCTGACTGATGCCCACCACCCACACACCCACCCACACGCCAGTGAGCTCACTCTAATGGATAGAGCATTTCTTGTTCTCAAAGTAAAAAAAAAGTTTACAAACCTGGCAGCACCTCCTGTGCCCACTGCTTGCTCCTCATCAGAGGAGTCAGTCACCACCACCGAAGGTCCGTGGGCTTCCTCCTCCTCCTCCTCGAGCACCATGTTGGCCCCCAGCCGTGGAATTAAGACACCAGTATTCTTTTTTTTAAAAAAAAAACAAGCAGCCAAACAAAACACACAGTCACCCAGCACACCAACACTCAGCAACCCGCCAAAACAACACAGCCAGACCAAACACAAACAGCCAAAGCACACAAACCGAACAGCCAGCCAGCCAAACACACACTCTCTTGCCACACAGCTCCGCATGCACTTCAATTTCCGCTTTCCGACGTGATCATGGGATCTCGCAATACCTTTTCCCAAACGCCCGAACCGAACATGCCTGAACTGAACGGCCGAACCCGAACTCGGAGAATGACCTGAATGCCTGAACTGAATGCACGAACCGAACCGAGCCAAACCGAACGGCTGAACCCAAACCGCGATCTGTTTGCACATCCTTAGGGGCAGCACAGTCTACATGGTTAAGCTCTGCTCGTCCACTCTGAAGACTCTGTCCCCTTGTTCTTAGGAGCGGGGCATAATTGGGACACAACCCTGTGCCCACCCCAGCTTTGCTTCGCCACAGCTCGTCAGTGCCGAGAAAAGAAAAAGAAACAAAATCCTACCCTCAAATTATCAAGCAGGCTCCATCTCATAACTACTTTTCCATTTTTCTTTAAAGACTTTTTTGTCTTGTATTTTCAGATCTGCTGAAGAAATTTCAAATCTGCTCATTTCTTTTAACTTAATGGAGGAACACAATCGGTTAATAAAAACTGGGAAATGGGGGGGAAATTTATGCTCAAGGGATCCCAGGGCAAAAAGATAGGAAAAACCAGGAGCAAATTTGGATGAATTTGGGGCCATTTCTGGGTCCAGTGAATTGGCTTCAGTACTGAACTTTAACTGGATTAGACTGGAGTGCTCAGTCAGCACATTACAGAATCAAGCCCTAAGGAACTAATCCTGAAAAGGTGTTTCATGCAGAACTCACTGTGAACAAGAATACAGCACCCTGATCCTCCTGAGATCTTGAAAGTCTATTAATTAGCAGGGAGATTGTCAGAATAGGGGATCAAGGAATGAGATGGGGGGGGGCGGGGTTGTCTCTCTTTGCTGGTGTGCAGTAGCAAAGCATTGTGTGGAAGTGCAGAATCAGAGCAGCAGGAATGGTGCGGGGCAGAGTCAAGGCAAAGTGGCAAAATGTGGGCTGAGAGGGAAGCTGACACAGCCTGATGCAGCATGGTGTTCTTTCACTTTCTGATTTTACTGTTGCTCTGAGCCGTCTTGTGTAGACCCATCCCTCCCACCAGAAAGAAACCGCTCAGCAGCACAAGACTGGCCTGTGAGAAGGGGGTGCACTCTTCACTCTTTGGACCTTAGCAATATCATTCTCTTCAGTCAGCTGTACTGCTGGCTACTGCACCTGGTAATCAAGCCCTGGCTAGCTGCATTGCACTGTAAGGAAACTGGATCCCTGTTCATTGCTGAAGCTAGACCCTGCTGCAGGAAATTTCTCAGGATAGCCCTGCAGGTGGCACAGCAAGCCCTGTGTTTTCAAGCAGCATTTGCTTCTCACTGTCTTTTGTCTTCCCACAGTATCAAATCTAGGCTTGGGCAACCCCCCCTAGTTACCCCATAGAAACCAGACAGTGCCCACTGCAGTAAGCTTGCTGTAGTGAAAGTATAAGTTCAGAGGTATATAAGTATATAAGTATAAAAATTATAAGCTTTGTTGTTCTGTTCAAAATGAAAGATTTATTTATTTATTTTACTTACCTTTTTTGACCTCCAAAGCCGCTTTTAGACGAATGGGTCACCTTTATGTGACCCGCTTGCACGATATTTAAAAATATACAAGACAGCCATCGGGGTTCAAGCGCATGAAAGGCAGTCGCACATTATTTGCTGACCGCTAATTAAATACCTCACAATCGAGGTATTTAATTCACAGTTGGCAAGTAATGTGTGACTGCCTATCATGCGTGTGATCCCTGACGGCCGTCTTGTGTAATCCCGTGTTGCGGGATTTTGAAATATTGTGCAAGTGGGTCACGCAACAGCGACCCACTCGTCTAAAAGTGGCCCAAGACTCAAGGCAGCTCACAACCCCCTCCCCCCCATAAAATACAATTAAAAGACATTAAAATAGGATCAAAAAAAAAACCCTACACAGTCCAAACCCCAAGCACCCAACAACCTCTCACCCAATCCCTATCCCCACCTGCCAAATGCTTTACTAAAAAGAAAGATCTTGCACCACCTCTGAAAGATGGTCAGGCTTGGACTCAGATGAACCTCCACGGGGAGGGAGTTCCACAACACTAGGGAATAGGTGCTTTAAATGGATATGGTTCTTGGCTGCCCCTGGAGCTGCTCTGGGAGGGTGCACCCCCACTTCTGCCCGCTTCCAGCCCTGGCTGGGTTTGCTTTAGACAGACCAGCATGTGTCCCTGGGCTACAGTCTGCACATGTGGTGCTCCCCCCCCACACACACACACACTATAGAGTTGTGGCTGCTTAGCCAATGCTCTAGGATGACAGCTGAAACTTCATGGTGCTGACTGGGGAAACGGCCTGCCACATTTGGAGCTGCAGCATGGGGCTCCCAACAGACAGACAGCAGCACAGCTTCCAGCTGGTGCCCCGGGTTTGGCTGGCCCACTCCACGTGGTGCGCACTGGGATGATATGGAGCACCCTCAGCAGGGCTGCCCCAGAGCAGGCACAGCCGGCTCCATTTGCACATCTGGCACGACACTGTTAGATGGACCAGCCAACCCGGGGGTGAAGCGGGCTAGCGAGGGCAGAAGCAGAGCTGCTATTCGTCTAAAAGCTCCCTTTGTCTCAGCCCTCTGTGCCCTGTTTCTTAGAACAGCAGGGCACGGTGGAGAAGAGGCTCTCTCACCAAGCTACCTGCTTGGATTTCAGAGACTTGCACCTAGTTATGTACCCTAGTACCTGCACTTGCTCTCACAGATTTTTCCTGGGTTCATTAACTAAAGTTAACCTGCATTAATCCTCAGATGCATACTCTGTTAGGGATTTAAAGGATCTTTTCTGAGCTAAGTTTACTTTTGTTCCCAACTGAGGAGAGCTTAACTAAGCAAACCTGCTTTGAATTAGAGCTGGTGCAAATAGGGAATTTGTGATTCCAGTTCAAACATTTGTTTCCTTTAATTAATACTCAGTGCTGGATTCAAACCCCAGAACTGCAAATCCAGCTTGT
The DNA here is from genome assembly GCA_003113815.1 of Sphenodon punctatus. NCBI lineage: Eukaryota > Metazoa > Chordata > Lepidosauria > Sphenodontia > Sphenodontidae > Sphenodon > Sphenodon punctatus. The sequence goes on along the minus strand of QEPC01015334.1, from coordinate 88,594 downwards.
GTTTAATGTCAGTTTTTCATTGCCTAGTTTGGTCAGTTGGTTCAAATTTGGGTGTTTTTAGACAAGCACCTTCCAGTCATCACCATTCACCCGCTCAGCCATCGTGCAAGTTGCAGGGCTGCATAGGTGCTCTATTAGCCCTGCAACACATATTATGGGTGGGTGATTGGTGGGTAATGGGTGGGGAGACACTTTTCTAAAGACACTCTTTGTCTTTTTATTTTGACTTTTTGCTTGGGTTTGTCCAAAACCAAAACCAATTTTAATTTTGTTTACTTTTGCTGTAATTTGACCTAAGCCAATCCAAGCCAGTAACAGCAGCAATGATGCTACAGAATGGTGCAAATCACCTAATATCAAATTACTAAATTCCTCAATAATGAAACCACAAGCAAACTTTATGGATATACACAGAAACTTATATTCCTTTTTGTAATTCTGAATGTGCCAAATTCATCAGACTTCCCAGACTGGAATAGACAAAACACCTTTACTGTTCATTTTTAATAGGAGAGCTGGTACAGGGGCTTAATGAAGGCCAACTAACTGGCAGGCTAATTAATTTAAAACAATCCCTATCCCCACCGCCAAATGCTTTATTAAAAAGAAAGGTCTTACACCATCTCTGAAAGATGCTCAGGCTCGGACTCAGATGAACTTCAAGGGGGAGGGAGTTCCACAGCGTTGGGGAATAGGTGCTTTAAACAAATGCATAGATTGGCTGGCATGGCTGCCCCCGGAGCTGCTTGTGGCTGGTTAGTGCTGGCGGGCAAGTGCCTCCTGGTAAGACACTGGAGGTCATGGGGGGCCAAAATAAAGAAGAGAACTGATCTTTGTCTCCCAACTCATTGGGAGAGGGAGACTTCCCCCATGCTGGAGGGATCAAGGGGATGGGTTTTGGAAGGCTTGGAGCGCTGGGCAAGGCTGTTCCCCCATCATTTGGGACTGTTATTCTCTTGACTGAGGCTACTGATTATTTGTGCTATGTCTCCTCTCTTTCTGCCTCTGGAAAACATCTATTGATTTGCTGGCTTAAACACATAGGCATCTTTGTACTATAGCATTTTTGGACAGTCAAGAGAATATCCAAATAATTATTCACCGCCAAATCGATATTCACATATATGTTTATTTGGTTATTTCAGTTTGGTTCTTTCAGGCCAGATTATTTCAGTCATTTTGGTACTGTTTTACTAACCAGGTATTCCTTTCTGGAAACAAAGTGAAAACTGAACAGTGGTTTCGTAACATCATCAGAGCTGATTCCAGTGGGCAAAATCATTGGATACAATATTTGCCGTATGTTTTCATTTCAGCTATACTTCTTTGCTTTGTCAAGTCTTTTGCTGGAGCTGAGACTCATTTTCCAGCTGTCAGTCTTGGGGAAGCAAGAAGACATAACTGAGGAGGAAGAGAAACTGGATTGAAATGGAAGAGAAAGTGAAGATGAAGGAGGAGCTTTTCTGCTGACAAGAAGAGATAAGAGGTGATGACAGAGCCATGAATTGCCAGGCTTGGCTTGGAGAATGCAGACTGGTTTGGCTCCTTCTGAGACTGTATAACCCCTGAATTTAGGGGGTTATGTCTATGCCTTTGTGCCTGATCCACAGAGTGTATGTGAATCTTTGAAACCCTAGCTAGGGGTATGCTTGGTTCCTTCAGTCAGGAGTTTTCCAGGTCAGTCCTTATTGTGTTGACTAACATGTGGGTGCCATCTGGGATATGAACTGACCTTGGGGCAGTGAATTCCAGGACAAACGTCCTCTGCCTGGGGATTCATGAGACCTGTTGCAAGGTATGTGTTCCTTCTGGGCTTGGTCCACAGAGCATATGTACTCCAAGCTAGGAGTAAAAAAAACATCAGTGATGGAGATAGGGAGGCTCCCATTCACTGTTCTTCCTTCCTGCTTGCTCTGCAATCAACCCCTGGAGGCAGTGGGGGTGACAGGAGCCAGAGCAGTGTCTTCTCTCTATCAATACAAGGCAGATCCCAAAAGTAGGGTAACCACCTCCCTCCTGGCTTTCCCCTGGCACATTGGTGGGGGTGAGGTGGTAAAGGGGGCAGTCACAGTTCCTTCTGACATCGCCCCCCCTTGTGATGTTACAACACTCCCCCAGAGGCAGGTCCATGTCAGAAAAGGGGTGCAGGAAAAGAGGCAGTCACACCTGTTCCTGATGTAATCCTGTCCCTTACAGCACACCATAACACAGGATGTTTTTAAATGAGACGGCCCCACGCAAGTACCACCCGTCCCTGTGTGGGCCCTGTCTCATCTGAATGCCATGGGGGGAGGCACACTCCCGTGCTCACCTATTCCCCACGTATCTCCACCCCCACCCCCATGCATGGGGCTTTCTGCAAAAAGCCAGAGTGCCCCACATGCAGACGGGGTGGGTGGTTCATGGGGCCACTCCCCTGCACATGGCACACCCCCTCCCCCCACCACCAATCACGGACCGTCCTGCCTTCCCATCTCATCTAAAAACATCCATAGAGGAAGGGCCATGTCGAAAATGGGATGGGAAAATCCATATGGCCTACCTCCTTTCTGACAAGGCCACTCTCTGCCACCCTGTGAAGCCCCAGTTCTCTGAGATACCCTTGGGTTTCCCTGGCTGGCCTGGAGAGTTGAGTCAAAACCTGGAGTTTCAGAGTGAAATCTGGAAAGGTGCCTACCCATTCGCCGGCACTGGCAGATACCATGTTCCTGCTTTCAATAGAGCTCTCCTCTTTATGCCCACTGCACAGAACCTCTCCAAAAGGCTGGCTATTGATGATGCAGTAGGAACTGCTGGGTACTAAGAGCTTTCAAATATCCAGTCCTTGCCTGAGTGCCTAATCATGAGCTGAGAGCTTTGGAAAAACTGTCGAACTGTCATCATCCTTTTGGAAGAGGCCCTGGTGTCATACCACTGAAAAATGAGCAGAAAGGGCAGTGAGACCCTCATTGTGAATGAATAATGTGACAAAGACTTGGGCTCAGTGGACAGCATAGGCCTCTTCAACAGAGAAACTGAAGCTGAAGCGATCCTGGAGCAGTACTGGGAGTCAGGAATCAGATGCCAAGTAGCTGCTGGTTTTTAGGCAAGGCAGGCAGAGCAGACACCTTTGTCCCCACCCCCTAACATGAAGGGGTCCTGTGCTATCTTGCTACAGTCCCACATTTGGCTGCTCCTTTTGCCTCCCTTGGCATTGGAGTGGAAGGGTTGTCACCTTCAGTCATTTTCTTTACCTGACACTTCCATTTTGACCTTCAACCCTGCATCTGTGTGAAAACACCCAATCAGAGCAAAACTGTGTTCCTCCTTCCTTAGCCCCACTGATCCCCTCCTTCCCTGACAGAAGCCGGGAGTGGATGTCTAATTCCATGGCTGCGACCAGTACTATGATTAAGCCCTGCTTTTTAAAGGTGATCCTGGTGTGATTAAAACCAGTCAGCCTCCATGGCGCGTGGTGAGGGAGCCAGATGTGATTTGCAATGAGATTGCCATTTCCTAGCCCATCTGCAAACATTTGAGTGTCCACCCTGTCTGGATATTCCAGCCGTGACCCTCTCTCTTTCTCTGTCTTCCTTCCCTCCTCCGTCTCCTGTCTGCTTTCCTCCATGACATCTGAGAGGGGAGAGGTCCCTTTAGACTTGTTTGTCACTGTTACAGCCTGCCCCCACCCCCTCCTGGTTCCACACTCCTATTATCCACCAGATGTTCAAGGTTAGGAGCTAACAGTGCTGCCTTTTACCTCTCCCCTTTCTTTATTTTGATTCTTTCCCTCCCATGTCCTGGCGTGTGTGTGCTGACCCCGGAGCACTCCCAAGTCAACTGGCTGCGTCTGAATCCACTTAGAGGTGAAGGGATAAAGCAATTTTCCTCAAGATGTGGCATAAACTGTTTAGTCTTTGCTGTCTCCAAAGGCCAGTAATGAGAGGGTGGCCCCGTTCCGGAACAAGCACTTCTGTCTCGCCCTGATCTATAAAATTCAGAATAGGTTAATCTTTGTGCCACAGTAACTGGTCCATCAGGCCCTCCTCCCCCCCCCCTTTTTTTTTTTTTGCTGAATTAGAGTGTCTAATACGTGAACGGTGTCAATAATTGCCTTGTAAGCCATACTTAAACAAGGAGTCCCAATCAATCGTCCCAACATTAGGGCGTCATAATGCATCAATCCTACATTAGAAAGTCGCAATCCATCACCTTGACATCAGAGCCAACAATGAATTATGGGGGCTCAGGACTGGCCTGGTCTAAGTAAGAGCTACTGCAATGGGAACAGACCAGTTACACCAAAGCATTTTCCCCTTTACTATTTATAATTGAATCCAATCCTCCCTGGGGCAAACAGGCTGATTGCACTGCTCTGAAGTTAGTGCAGTGCAGCTAAAAGTCCCCCGATCTGCAGGTCTTCAGATGCACCTTGATCCACAAGCCCTGAATTCCTGACTGCTTTCCTGCTATGCAAATGCACCTCGTTTGTGACCTACATCTCCTCTGCCTTCCAGTCTGGTGATTGTGATCCAAGCTCCTCTGTACCCACTGCTCTGTGCTTCCACTCTTCTCCATCCTCACTTCCAAGCCACCTGCCATGCTCCAGTCCCTATTCCAGAGCTCCCAGAACCTGCCTTAGGCCACTTTTAGACGAGCTGGCCAATCTAGTGCATTGAAAAAACACCCTTTTAGAAAAGTCGAAGTCTTTCAAATGCGGTTTTAAAAAATAATGAATGAGCCGTGATTTCAATGACAGCCGGCGACTTCTGGTGTGTCTAAATGCCCTTCCCCCATGTGACTTTTCTAAAAACTCATTTTTCAATGTGCTAGATTGGCCCACTCGTCTAAAAGTGGCCTTAGACCTGATCTGCATCTTGTCCTGTCTTGGCATAACTTTGGGTTAAATGTTGTAGAGTGGGATGCTGGATCCACCCCTCACCCAGAGAAATTCTGTCCCAAGCAAAAGATGCCCTGTCTCCTCCTGACACAGAAGCCCCCAACCACATTGCAATCATTTGAAAACTAAGTTCTGAGATATCTGAAACTCTAACAGAACTTTATTGCTGTGGAAGGGTTTATTATTCCAGAATTTGCATTTTCCCTGTTTTCCATTTGTCTTTTTCAACAGGGAGACATACCCCTGGCAGGTCTTCCTGGAGTGTATGCCCCCCGCCCCCTTCCTGAAGTCCTGGCAAAAGAGTCTCCCCTCACCCAAAAACCTTAAATTAATCAAGGTGAATGTGACTCAGTGCAATCAGTCTATTCAAGAAGGCTGTCCCACCACCATCACCTTCCTCCCACTGAACCAGAGGTGCTAGAAGCAAGGTAAGATGAGTTCCAGATCATTCAGTAATTTCCCTTGGTGCCCAGAGTCAGGGTTTGAATTTATGTGTGTTAAGATATGAGGCTTCTGTCCTCAGCCAGTGCATCCCACTGCAGTCTCTGGCATGGGTTCTACATAGCCGTTGGTTCATCCCTATCCATTCCAGTGCAGGCAGTGAGTGGCTATAAGCTTCTCCTTTTACTTCCTTCAATTGTTTCCAAATGTAGTTGTTGCACTAATTAATGTTTTAGACTTACAAGCCTTGGAACTTAAAAACAGCCTTCAGTCCATGTCCTATAAAAAGAAACAAATGGGTTGCAGTGAGGTACATGGAAGAAATCCTATCAAAGGTTCCTGATAGCTCAGTCTTTGCCTCGGGATTGTGAAAACAGAGACTGCACAGTACAGGGAGCAGGGCAACAGATTCGGCAGCCAGGAACTCTAGGCTCTGCACTGAGCCCTGCCACTGACTCCCTATTTATTTATTTATTTATTTACGGAATTTATATCCTGCTCTATCCCGCCACAGGCAGCCCAGAGTGGCTATGTGGCCATAGCCAGATCTTGTCCCCAACTCATGCCTCGATTTCCCCAGAGAGATACTGGGATTTATTTTCTGCTGCCCTGTGGTCAGACTGGCAGCATTTTTACATCCTCGCTGTATTAACATAACAGATGATCACATAAATGTAGAATAATGTGGAATCAGACCTGAAACCACTTTTAATAAAAGGGGTCATGTATGTGCTACATAATACACTTGCATTAGCATTACCATTAATATTACATTCTAACCATCCACCACCTGTTTTTAGTGAAAACAGATAAGCCAAACTATCAGAGACCAAATGAAGCTCAATGGTGAAATACTGACCTTTTGGTAACGAAATGGAAATCTACCAACATTTTCAAAATTTCAGAAATGTTCTGCTATTTTCCACCATTTTGGTCATTTCTTGTCGTTTCCGGTCATTTTCAGTGATTTCCAACTGAAGTTCAATGGTGCTTCAGTATCATTACGTTTGGGGGGGAATTCTGACTTAGAATCTGGATGGTAGCTTTGCCCATTTGCTCCTCAGCCAAGTTCATACACCAAATGTCTGAACCAAATTATCAGTAGGGTAAAACTAATCTGTCTCAGAATGATGGTCTAAACTCAGATCATGTTCCCTATTAGTGGGTGAACAATCCAACGTTTGGTGAATTCTGCTTCACAATTATAGGAAGAGCCAACATCATAGGACCAAAAAGTGACATTACTAAGAACACTTGGCCGCTACAAGTCAGTTATCCCCATGGTAAATTTTCTGATTCTTCCTGCTTAAAACCTCAGAAGTCAGAAGGATCGTGATTCGTGAAGCCTCGCCTTCACAGCCTGTATTCATACTGAAAATGAAGATCAAGAACGCTTTTTCCCTTCTGTTCCATGAGAGGTTTCTGTCCTCCCTGAGCTCGTCTTAGGACACATGTGTTATGGTTTGACAGGTGTACTGCCCGAGTCAAACTCCCCACCTGACACTGTCAGACATTTGGTGAATGTGCGTGGCTGAAGAGCCAAAGGTGCGAAGCTATAATCTATGGGATTATAATTGAACGCCTTTAAGTCAGAATCCCTCCAAAACTAGGCCTGAAGTTAGAGCAGTGGCTTTTGTTTAATCGAGAAATACTGACCTTTTGGGAACAAGGTGGAAATCTACCGACATTTTCAAAATTTCAGAAATGTTCTGCTATTTTCCACCATTTTGGTCATTTCTTGTTGTTTCCGGTCATTTTCAGTGATTTCCAGTATTACTGATAATACTGGAAATTACAAAAAAATACGAATAATACCAGAAATAACTGGAAATGGCCAGAAATTACCAGAAATAGCAGAAAATAGCAGAAAATCATGAAAGATTTTTAAAATGCCAGTAGATTTCCTCCTGACATTAATGAAGTCAAAAGAGCTGTTTCCATTGGCAAGAGCCAGGGACCTGAGTTGACTGCACCAAAAAAATTTAAATTCTGCAACCAGTGAAGCCAAATTCTGCAAATTCACTACGAGCATTAATATTTGCATAATTAACTTGATTTGCATAACTATGCATGCTGGGAAGCAAATTTGCAAGAGGTTTGACATAGAATCACAACTTTGACAATCAAACACAACTCAAATCCTCTGGAATGTTAGCACCTCCCTCATGCAAACATAGGGCCTTCAGACCCCACCTACCCACAATTAATCTCCCAGGGGCCTATTTACCCTTGGGTCATGGTCAGGATTGACTGATTCTGTGAGGATTGGCTGATTCTGTGAAAACCACTGCAAATTGCAGCAACACAGTCAACTTGGGTCCCTGGCAACAGCACATACAACAGAGCCATCCATCTGCTGCATGGCCAGACGTGTGTTGCCACTTGCCCATAGCGCAGTGCACATTCATAGGATAGCCAATGCCATGGGATAGCCCATTTGTAGACAACCTGATTCTGGGTCAGGGTTTTGTATGTAGCAGAGCAGCTCCCTCACTGCGATCTATTGAAAATCAGCTCCCAACACTAGCTTTTGTCTGGGCCTTCCTCGATCATTCTCTTTCTCCTGGGTTGAAGCAAGGGGTGGTAACTCTGTTGGACATCCCTGCCATGTGGTGGGAGGTGAAAGGTTCTTATAGGGGAAAAGTGGGCAGGTGAGTCCCTCTTCAGGATAGGTGCGGCTGCCTCTTGCCTCCCCCACCAGTAGAGAGGTTGATCTACCCTCCTGTCTAACTCATTGGAGCAGCACAGGAGAAGAGTTTGAGCAAGCATGGAGGGTTGACCTGGTGTCTTGAAATCTGTCAGGCTGGGGAGACCGATTGGAATCTCTGAGGTGGGGAGACTTGTGGATTGGGCCCAGGGGCAGTGGCTTAATTTAATAGCACACTAAAGACAGGATCTGGGGAGGAGGGGGTTGACCTGGTGTCTGGATATTCTGAGGGGTGGTAAGACTGCCACAGAATCTCTGAGGAGAGGGTGAGAGTCATGGAGGGGGCCCCACTAGGAAGAGACTTAATAACGGGCTCCATGGGAGGGGGGGCATCCAGAATCCAGGGGGGAGGGGTTTCCCTGGTGTCTGGAAATCCTCTGGGGTGGGAAGGCTGCCCAGAATCTCCAAGGGGAGTGTGAGAGTTTCAGAGGGGGGTCCCGGTGGAGGAGACTTAATAGTGGACTATGGTGGGTGGGCAGCCGGAGGGCACTTAATAGTGGACTATGGTTGGGGCAGCACCATGGGGTGGGGGAACGGCCATGTGAGGGTGGGAATGGAGGCGTGCAAGGTCCTGGTTCCCCAAGGCAGGGGGAAACCTCCCTGGATCACCCTGCCCAGCAGGACACCAGGACACCGATCACTGGGAGATAAAGCTGTTTGCTTACAAAGAACTTCTCCCCATGTGAGTGATCAGAATGTTGTTGCCTTGTAAAGAAGGTTCTTCAAGATCACTGCTAACATTCTCATAACTGGGTTGTGCATGGCATGCTCACCCTATTCAAATAATAGACCACGTGATGGTCTTGAGATCCTCTAGTATAAAAATCACTCTCCCACCTCAGAATGACAGTTCCTTCCAACCCTTTCTAGGAATATAAGAAAAAAATTCCATGCGGGGCTGGAAGGGTGGGTGTTGTGAAAATGTTAGGAGCCATCTCAAAGAATCTTGTTTACAAGGTAGCAATTTCTGTTCTTCAAGTGGCTCCTCACAGGCCCTTTTTACATGGCTTCCCCGGGTTGGGGGGCAGTCCGTGCGCACCCTCATGCATGGATGGGGCATGCACACAGCCACACATGCATCTCCACTCACCCCCCAATTATCCGCAACCATGGAGAAACCGCCGTTTCCCCTGGTTGCTCCATGCATGGGGACAAGTGGGGGGTGAGTGGGGATTATTGTTAGGTGGGTGCGTGCACGCACCCCCACTCACCATAAGCACATGTACCACGTAGTTCACACAGGGCTCCCCCACCCATGAACATGCAGCGTGGAGGTAGGGCTTGGCTTGGGGCTGGGGCTTGAAGGCAGCAGCCTGAGAAGGGCCATGGGGAACAAAATTCCCAAGTCTGGTCCTGAGTGCAGTGGGGCAGAAAGCAGTGTGACCTTTCCCACTCCCCAGTTCTTCATGCCGGGTGGAGGTAGGCAGAAGTTAGAGGGACTTCCCTGGATCCCCCCCAGAGCTGAGCACAGGATGGCAGCAGAAAACAAGGGACCATGGGTGCCTCCCCTCTGACCCCGCTACTCGGTTCCCTGGGGCCGGGCAAGGTGGAAGTAGACAGAAGGCCTGGGGGCTCCCTGGCTCTTTGTACTAAGTGTAGGAACTTTATGGGAGGAAATTTCTCACCCTAGGTTCAACCGACTGTCATTCCCTTAGACTTTTCCCACATGCAGGAAATCAAGACAGGGTCAGAGGATTTAAAAGAAATGGTTTTTTCCTAGAAAGGATATTTTCACTCATACAGTCAGGTAATAGGAAAATATTTGGAGAGAAAAAATAGGACGGGACGGAGACTTGGTCTATGTGATGTTGCCAGTACCATTTTGGAAAAGGGCTGCACAAGCACAGAACAGCCCTAGGGGCCATTTTGGTGCATGTTCCACTCTTTTTTGTGTAATCTGAACTAATTTTGGATTAAATCCAAATCCAAAATTCTCATCCCTAGTCAGTAAGGTCATGAGACATCCACCAGAGACATTTAGCAGCACGAGAGCAGGAGTGGAGTTGGCAGACGAAGGGAGTGAAAAGGTATGAGCCAGGGCCAGAGGTTGATGGGACAGACAGGGTGATGGAAGAGGGAAGCAAGTGAGTCCAGGGAGGAAGAGAGAGATAGGCAGAGATTGAACTGAAAGCAGAGGTAGCTGAGTCAGGGCAGTGGAGAAGACAGATCAGAGAAGGAGCTCTGTCAATAAAACAAATTACACTAGTGCTCCAAAATCTGAAGTAGTTTAATGGGCACAATTCTAGGTGTACCACGTAGTTCCAGGTGCTGGTTTTAATATATAAAGCCCTAAGTGTCATGGACCCCACATATCTGAAAGGCTGGCTCCTCCGCTATGTCCCAACACTGCCTCTGAGGTCATCCATGAGCAACCTGTTGTGTGTATTATCTTCCAGTGCCATCATGTTTGCACAGCAACTGCATGCAGAGAGACATTCTCAACAGCTGCTCCACAGTTATGGAAATGCTTTCCCCTGCAGGTTAATCTAAGCCCATGTTTGTTCATTTTATGAAGGCCATGTAAGACTAAGATTTTTTTTTATTTAGCCATTTGGTAGATAAGAAGAGATTTGGGGCCAGTTTGGGATAAGGGGTTTTAATTGGTTTTATTTATGTGCATGTATATAGTATATTTTTATGAATTATAACCAACCTTCTGTTGCTTGTGTATCCACCAGTATAAGTTGGGTACCAAATCCAAGACTAAGCTGCATGTGATCGTCCCTCCTCCATGTATCACCTAGGGATGGGCGAACAGACCACGGTTCGTGTTTGCCTGTTCGTGTTCGGCCGTTCGTGATTGCCCGTTCGTGTTCGGCCATTTGGCCGTTCGCCGAGTTCATGTTCGGCCGTTCGTGTTTGGCGGTTCGTGTTCGGCCATTCGCCGAGTTCGTGTTCGGCCGTTCGGTCATCGAGAGCCCGAAATCAAAAGCGGAAGCACCGAAAAACAGAAATTCGTGTGCGTGCGGAGCTGTGTGGTAAGTGAGTGTGTGTTTAACTCAGTTGGTGTGTTTTTGGCTGTGTTTGACTGTGTGTGACTTTGTTGGATTGGCTGGCTGTGTGTTCTGGTTCGGTTTGTGTGTTGGGTGAGAGAGAGATCCTTGTTTAAAAAAAAAAAAAAAA
>QEPC01015334.1:33732-43948 GCA_003113815.1 Sphenodon punctatus | reverse complement strand
CCTCAGCGCTACCAGCTCACTATAGCAAGGGCGCAGGGTTGGTGCTGAAGACCTTCCCCAGTGCCAGTCAGGCCACACCCCTCCACAGTCTTACTCCATGCCCCCAGCTTCCTGGTTGGCTGCGTACAGTATAAAAGGCAGCCTTCAGCCACAGGAAGCTGAGTAGATCATCCATTCTGTTTCCTGCTTGGCCAGATCCACTTGCCTTAGACTTGCTTTTCTTCTTTCTCCCAGACTTCCCTTGGTTTCCTTTGAACCATCTGCCATGTCTTCATCCCTTTTTAGTGTTTGGACCAACTTTGCCCTGTTTTGTCTCCTATTTTGAACTTTGCCTGCATCTGTTTGGATAACTCGTTCTTCTTGCCTTTGTTATATCTGCCTTGAGCCTTCTCTGTGACCTGTTTGCCTATTGTGTGTCCCTTGCCTGCTTGTCTGCCCCCCCTGGTCTATGTGCTTGTTCCTGATCCCTTTGCCCCAATGCTGCACTGACTCACCTATACACTTTGACCCTGATCCTGTACCAACTCTTCAGATTTTATCCTGCATGAAATCACCTGGGCCCAGTCCTGAATCTACTTTCTGTGCCTGAAAAGCAGGAAAGAAGTGCAGAAAACTAGGGAGGAGCCAGGCCATGAAGAGCCTTGAAGGTAAAGACAATTTTCTTGTAACATCAAAGCCCATTTCAGTCAACTGGATGTCACCACCACAAGATCTGCAGTAGTAAGCGGGTGGGTGGCCTTCAAACCCCAAATTCCCTTCCTTTGCAGCAAAGCCCTGGTAATAATAAGGGAGAAAGCTGCCATCAATCGCATGTAAAGGGAGGTGTGTTGCAATTCTTAGAGTGTTAATTGAGCTAAATGCTAACCTGACATGGATCCCCTATATTAGCTTGGCCCTTCCTTGAGAAATGAAATTAGTGGTGTGGTGCTGTGCTCTCTGTACTAAGGGAGCCCTTGAGAAGGTGAGAGTTTTATTAATATCCTGGTGTGAGATGTCAGGGGACACTGATCTAGGGTGCATTCAGAAGTGGGAATTGGATTAATCCTCCAGGGTTAGCTGCCAGGCAATATCCAGATCAAAGGCTTAGTACAGTATGTGATGGCATTTAGTGGCGTGATGGTTATTATTATGGCATGCAGTGGTATTGGGTTACTCACTTTGTACACTATGGGTCATTGTTATTCCAGAGAGCTCTATCAATGGGCTGTTTATTATGTGTAAGGAGAAAGTCTGATCTTATGGCTCCTTTATAAGGGGAAAGTGTTGTAAAATATTGCGTCCCGACTGTATCTTCCTTTCCCTCTCGGAGTCTTGTTGCCTCTCAGCACAGTATGCTGCTTGTATTTGGAGCAGCAAATGCTAAACAGACCAACTGGAGACCCAGCCTGTTTCCACTCCTTGAGCTCTTCCTTGAGAAGTGCTCAATGAATGACTTTAGCAGAGGCTCTGGAAGGGCCATGAATTACGCACCGGGAAGATCACAAGGACATCACTTAACAGGTTTGGGGGATTTGGGTCCCACAAATAATGGCATGTCAATAATTTACCCTTGCAGCCCCTCTCTTTCCCAGCAGTACTGAAGAACCCCAGATGCAATCCCTATGCATGAACCCTAAAAGAGAAACATATGGGCCTGAGAAAGGCCTGATCCACATGCTGTTCAAGTCAGTCAGAGGTAGAGCTAAAACAAAGGGAAGTTTTAAAATTTTAAAATGCAGCTCAGAGTTTCTTTTCCAGAGACAAATCCATATTCATTACTGTTGCAAGGGTCATCTCCTTGGGCCTTGGTTCACTTCACTTTTTTCATTCACTTCATTAGTCAATAGCTTTTTAATTAGTATTTTGGTGACTTTCTCCTGCATTACACCACAAAGATGCACCAATCCAAAGAAAAATTGAAAACATTTTACCATTTAAATGTTTTCAGTGTTCAAAGTGCTTTACAATCCTTATCTAGTTCACCCTCAACAGCCCTGAGAGTATGTTGAAAGCAGCCCCAAACAGATAGGTCATTATTATTCCCATATTATTCAGATGGAGGAACTGAGGTTGAAAGAGACTGAATTCCCAAAGACCACCCTGTGGTTTTCATGACTAAGTCAGGATTTGAACACTGGTCTCCCATGTCTAACATCTGAAGCACTAGACTACTCTGGCTCAAATCTAGTGCATGGATAGTACTTCCAAAGACATAAAGGACAAAGTAGCAACTAAAAGGTGAGCACAACAAATTAATAAACAAACTGAACAAAATTCTGAATACTGAGGCACTGAAATGATGAGCAATTGAGACAAAATGTTTAACCAAATATTGCTAACAAATCGAACCCAACCTCAAAATTCAGCTTGCACAAACAAATAAGAATGGGCTAAATTGAGTTAATTTGGTATTTAAAGCAAATCTTCATTCTTCCTTGAGTGGGAGGCTCTGGTGGGTTTATTGATAGTTTTGTCTAAAGCCATTCCCAGACACCCACTCTGGAAGAGTGGGTACGTGAGCAGGAGGCCCTCCATCCAGCCCTGGTTTCCATGCATCGCATTGGGTGTCTTAAGATGGACACCTGCTCTGTTCCTGCTCCACCCTGCCCCCAGGCAGCCCATCCATGTAATGGTGGGCCAACCTGAGGTGAGGCAGAGCAGAAAGGGCTAGCTCCACTTGCCGTGCTCCAGAACATACAGGAACACCGCAAGCAGAGGTGGCCTCCCAAACCCAGAACACCGTCTGGGGCAGAGCAGCGGTCTGTTTACTTGCAGAGGGGCTGCTGCAACTCTGCTTCTAGCCGAGGGTTGCCCCAGCAACAGCCATAGAGCTGAGGGTGGCAGCCTAAAGTGGCTGGTGATCCACCCACAGCTTAATGGTGTGGGGAGGGCAGTGCTTTATGCGTAAGATGTAGTACATGGCAGCAGGTGCCTCCGGTCTTGGGTCCATCTGAAAACACCCATTGAGCAGTAGATTGGGGCTGCTGCAAGATCCACTGTTGTGGGCACACAGTTTCCAGTAGCAGAGATCTGTCTCTGGGCTCCCACAGGTCAGGCTCAGCCTCCACAAGCTGAGGAAGGCAAAATAGACTGGGTTATTATTTCATTAAGGTCCAATTCTTGGACATTGGGCACACAGGTGACAGGTCAGGTATCCAACCAGAGAGAGATCCCCAATTTTAAGACTGTCTGGGTGAAAACTGAACAGGTGACAGCCAATTTTACAGATTAGATTTTTACTTGCCTGTCTAATTCAACAAGGACTGAAACAAAAATTCCTCAAAATGGGAATTCCTGTTGAATTCCATAGTACCCAACTTGTTGGACTTATGACTGCGGTGGTGGGAGATGGGGCCCAGAGGCCTGTCTGAAGTCCTGGCCTTGTTCTCAGAGCATGCACAGGTACCTCTCAAATAAACTAGGAGCCCACCCTTCACATGATCTGGGAGCTGGGCCAGGCCTCTGGGCCTTGCAGCCTACCCCAGACCATCCTGCAGCCCCTCTCCGACTACCACAATCCCCCATCTCCCTCCCACACACACATTCATGACCACCCTGGATGATTCTGCTCTGTCCTCCCTGCCACTAGCCACCTGCTACTGAACCTCAGGACCCAGGTAATCTGAGGCAGAGGATGGGGGCATGGAGGGAGGATTTGCTGCCTGTAAGGTACTCCTGCCAGTATGCAGGAACCTGGTGAATTCCGTCAGGAATTCCTACATACCAGTAAAAGTACTCACTGATAGCAAATCCATTACTCAGTTCAGCCCTAACTTCAAGAGACTTTTAAAAATGACCTCCCCATTGAAACTAACTGGTAGCAGATTTAAAACAAACAAAAGAAAGCACTTATTCACCCAATGAACAATAAATTTGTGCACAGAGGATGTGAGGGCCAGTAATATTGCTGGGTTTAAACAAGGATTGGATAAATTCTTGGAGGATGGATCCATAAATATCATAAAATTGGGAGACACAACTTATCATTGATTTAAATATTATATTAAATACAATTTAAATACCATGAAGTTAATTTATGACAATTTAATACAATTTAAATATCATAAAGTTGGGAGACTTTCAGAAGCTGGGAAGGAATGGCAGGGAATTGATCACTCCAGAATCTTAGAGTTCGACGGTATCTGGAGGGTCATCTAGTCCTCCCAAGAGAGCTGCACTGGCACCGGCAGCAGCAGCAGTGGACAGTGCCAGGATAGAGGAGGAGCAGAGGCAGTAGGTAGTGGCACTTGGGTTGGCATCCCAAAGTCTGGCAGGGTTTCAACTTGTAGAGAGTACCCTAGTGGGGCAGGACTTGTGTGTGTTTGAGAGAGACATGCGCTGGCAGGAGCAGTCACTGGTGACAGGTGGTGGAGGAGGAGCAGAGCAGGCATTGGCACTAGCTTTGGCATTGGTACCCCAAAGTCTGGAAGGGTATCAAGTTGCATAGAGTACCCCAGGTGGGCAAGACTTGTGTGTGAGAGAAGCACACTGGCAGGAGAAGCACCAGCAGCTGGCAATGCCACACAGGCAGGCAGAGGAGGAGCAGAGGCAGTAAGCATTTATTATTTATTTATTTCGATTTTTATCCTGCCCTTCCCTTAAAAAGGCTCAGCATGGCTTACAAGATAAAACATTTTAAAACATATGTAAATGCATGTAAAAGATAAATATTAAAATACAAACATAACCCCAAACCCACCCCAATCCCCTCATAACACCCACCCAATACGACTTCCTCATTCCCCATATCCAACCTCCCTCACACCCCTACTCCAAACCCAGCCACCATCCCCCCATCCCCACGTGCCAAATGCCTTTTCAAATAGAAAAGTCATACACCACCTCCAGAAGATGCTTAGGCTTGGGCTCAAACAAACTTGCAGGGGAAGGGGGATCCACAGGAGCAACTGAGAACGCCTCTCTGCGAGTCCTTGTCATATGAACAAGACCAACAAATGGTATCACAGGGAAGCACTCCCGACTGATCACAGGAGCCACAGTGAGACATGGAAGGACAGGCGGTCCTTCAGATATGTGGGGCCCAGACTATTTAGGGCTTTAAACATAATAACTAGGGCTGAACTGAATAGTAAAATAAAATTTTGTGAGTATTTCCAAGTTTTGTCTCCAGTGTTCTATTAGTTAACTCAGCTAAATACTCAATACTCTGTATTCAGCAAAATACATAATAAAATAAAACCAAGTACTGAGTATTTTCCAAGTACTGGCTTCCCTTATATAGGACCAGGAAAAGCCCAGTATGTGCAGGAAAAGCCCTGTGTGTTGCCCATTCTAGGATTTACCTGAGTACCAAGTACTGCATCAAGTACAGGGCCGATTCCTCAGTTACTTGGTAAAACCGAGTCAAATACAGAGATACTTGCTGAAAAAAGAGTAATTTTAAATACTGAGTTTCAGCACCAGTCAAAACCAGCACCTTGAATTATACCCGGAAAGTAGGGCTGTACCAAATAGCACTTCCGGGTACTTGGTCCAAGTACTTGGCAGTACTTCAGAAATTTTACAAGGCCCCAGAATTCAGAACTTCAGAACTTGGAATCGTGGACGCTCGGAACTACTCAGTGCCAAGAAAAGCCTCCACTGTGTGTGCCCAGCCCATCTATGCAAGGCAAGCCCCCTCCCCACACACCATTAACCAGAAAGAAACTTGAAAGTATTCCCCCAGTGGTCTGGCTGGACACATCTTGGGAAAGTTCTTGAAACCACAGCCAAAGAACTACTCAGAAAAGCAGACTAGCAAGAGTGGAACAATCACTCCACAAGACAACCCCACAAAAGTGCAACTGCATGCAGAAATTAGGGATGTGTGAACCTGGTTCGGATGTTCAGTGTTCGGGCCAAACTCGGCATGTTCGGTCGACCGAACTGAACGTCCGAACCGAACGTTTGAAAGACCGAACACTTTGGTTGAGTTCGGCAGCATTCGGTGGCGTTCAGGCAAGAAAAATGTGGTAAACACGCCCAGGGAGGGGGGGGAGCGCCTGAGGAGCAGACTTCCTGGCACCAGGGGTGAAGAGGCTTGGAATAGCAGCCTGCCTGTCCAATCACAAGTCCTCTTTTCCTCAGACCACTGGCTTCGCAGCCTGCGATTGGCCATGAGCACGGAGCCAATGGGGCTCGTGGTAAGGCAGGCGCAGCAAGTAACAAAAGTAATTGCCCTCCCCCACCTTCCAATTCCTCCTGAGCTTGCCACTGATCCTGTCAGCAGACATTTTCAGAAGTCTCCCCCTCACAGCAGTTTGTGTTCCTCACAATCCGTTGCCATCCGCCTCCTATTTCACCCATTCCCACACATTTACCTCATAGTTTCATTTATTTAGATTAGATTAGATAGATTTAGGTGTTATTTTTATTTTTTAACCCTCCCTGTGTTCTTTCTCCCTACCCTCCATGAATCCTTCCCTTCTCCATGTAGATATTCCATCCCTGATTCCCTTCCCCTGTTTTTGGATTTATTTACACTAGCATTAGATTGATTTAGGTTTCATTTCAATTTTGTATCCCTTCCTGTGTTGTTTGTTGTGAGCTGTCTGTGTCCCCCCACCCCTCCATCCCTGTGTATGTGTGTGTGTGTGTGTGTATAGATAGATTAGATGTAGGAGTTAACTTAGATATAGAGGATACGTAGAGATAGTGTGTAGTGATTCTGTTTTAATATTTTATAGTGTGTTTGTAGGACTAGGCCTTAGATATTAGATACCTCTGGGAAATCTAAAGTCTGCTCCTGCTGTGCCAATGTTGCCAGTGATGCCTCTGGGCAATCTAAAATCTGCTCCTGCTTTGCCAAATCCAATGCTGCCTCGGGACAAGCTCAAGTCTGCTCCTGCTGTGCCAATGTTAGGAAATGATATTTCTGGGCAATCTCAAGTCTGCTCCTGCTGTGCCAATGCAGCCTCTGGGCAATCCAATGTCTACTTCTGCTGTGCCAATGCTTCCTCTGCTGTCTGTGCCATGGGTTCTGTACCCAGGCAACTCAATGTCAACTGCTGCTGCTGCCAATGCCGCCTCTGCTGTCTGTGCCAAGGGTTCTGCCCCAGCAACCTAGTGTCTGCTGCTGCTGCTGCTGCTGCCAATACTTCCTCTGCTGTCTGAGTCATGGGTTCTGTACCCGGACAATCCAATGTCTGCTGCTGTTTCCAACGCTGCTTAGGCTGTCTTTGCCATGGGTTCTTCCCCAGAAGCAACCCAATGTCTGCTATTGGGTGGCCACGTGATTCACCATTGGGCAAGCCTTGACCAATTGGCAGTCTGGCAGAATAGTTTGTTCAGATCCTGAGAGTAGGATGCAAGCCTGCAATGCATGGCCAAGCAGGGGTGCCAGCCACCAAGCCCTGGCCAGGCCTCTGACACTCCCCCACCCATGCCAGCCAGCCTAGGTGATCCACAGGAAGGGTCCGGCTCACATCTCTTAGTACCAACTGACCCATATTCAACAACTGCTGTTCACATGGAACCCTTCTCCACTTCAGTCTTTGAAGTTCTCGTTTGAATATGATTGATTATTTCCTACTACCACCAAGATCACTGCTTCCCTGGCTGGGCCTCTGCCGCTCCTCCACTCATGTCAGTCACCCTGCAAGCAAGCTCCTCTTGGTTATTTTCTCACCTGTCTCAGTGATGATGCTGGATACCTGCTCTATGTCCAAATAGCTGTCTGTGTCCAACAGGAGCAGAGCCGACTGTCCTTGGGCCAAGTTAAGGATTTTCAAGGGCCAGTGAGAGCTGATTGGATGCCGCCGGAAATGTGATGCTCTCCAAGGAGCGGGCCCCTCTTTGGGGGCAAAACCATTCCAGGGTGCCCTGCCCTTCACAAAGAAAATAATACTCTCCCCGGGGTTCCCGCTGGCTTCTCCAGGATCGGCTTCTAGTACTGCACGTCAGACATTGGCTCCACACTCTTGTACACTGCCATAGCTCAGATGAGCCTGGAACGCCCAGTCCTTAAAGCCAATCCTCTCCCCAAAGTTACTGAAACAGTCAGATTCCCCTAGTCCGCAACTGTTCTAAGGACAGTGTGGAGGGATGGGCAGGGAAGGGACGGGCGATGCTCGCTGCAGCTGTGTCGATCCACAGGAAGGGCCTGGCTCGCGTCTCTTAGGACTGACTGATCCATATTCAACAACTGCTGTTCACATGGAACCCTTCTCCACTTCGGCCTTCAAAGTTCTCCAGATAGCACACAATCATCCAGGTAGCACCTGTTGCACTTCATCAAGTTGACTAGAACCAGAAAGAACATGGAAGATAAACCAACATCCATCCACTGCAGGACAAACTCAGCCAGCTCTTCCTCCATGTATGTGATGTAACTTCCATTATCTGTGAGGCCCTTGAAGATGGAACGGCACTCGCCTATCTCTTAGGACCAACTGACACATGTTCAATTGCTGTTCTTATGGAACTTTTCTCCATTTCGGCCTTCAAATTTCTCCAGCCACTCCAGCCACAGGACCCACCATCAGGGTTCTGGGGTCTATGTTCCAGGCAGGGAGGGCTGTCCATCCATGTCATCCAGAAGCAATAGGGGTGCTGCTTCTGGTGCTGCTACTGCTCAGACTGGGGGCATAGAGAGACTCCGTCAGGTGAAAGTGGTGGCTGCTCCCACTCCCACCACCCCCAGGGGCGTCCTGCTGCTCCCGCCGCACACTCTCCAGAACCCTCTCTGCCTGATGAATCCTCTCTACCAGCTCACCCTTCCAGTGACCATAGAGCTCCAGGATCTCCCAATCCTCCCCATAGTACCCTGGAGGTGCCCCGCTGTCCGTTACCAGTTGAACCTGATGCAAGGCGGTTTTCTGCTCCACAAGCAGCTCGAGCATCAGGAATATGGAGGAATTCCACTGGGTGGACACATCCTGCACCAGCTGGTGCACTGGGGAGCCTTGATCAGCCTGCTTCACCCGGAGGAGGTCGCTGCCCATCATGCTCCAGGTAAAGAAACCACCGGCCAGCTTCCTCCCCCACTCGATCAGGGACAAGTGTGCCTGTCCCAATCCCCTTCTCCCCCAAGCCCAGAGCATTCCTGAACACCAGGTGAAGGGAAGGATGCTGGTGAAGTCCCCCTGGTGGACTTCCCTCAATATGTTGGCCGTGTTGTGTGTCACCACACACCCCTTGGTGAAGGACACACCTGGTGTGACCCACTCCCTCACCATGGTGGTCAGGGGTGCTTCGGTGTTCCGAGAAGTGTGGGCACTGCAGTGTCCCTGACCTCCGCCTGAAGCAGGGCCCACCTATACCCTGCTTCGGGACCCCTCCTGCCACTGCCAAATGCTGCCTCCGGGTCCTGCCACCAGTGTGTTTTCAGTCACTGCCCAGTAGGTGTACTGCATGTTCCTACTTGACCACAGGTCAGCGGTGAAGTGGACGGTGGCACCCCAGCCCCTGTCATCTGCTCCCTCACCTGCTCCTTTGAAGCCCGGTACAGGGCTGGCACCACCTGCCAATTCAGGGTGGTTCTGGCAGGCCTACAGTTCTGCTCGCTCTATGCTGTGCTGGGTTGGGTTCTCCACTGTTCTAGTCACCAACAGGGCTGGACGTTGCAGACTGCCAAGCATCGATGGAGCAGGGGCAGAGGACCAGCCAGGACTCGGTGGCTGGCCTGGTGCCCCTGCTTGGCTGGACGTTGCAAGCAGCCAGGAATAGGTGGCAGCCTCACTCAGGGTGGTGTGCGAGGCAAACTTAAACTGGGGGCCAGGAAGCCAATCAGGCACCTAAACTCTATGTCCCCAACTGCAGAGAAGGACTGCCCATTGAGCACAATCCTTTCCTCCAACATGCGTGTGGCTTTCAGTTGAAGGACAGCTTCCTCCCCAGTGCTTATGTGCCGATGGACTTGGCAGCTGCCCCCACCCCAGATCCTCCATGGTGCACTGATGCTGCTCCTGCTGCTGCTCCCCCCTAGCAGTGATACTGCTTCTGCTGCTATCGACAGCTGTTAGAGCAGGATGCTTGCCTGCTGATGGAGGCGGACGACTGGCCGCTGCAGTCAGGAACCTGCTGGCATCCACTGCTGCTGCCTGCCCGCTTAGCAGGACATCACTGTGGCATCCCTTCAGGTGCCTCGTCATGGCAGTTGTGCCAAGGTTGGTGAGCACCTGCCCATGCTTCACCGCCTTCTGGCATAAACTGCATTGCACCTCCTTAGGATCATCCGCCCACACCAACTTAAAAAGCACCCCGCCCATATTGAGGATTTTTTGCCCCCTCCTGCCTT
>QEPC01015332.1:202570-219361 GCA_003113815.1 Sphenodon punctatus | reverse complement strand
GGCCCATTGATCTACCTGCCTGGGGCGTATTCAGTTTTGGCCCTTTAATGACCAGAAAGAAATGGCTGCCCGACAGATCCAAAGTGCTTACATCTACCCCAAGCCAGAATTTCTCCTCAGAACTTGACAGTCCTGGCACAAGTTAGATCATCCTGGAGGCAGATAACTCAGACTGTGGCCTCTGTGCTTTCTATTCAGACAGCAGGAGCTTTAACTAGTTAACTAACCTGGAGAGACATCAATGGAATCTCCTTATATCACAGATGCTAAGATAGAGGACTAGCAGCAAAACACCTTTCATCATCATTGCACTGCACACACCACCATAGGTGTAAACAGAGAAGGGGTCAGGAGGAATATGAGAGAGAGAGAGAGAGAGAAAATAAACATATCCTGGCCCCCAGAATAAAAGTGAGAGCACTAAAGTAGCTATAGGGGATTCACTCGTGAGCAGGGGAGGGGGAAAAGCTGAAAGAAGAGCCCTTCTTACTCTTGGCTTCATGTCCACCACTCTTGTGAGGCTCTCGGGTGATGCCCTGTCAGAGACTCTATTTAAGGCCCTTACAGAAACTAGGGCCTCACTCTCTAGAGAACAGTGGAGGTGGTGTCAGCCCAGGGCAGTGTGTCTCTGGTGCAGTAGCTAGAGCAGGAGGCACTCAGGGACACCCACAGGAGAGGACTCATCAACAATAGTGGGAAGGCTCCAGGAATCTTTTCAGGAGTGGTAGCAGCAGGAGTATCAGGGGCAGAGACCCCCTTAGGAGTGGCAACTCTGCTCTGGGTCATTTACCATTTCTGATCCTGGGCGTTCTACATCATTGCTACACTGCGGAGTGAGAGGAACATAGTGTTCACCTGAGAGAGATGGTTAACACAATCTTATAAAGAGAGACAGCCTCCTTCCCTTCCCTCAACCCCATCTTTCCTTGTGGGAATGTTACCAGAGTTGGCAGTGTTATGATGGGATCAATATCACCACAATATTTCCTTTCAACAGCATACAACACATCCAAGGTTCCTAGTCTTGGCAGCTTACAACACTAAATAGACAACAGTTCCCGTACACTGTTATCTCACATGTCCGAGGATTGGCCAGGGTCCACGGATCACGATGACTGGTTAGTAGGGGTGGGACACCAGGTCAAATACCAGCTACCGGATTTACCAGTTACCGGATTTTTAAAAAACGGATTGCAAGATTTGTGTACCGGTTTACCGGTACGGGATTTGTTCCATTGATTTCAATGGGGAACTGTCCCCATTGATATCAATGGAAAAAAACACAAAAAACTCCCCCCTCCCCCTCCCAGACTGTGCAGGTGGAAGGGGGGCACCCCCCACCCACCCTGCCCAGCCTGGCTTTAAATAAAAAATTTCCCCCCAAAGTCCCGGGCTCCGGGCCCCCGCCGGTGACCCAGAACCCGCACCAGCAGGTACTAGGGTGATCCCTGGGGTGGGGGTGGTTTAACACATCCCCCACCCCAGGGATCACCCTTCCTCCCCACCCAGGGATCGCCTACCTTGCGCTCCAGGCAGCGGTGGTGGTGGTGGTCTGACTCCAGCGGCTTCAGCGCTGGCTGTGGCTGCCAGCTTTAGTGCTACTAGGCCTTCTGGTGAACTTCCAGGTTTCACCGGAAGGCCTAGTAGCGCTGAAGCCGCCGGAGTCGGACCACCGCTGCCGCTGCCCGGAGCACAAGGTAGGCGATCCCTGGGTGGGGAGGTAGGTACGTACTGGTAGGGTGATCTGATCCCTGTGGTGGGGTGTGTGTTAAACCACCCCCACCCCAGGGATCGTACCTGCTGGTGCGGGATCTGGGTCGCCAGTGGCGGCCCAGAGCCCGCACTAGCAGGGCCTTCAGGGGAATTTTTTTTTTTTTAACGCCAGGCTGGGCAGGGTGGGTGGGTGGTGTCCCCCCTTCCATCCGCGCAACCTGGACTGGGGAGGGAAAGTAAAGTGGGGGTTTTTTTGGTGTTTTTTTTTACATTGCGGCCATTCATTTGAATGGCCGCAATGTAAAAAATCCGGTATGGGGGAATCCGGTAAATGGGCCGGATTACCGGGTTTAGTCCGATACTGCTGGTACACCAAATACCGGAAGATCCGGTAGCCCCACCCCTACTGGTTAGAAAGGTGAAAGAATCCCTCCACTGATCTGGTCTGTGGTTGTGACTTCTCTTCTTGTCCTGGGCTGGTGAGGGTGAGGAAGATGGTGGAGGCAATGGCTTCTTGGTTCCTGGGCTCCTTGTTCTTCTCTTTTAATGTCAGTCCTTTATACTTCTGGATTGGGTGCATGGGCATGTGCACGTAGTGGATAAGGTCAAGCAGTTATGCTGATGCTACAACCTACACAATAAATTCTAGTTTGGCAAGAGTCTGGCATATCAGAGTTATCTCTGGAGTGGGTATGGGCATCAAGGGTCTTATCAGGAAGGGATGGTTACTGGTGGATTCTAGTGGGTGATCATCTAATGCTTGACTATTGTTTATTGAGTGCCACATATTACCTACGTGGATCTCTTACTCAGCTAGCACATATTTTCCTTAGGCTAGTTAGATATCTGTTGCTGTCGGCTTTTACTACACGCAGACATTCTGTACTGAAATGTGCATTCTTACTGTCCTAAGTGGGCTCATTCTCAGTCACTTTGGTCAAGACAGGGGTCTGTCTCCACAGCAGAAAAGAGATCAAGATTTTGAATCACATTTCCATTTTTATTTCCCATTAGAGCTGAAATGAATATTTGAAACAAACTTTACATTTGTAAAATTTGCGATATTTGAATTTGCAAATTCACATTCAGTTTGAAGTCCAAAAGTTAGTTTGTTCTTTCTTTCTTTCTTTCTTTCTTTCTTTCTTTCTGATTGAATTTTTTAAAAATGATGATTATTATTGCTTATTTGGCTGTTACCTCACCTCTGTGTGGATTTCCTTGCAACCTATGTGGAGTACAAAGAAATTCCCCAAAGCAAATTATGAACTGAAGAACTAAAAAAATTCGGTGAAACTCAACTGGTGATAAATTCTAATTTAGATATTTGGTAAAGCATGTGAACATCTAATTTGAATTTGTAATTTTTAAGTGGCATTTTTATTTCAGCTGTCATTGCCAGGCTTGTCATTAGCCATCCATCTTACTCTGGCAAAGTCCTTGCTATCCTGTTCTACAAAATAATACACTTTAATTTCTTTTAAAAACAAAAACAAACAAGCAAATAAAACAAATAATTTTATGGCAGATCATAGTGTGATCTCTCTATTTATACATGTTTTCTGGGGGAACAAGTGGCTGAATGGAGAATGCAGATGACAAGACCTAAAAGAAATCGAGGCTTCCCTATTTGACTTGGAATCCTTGGCATCAAAGCTATTTAGTGAGCCGAAATGGTATCTCCTTTGCTACCTGCAGGTAATACCCATAATTTCAAGTATTGTATCAGGTACCCATTGGCTATCCAAGTACCAATCATACAACTGATTACCTGAAAATACCAGGTATTGCCATTACTAGGGATGTGCGAACGCGGTTCGGAAGTTCGGGGTTCAGCCCAAACTCGGGGTGTTCAGCCCGTTCACGAACACCCTGAATCCAAACCGACCCCCGCCCGAGCTGACTGAACAAAGTTCGGGTTCTGAACACATTCGGGAGGGGGGGCGGGGGGCAGGGAGGAACCCAGTTTTCCCTTCCCCCTCCAGGCTGCATGGGTGGAAGGGGTGCCGGGGAGCATTTCCCTCCCCCACCCTGCCCAGCCTGGGAATTTTTTTTGTTTTTAACCTCCCCACCCCAGGGATCGCCCTACCTGGTGGTGCCGGGGCTCCGGCCACCGTGGTGGCAGCGGCGGTGGCGGCAGCGGTGGTGGTTCTGGTTGCAGCAGTGCTTCAGGCTGCTACTAGGCCTTCTGGGTCAAACCGGAAGGCCTTCTAGTGGCCTGAAGCGTTCTGGAGTGCCACCAATGCTGAACCCGTTGGACCTGACATCACTGCTGGTGCCGCTGCCGGACCCAGGCCCCGACCTACCTGGTGGTGCTGGGGCCCTGGCTCTGGGTCTAGCAGTGGTAGCAGCAGCAGCGGTGCTCCAGAGCTCTTCAGGCCACTACTAGGTCTTCTGTTTTGACCCGGAAGGCCTAGTGGTGACCTGAAATGCTCCAAAGCGCTGCCACCACCACTGCTGCTGCCACCAGACCCAGGACCAGAGCCCCGGGGCCACCAAGTAGGGCGATCCCTGGGGTGGGGGGGTTAAAAAAAAAATTCCCAGGTTTGGCAGGGTGAGGAGGGAAGTATTCCCCAACGCCCCTTCCACCCACACAGTCTGGAGAGGGGAGGGGGGAGGGAAAACCACCCCCCTGCCCAAACGGGGTCAGTCCCCCCGAATGGGCCAAACCGAATGGTTTTGGGTTCAGCCAAACTCCGAACAGGCTGAACCCCGAACCCCCGGGGGTTTGCACATCCCTAGCCGTTACCAGTTTACTGACTGGTAGATCAGTAAACCAGTACAGAAATCAGGATGAGAAGTTGAAGAATCAGCACTGGAAATCAGAAAATGAGTATCAGAAGTAAAAATATTGGGACAAAAACCAGTCTTCTGGTTCATCAGGTAGTCTGGCAGGCACTAATCAGGTGCTGATTAGTGCCTGATGTTACTGAGATGGGTCAAGTACCACAATATCAACAGGTTTATTTGTTTTTGCAGGGACTTCTTTCAGCTCTCATTTAGAAACCAGTCCTAGAAAATGGAATTTTGACTTTAATAAGTACAGGAGTCGTCCAGTGAACGTATGGGTGCAGCTGTATCATGACAATGCTCGCTAAGCTGAAAGTAGGGTAATGGTTTCAAAAAAATTTCCCCGTAGGACCCCCATTTAATGTAATCCCATGATACCAAATGACAGCAAAGAACAGGCAAGTATGTCAACTATCAACTGGGATTCTGATTTCATCTGTGGATGACTTGAATCCACTGCTCCTGACCCCTAGTTTGGAAGCCTCAGAAGTGGAGCTCAGGAATGTGCATCTTTACATCAGACAGGCAGTAGGAGAAAAGATCTCTACGGCTGAGGCAGGATAATCAGGATAGTATTTTAAAAAATACCTACCCTATTACTTTGAAGTGTATTCCTTCATCCTCCTTTCTTTTTTCTCTTAGAAATTTAACGCGCACGCACACCCACTGCTGAAGGTGGGACAGAGATACTATTACAAGTTCTTTCACAGCAGTGAGCTCTCAATCCCAGCTGAGCCTTCAGCGGCATGAGCCAGCTTGATTATGCTAAAGCACCCCTGGATCTGTTCCTCTTTTGTTTCATTCTACCCAGGGTCTTAAAGCTTAAATACTTGACATGCTTGGGTGGTTTCTCCTCTAATTTCATCCCAGCTGACTGTGCAATGAGTTTAACTCGTAGCCTGTAGGTGCAAGCGACTTTCTCAGAATGAACGTTAACACGTCGAAAACTGGCCGGTCTATCATTACCCAGCATATAATTACCTCCATTGGAATCTGGCCAGGATTCTGGGGCTAATATTGTTAGCCTTGCAAAAAAGTGACATGGGATTTCTTTTAATGACCACATGTGGTCAGTTGCCTTAGGTTTACAGCTCATCTGAAGGAGGATGGCACTTCTATAATAGGGCAGTGCTCGAGTCCCACACATCATTTCAGGATAGGTTTAAATGGGAAACTGATGGCAGGGGAGGCTATTTGGAGAAAAGACTCCCGCTGACGTGAATATTTATGGCAAAGCCGAGTACCATCTCTGATGAATTTATTTGTCTGCTTTTGTTCTAATCTGATGAAGAAGATGCCAACTATTATTGTTTCCCACTTCCATCAGATCCCCATTTTGGGTATTCCAGTTTGATTATTTTGTTTACTTCTGTCATTTCGGTATTTCAATTACTTTTGTTTAAGCATGTGTAGTACAATAGATGAAATAAAACAATTTCACTTGTTTTATTTCATCTATTGTACACATGCTTAAACAAAAGTAATTGAAATACCCATAAATCTAAAAATGGGCCAATGTATTTACAGGTGGAGCTGGCTGCTCCTGGGCAGCCCTGCCGATGGTGCTCCAGAAGAACCCAGAGCACTGCCATGCAATAGGCCAGCCAAACCTGGGACACTGGTCTGAGGTGGAGCTGTGGTCTGTCTGGTCAGTGGATGGCTGCTGAAATTCCACTTTCAGCTGGGGTACCTTAAGGCAACACCTCATTGGTATTTCACTACCAAAACAACCAATAACTGAATTGAATAAAATGACTAAAATACTGAAGTAATGATATACAGAAATACCTATTGGGTGTCCCCTGCCCCATACTGAATTTATAGTTGTTTTATTGTTTACCCACCATGAGCCTTCAAAAAGGGGTGGGAAATAAATTTAAGTAAATAAATTATCAAATAAAATAAATGGATCTTTTCCATGTTTATTTCATACCCCTTCATAAAACATGTTCAAACCAAAGATTACAAACATAAACTATCACTTATTGTCACTCTGCTTTCTAGAAGACTGGTTTGATCTTAAAATCATAGGTTTGGAAGGGACACCAAGGATCATCTCAAGGGTCGGCCGGGAGCATGCTCATGCAGGTTCATATAGTGAGGGCACGCAGAGAAGTGTTCTCAGTTGTTGCCCCAGTCTTGTGGAGCTCCCTTTCCCTTGAGGTTCAGCAGAGCCTGAGCCTGAATGTTTTCTGGAAGCAATGGAAGACCTTTCTTTTTGGCCAAGCATTTGGCAGGTGGGGATTAGGAGTTTTTATGGGGATTGGCATAGGGTTATTAGGGAGATTTATATGATATCCAGGCAGAGCTATACAAATATCTGGTCCATCAGAGTGGGTGCCTTCAGATGGGGGGGTGGGTTCGGGGTCTTCGGCGGTGTTGTAAAACCTGGCTGTTCGCCCAGGCCTTTGGGGGTGGGTGGGTGGGTTAGGGTTATTGTTTCTTTGCCCCTATCCTGTTTTACTGTTTTAATTTCCGGGGCCCTGTTTTAAACTTTTTTATTGTTGATTATTTTAAATTGTTTTATATTGTTTTTATGTATTTATATTTCTGGAAGCTGTCCCGAGCTGTTCACAGGAGGGGTGGGGTACAAATGATAGTAATAAATAATAAATTAATGTGGGACAGAGCTGCTCTGGGATGCACCCCATGTTCACCTGCATCCAGCTCCAACTGGGTATATTTAAAATGGACCTGGCGGCTGCCATGGTCCACTGTCCGCGGAGGCAGCGCCTTTCTCCCCCACACTGTAGAGTTGCAGGTGGATTGCCCAGTGCTCTGGGCTGCTGCCTGCAATTCCATGGTGTTGCCTTAAGGTACCCCGGGTGAAAGTGGAATTTCAGCAGTCATCCACTGACCAGAAAGACCACAGCTCCACCTCAGACCAGTGCCCCAGGTTTGGCTGGCCTATTGCACCGGCAGTGGTCTGGGTTCTTCTGGAGCACCGTCGGCAGGGCTGCCCAGGAGCAGCCAGCTCCACCTGTAAATACATTGGGCCATCTTTAGATTGATAGGTCACCTGGAGTTGAGGCCGGGCTGCTGGCCATCTAAAAACACTCATTGAGCTTGAAGTGGTTGAATTATTATTATTATTATTATTATTATTATTATTATTATTTTATTTAGCTGTGTACCTGGTGCTTTACAGAACAATAAGATAGACGTGGTCCCTGCCTACAGCTTACAATCTAATAGACACGGAGAGGGGAGACAGGGAGAGAGGACATAGGGAGAGAGACGGGATAAAAACATTCAAGCAGATGTGAAGTCACAGGTGCACGTGCTTGGCTTGGTTGTGGTTAGGCAGGAGTCTGCGGGGAGGGCAGACAGAAAATATTGAAAGGAAAGTTCCAACAGGCATCGGGAAAAGCAGCGAGGAAGAGGTGGGTTTTGAGGAGGGATTTGAAGGCGCGGAGGGAGGGGGCAAGGTGGATGTGGGCAGGGAGGGAGTTCCACAGTGATTTCTGTGGTGGATTTTCAGGCTGAAATGAGAGGAGGCTGCAGCAGGAACGTTCCATCAGGTTTATTCAGAAACACAGCTGTGGGACACACTGGTATTGCTACCAATGGACAACGCCTTTCAGCGAAGAGTTTTCTTATATACACAGTAGTAAACAAGCAACCATATGTGGTTTGATCATGCTGGTATTAGATAATCATATCTGGCAGACAATACCTCTTGTTACAAGGCAGAAATTGGGTTGCTGACGCAAGCAAGTTCAGTTCCTCGGAACGAGGGATAAGGGGGCCCAAGGGTGGAGCGGGACATCTGTCAGGGAGTGTAGCCAACCCACACACACAGGTGTTATCATTAGATATAGATAAGGGCCAGCATAGAGATGTCAACAGGAAAAACCCAACAGCCGAGCTGTCTGTGTAAATGCCTTGCATCTTAGGCCAAAGCATTTGTCAGAGATCTGTAGGCCAAAATAATATATAGCTTGGAATTCTTCCATATTTCCAAACCCTTTTTTACCTGTGACCCCACCCCCAATACCTTATCAGACAAAAAAATTAATTATGTGACCCCAGGCAGCAACAAAGACATGTATAAGTAGATCAGATAACAATCAGGACCACATCTGGAGATAGAGGGTGTTGACAGAAATGATGGTAGACTGCTGCCATCACAACGTGATCCAGATCACGAAGCTGCTGGCACCATGATCAGGATTGGATCCGAGCAGCCAACTAACATGCCGGCAGCTGGGCTTGCCTACATGCTGCACCCAGCAACCTGCTCCCCACCATGACGAGCAGCTGCCCCATGGCAGACCTGATCCAGACAAATCCATGGCAAGTTATAACATCGGGAAGAGGGTAGACTGCGCTGTGACTCCAGTGGTCTCCGGGATCACAGCTTTGCTAGCTTGCTACCATGCCTGGGAGAAATCCTGGGCAAACATCTGGCAGAACTCCAGCAAACACGATGGTGGCCTTGTTAACATACAGAGTGACTTCATTCAAGCTGACCTCTCTCTTACAGAATGTCACTCTGTATCTCAACCCACTTGCATTTGCTTCACTCTTCATTTAATTGCCTTGCACTCTTTCCAACTCTACCTTCCTCAGTGTTCTGCCTATTGTTCTGCTCCTTCATCATTGGTTTCTTCATTTGTGCCTGATACTGTTCATATGGGTGAATTTGTATTCCTCATCTATTTTGTATTTGTATTACCCTATCATACTTCACTGTATTCCCCACCTATTTTGAAGTCTCTTCTCACTTGTTTTCTTCCACCTGCTTCTGAGCCATTCAATCACATCTTCTCTTAAATCATACAGCAAAACCTTTTGGTAGCATTGGATTGCAACTGGAAATGATTTTTTTATTCTAAAGAAGAAAAACAAAGATACTGCATCAGAAGAAATCTGTTCGTTGCTTTGGTCATCAACCTTCTACAAGCAACAGATAATGACCAAATACTCATACTGACAATGTGGGGCTTCACAACTGCCACTGGTGCCATTGACCTAGATATTCTGAGACTGCCTTTCATGTTTCATACAGCAGAGATATTTGAGTAACCTCATTCTTCATGACTGTGATGATCTGGACTATTTGGGGGAACAAAACACCAGCCCTGCAGATACTTCTGGGCTGGGTGATGTAGGCTCCCATATCGGGGAGACTACGTATTTGGCCATTTTCCCCCGTGTTGGAGCCCAAGTAAGATAAGCCCTCATATGCGGAGAAGCCCTAATACTTCCCACTTCCAACTGCCACCCTATATTGTCCATTCTTGTCAAAACCTCCTTCCAGAGCGACCCCAGTGGTTTATGGGCCAAGTACTCTTTAGACAGCCCAATTGTCTTTAAATATGCATCTACTCTCTGTAACCAGGGATTAACATAAGCATCATTGCTAACTTCCTTCAGAAGATCTGAACATTGGTTAGAATAAATTTTACAACAGAATTTTAGCGCATGTTCCATGGCAACCTGTTGCCAACTTTTTTGACCTAGTTCTATTCTGAAGGAGGCATATGGAGTGCCCTTTGGGTTCCCTAAAAGAGCGGCCAGAAATTTCACCTGTACCGAATTAAGATTATGAGCGAAAAAGGGAGCCCAAATTTCAGCACCATATAATAACTGACCTTTAACTTTACTATTGTAAACCTGCACCACCGGAGAGATGGCATTTCTACCCTGCCATGCAAAAAAACTATATATGGAGTATGATGGACCTTTGGCTGCCAAAATTGCCCTTGTTACATGTTCCTTTCAGGAGCCAGATTTATGAAAAAATAATCCTAAATAGCGGAAGGATGTCACTTGCTGGATAGCATGTCCCTCTACATCCCAATGTTGAATCCTCTTCTTATTGGAAAAAAACCCATAACCTTGGACTTGACAAAGTTCAAGGTCAATTTGTTGGCCTTGCAAAATTCTGCAAAAGCTTTCATTTGTCTTACAAGACCAATGTGAGTTTAGGATACTAGGGCGACATCATATGCATAACAGAGGCACCCCACCACTCTGGAGGCCAACCTAGGTGGGAAAAATTTGGAATCTGCCATCATTGTAATGATGTCATTAATGTAAAAGTTAAAATGGCCCGGGGCCAGAACACAGCCCTGCCTAACTCCAAGATGGATTTCTATTGGGTCTGTAAGGTGTCCCTGCTTGTCAATCTTGATTGCAAGAGAGGAATTGGCATGCAATGAATGAATCAGCCAAAGCAGTCTTCCATCAATTGAAGACCTCTGTAATTTCTTCCAAAGTATATCCCTATCTAAAGAATCAAAAGTGGCCTTAAGATCCAAAAAGGCCACGTAAAAGGAACGATTCAATGCTCTATACTTGCAAACTAAATGATATAGAATATAGCATTGCTCTATGGTGGAGCGGCCTTTTTGAAAACCAGCTTGTTCTACCGATATAACTTCCTCCTGTCGAGAATTAATGGGTTCCAGGGGCGGCGGTCGAAAATATTGCTTAGTTAAACGACTAAAATTGGAATTAAAATTTCCTGTGGCCAATAAAGGAGACCGGAGCACCCTTTTAGATGAAAATGATTGCAAGGAAAGGGGGGTAATCTCTGTGTTCCTATAAACTCTACTAAAATAAACTCCTGAGGAAGAAAAAAGGTCTATGTAAGTAATCAGGCTATCCACTATCTGTGGAGATTGAAAATACACAACTAAACGTTGTGCATAGCCAGTGGACGGTAAATAAAGGAAGCACACAATATGCCTTACCCGGACTAAATGGCCCAGAATTTTAGATAAATATAGTCCAAATTTATACTTAGATTGCCATGCCAGAAAGTACCCAGTGGGCAACTGGGCGATTCTAAGAGCAAGAGTGCTAGACTCCAGAGTAAGTGAAGTCTGGTCCTGTATTTGGACAGAATCATTCACAACCCTAGGCCCTATCGGGGTAGCCTCCTGACAGCCATCCTCAGTAAGGGTATGGGTTTGACATGCAACCAAATTACTCGGATTAGCCCTCAACGTTCCCAAATCCTTCTTAAAAGCACAAACCATATCTGCTATTGCGTCTAACTTAGAAGTTTTGGCTTTTAACTGAGAATTACGGCCCTCCAGTTGGGCATATAATTTGGAAATAAGGTCCCCAATTTGAAAGCACTCTTTTCCCATGGTCTCGTAGAAGGAAATGTCTGGATTAGGCATGGTAGGAGGCAAGTTATTACCACGCTCATAGCAAACCTGTAGGCTGCATATGATGTCCTCCCATGGCTCATCGTGATCTATCCTATCATCCCTGAATCGATCTCTCAGCTCCACCGATAAATCACACAGGGCCAACTCTTCCAGAGGTGACCCTGGCTGAGGGCTCTTAAGGAAGTCCTCTAGTTTCAGTTGCCTTACTGAGGATTGTGCTCTCATTAACATCCCTTGTTGCTACCTTTTCCTTGGCATCGTGCCTTCAAATTCCCAGCGCCCTTGCGTATCAACCCAGAGGTCCCACCAAAAACCCAAGTGCCCTACCTCTATCCCAAAACAGGGAGTCTACTAGAGCTCTCAAAATTCAGGGCAGCCACAAGCAAATGAAGCAGAGTCAGACACCCTGCGACAACCAGCGGTCCCCACTGGTGTCCCTTCCGCTGACGGTGCAGATGCTGCTGATCCACCTCCAATGCACACAGTGCTTCCCAGGGATTCTCTCGGGAACAATGTTGGTACAAGAGGGCTCTCCAGGAGAGGCTCTATCCCACAGGAACTGGGGCACACTGGTAACCACTCTACCCAGAGCCACACTCTCAGGGGACTCACTCGAAGACAGGCGCAGATGTGCCCTTGTAGCTCCCGCCCGCAATCCCAGCTGGCATCCCCTCTGCTAGCGGCACAGGTGCTGCTAATACACCTCCAGGTGCACAGCACTTCCCAAGAGTTCTCTTGAGGCAATGCTGGTACAGGAAGGTTCTATCCCACAGGAACTGGGGTCTGCTGGTAACTCCCTTGAAATCCACAAGGGAAGACCCTGCAACGGTCCAACTCTCCTGGGTAAGTCACACAGTTCCTAGGTCCATCCCCCCAAGGGCCGGGTCAGTAGTAGCAGAAGCATACTGAGGCCAAGGAGGAGGAGGCAGTGGGGGAAGCAGGCACCCCGCTCCATGGTTCAGACTCAGGGCTCAGCGGGCACCGCAATAAGCTGATAGCAGCACTCTAAAACACCTGGCCAGGACACCACAGAGGTGGTGGTGCGTCTCCTCCGCTGGGTATGTTGTCTTGAAAGTGACCAGGGGTAGAGCACTGGCACTGTGGGCCCAGCCAATGGGCAACACCCTTTGTATGTCGCCCTTCAGCTGTCACCCAAGGGCTGATGTCCAAAGGGGCCCCAACCTCTGAATAAGTACCTGCAGGGGGGAAGCCAACAGCCAATGAGCACTGGGAAGACCTAGGGCAGCTCTCCCCTCCCCCAGCTCCACCCAGTTGTAACCACACTCCACCCCCAACAACAATGATTGTTGTCGATGAATCTCCATAGTTTCAAAGCAACATTTCACTCCATTTTCTGTTACCTGGTGATTACCAAAGGTGGATTTGCATGTTGAAGATTCTAACCTGGCCACCATCAGACATCCATGCTTTTGAAACCGCGTCAATAGACTACTGCAATGCACTCTGCATGGGGCTGCCCTTAAAGACTGGTCAGAGAATGCAGCTGGTACAGTATGCAGCAGCAGCTCGTGTTTTGACGGGGTTGGATCTCCAGAAGCACATTACACCACTGCTCCAAAGTCCAGACTGGCTGCCAATAGTATTCAGGGCAAAGTTAAAGGTGCTGTTTTTTAATCTCTAAAGCTGTGATGAGCTTAGACCCTGCATATATAAGAGACCGCCTTCTCCACCCTCACCCATGTTCCGCTGCACTGCATTAGATTAGCTGGAAGTACCCTCTTACAAGTGCCATCAGTGCACTGGGTCCAGACAATGTGGGCATGAGTAGAGACGTTTTTGGTGGCTGCCTCACAGTTTTTGAATTCCCTTCCCCTAGAGGTTCACCAAAGCCTAAGCCTGGGTATCTTCAGAAGCCTTGACTGAGGGGTGTATTGCTTCCTGCACCACGGCCAAGTTGCTGCAGGGAGCGGCTTTTCCCCTTGCCTTGGTGCTTTCCCTTTCTCCCTCTATCTCCATGTTCCACTCGCACCTGGTACAGGGTGTGGCCCCACCTGCCACAGCCTGATTGGCTCCTTACAGTATTTAGGGCTGCTGGCGGCTGTGGCAGGGGTGGAGCTTCTAGTCTTCCTTCTTTGAGTCTTGCTTGGCCCACCTTTCATTCTGCACCCTTCTCGCTGGTTTCCAGCGTGCACCCCTCCTTACGTCTGTGCTTTATTGTGTTGTCTCCCTGCTGTGTTCAGAGTGAGTGAAACCCTTCCCCCCTTCCTTTGTGTTGGTCTTTGTCCCTTGTGTATTCCCTCTGTGTTGGGGACCTTCTTGCCCAGCTTCCCTACCCCTCCATCTGTCTGCACGAGGGTGTGTTGGTTGTCTTTAGCTCACCCCTTGTCCTGTCTATGTGTTGGGTTGTGTCCTTCATGCCCCAACCTCTTTATTGTGTCTCCTGTTCTCTGTGTGTCTGCCCTCCTGTTAATAGGAGTGGCCTAGTTCTGTAGTTGCTCACTGTTTTCATCTGTAGCTTCGTTACTCTTTCCCCTATTGGCCTAGATTCCTAAAGGACCTTATCTTGGAATTTCCGGTTCCACCTTCCCCCCTCCCTGTCTCTGTGCCCCCAATTCTTGGTGGCACCTTAGCCCCCTTACCAGCTTGTTGCTGCTCCTTAACTTGGCTTCCCTTTCCCTGCCTGTAGTTCTCTGTGATTCCCCCTTCTTTGCTGTGGATCCCCGCTCTTTGCCTTGGCTCTCTGCTCCTCACCTTGGTTTCTGCTTCCCTGCCTCAGGTTCCCTTGTTCCCTGCCTTGGCCCCCTATTCCTTGCCTTGGCTTCCCTTTCCCTGCCTTTAGTTCCCTGTGATTACCCCTTCCTTGCTGTGGATCCCTGCTCTTTGCCTTGGCTCCCTGTTCCTCACCTTGACTTCTCCTTCCCTGACTCAGGTACCCTTGCTCCCTGCATTGGCTCCCTACTCCTTGTCTTTGGCTTCCCTGTCCCTGGTTCCCTTACTCCCTGCATTTGGTTCCCTCGCTCCCTGCCTTTGGCCTCCCCTGTTCCCCACCTTGGGCTTCCTGAGTCCTGCCTTGGCTCCCTACTCCTCGTCTTTGGCTTCCCCGTCCCTGGTTCCCCCGCTCTCTGCCACTAGTTTCATCGTCCCCTGCATTTGGTTCCCTTACTCCCTGCATTTAGTTCCCTTGCTCCCTGTCTTTGGCCTCCCCTGTTCCCCGCCTTGGGCTTCCTGAGTCCTACCTTGGTCTCTCTACTCCTTGTCCTTGGCTTCCCCTTCTCTGGTTCCCCGTTCCTTGACCTCCATGATGAGCCATATGCTTTCTTAAGGCCAGCTTACCTGGTTCTGATGCTGAGCACCACGTCTCCCTGGTAGCGGAGAGTGGTTGAAAGGTTCCCTTGCTATTCCTGTTGCCTCCTTCCCTCTTTCCCTTGCCTCCCTATCTTCCTCTCCTTCCCTCCCTAGGCTCCAACCCCGGAGCCGTGACAGAGTGGTTTTAACTGAAATGTTATATGATTCAATTTTATTGGTTTTTATATTTTTGTATGTTTGTAAGTCACCCTGAGCATGTGGGAAAGGACAGGATATAAATCCATATCAACTAAATAAATAAGCATAGTTGATTGGCCAACTGTGGGGAAGAGAGTAATCAGTTACAGTTATGTTTAGCTTCAGGTTTCATTAAGACAGTTTGTTGCAGAGTGTGGGTTAACCTAGTGTCCTGGCTAAACATCAGCTACTGGTCAGTTTACAATAGGAATGTGTGAACGTGGTTCGGAAGTTCGGAGTTTGGACCAAACTCAAATAATTGGGTCAACCGAACCGAACTTTTGAACCGAACTTGAATTTGACTGTTTTTAAACTGGACGCGTCCACCCATCCCCACCACCACCCGAGTCCCGATGGAAGGCAGTGTGAGTGGGAACTTGCTCCCGTGACCCACACACTACTCACTCATGCCGACTCATGGAACATTGGGGAAAATCCGAGATGCCCTGTGCGGGGGCATGAGTGGGTAGTGTGTGGGCAGGGTTGCACACCCATCCCGGACCATTTAACACTCCCACCCCTACTCANCGTCCACCCATCCCCACCACCACCCGAGTCCCGATGGAAGGCAGTGTGAGTGGGAACTTGCTCCCGTGACCCACACACTACCCACTCATGCCGACTCATGGAACATTGGGGAAAATCCGAGATGCCCTGTGCGGGGGCATGAGTGGGTAGTGTGTGGGCAGGGTTGCACACCCATCCCGGACCATTTAACACTCCCACCCCTACTCACTGGACATGTATTGGCACGCCACATGGTGCACACAGACCTGCACCCCACTGAAGCTGTGTAAAAACAGGCACACACAGATGTATTTTGTGACACATCTGGATGCAAATTGCTATAGAATATAGTACTGCTGCCTTATATAACATACTGACTACAGCGTGTGTGTCCTGCCTTCCTTGAAATAGAATTAGCTGTGCTCAAGTGTTAGTAATTATGTAGCTCTCTGGTGGCTAGAAGCCTAGAAAAGGATATAAGCCTTAATTCTACTGACAGCTAATAGAGGTATTCCTTTTAGCTGGAGTAGCAAAGGTCTGTGGTTTTGGAGTCAAAGGTTCTGGGTTTTATCCACAATGCCAGAGAGATGTCATTGAGCTAATGTCTGTATGTATGAAGTCAGTCATGGATTTACTATTAGAGCTTTTCGGAAGGATTAAAAAAAAGATACTGACAAAGTAAAACAAGCAAGAATTCTCTGCTACCACTTCTGCAAAACAGAGCTAAGTCTATTTGCCTTCATTATGACCAGAAATTTAATTTCAGGTAGTATTTCTTTTTCTATTTATTTGTAGTCTCCGATATAAATAAGGTTGAACAAAAAAAAAAGTTTCCATTACAGCTCCCCATTTTTACACCTTAAGAACTGGAAATGTTTACTTTGAAGCCGACTGTGTTCCTTGTAGAGCTACATAATGGCTAGCTCAAGATACATCTGGATTTTATAAACCCAATACTGGAATATAGGGGTGTGTGCATCCATAACATTTTCTATTAGTTACAAAAATGAATGAAGCCTCATTCGTGTTCGTAACTAATGTTACAAAAACAGATGAATAAACAAATGATTGTTGTTTGCTTTCACCCATTTCAATTTTAAAATAATAATAAAAAATAAAAACTTTCAAATGCGCAAAGGCCGCCAGGGATGTT
>QEPC01015332.1:144062-197668 GCA_003113815.1 Sphenodon punctatus | reverse complement strand
TGGTGCAGCTAGAAGGAGATGCAGGAGACCCCACAAAAACTAAACCCCAACCCTTGTAAATATCCCCCAGTAAATATATCCTTGACCTACATACCATGTGATCATTACAGGGGGGGCAACAAGGGGGGGGGAAGAAGACAAATTAATGTACTGGGTTTGGCCCTCCGTGGTCTGCACCATAACCTCCACAGGGCCCGGGGTGGGACCAGGGGCGGTCCTTTGAGATGGGTCTGCTTTCTTCAACAAGGAGACGTGGAAAGTGGGATGTATACGAAGGTTGAACGGAAGCTGCACTGTGTAGGTCACGTCATTGACTTGACAGACGACTAGGAAGGGTCCTATATATCTGGCATCCAACTTGGAAGTGAGGCATGCCGAGGGGTAATGTCGACGGTTGATCCAAACCAGGTCCCACAGATGAAGAGGAGGAGTCTTACGACGGTGCCTGTCTTCTTGGGCCTTGTATCATTGGTGAGCCTGTTGTAGGACTCGTCGGGCAGTGGCTTGGGCTTCTTGAATTTGTTGGGCTAAAGCTCCTGCAACTGGGACTGTGGCGGATGGTGTTTCGATGGTACCTAAGCGAGGGTGGAAGCCATAGGTTACAAAGAAGGGGGAGGTCCCCAAAGATGCATTTGGAGCATTGTTGTATGTAAATTCAGCCAGGGGGAGCCAGGTGTACCAGTCATCCTGTAGGTAATTTACATAGCATCTGAGATACTGTTCCATGTTCTGGTTCACCCGCTCCACCTGGCCATTAGCCTGTGGGTGGTAGGCTGTGGTGGGTTTGAGAGTGACGCGAAGGGAATGAAACAAGGCCTTCCAGAATCGGGACTTAAACTGGGTCCCTCGGTCACTAAATATTTCAAGAGGGCACCCATGAAGTTTGAGGACATGTCGGATAAAAAGAAGAGCCATGCGTTCAGTGGAGGGTAATCCTTTGCAGGCTATAAAGTGAGCTAACTTGGTAAAGTGATCCACCATGACTAGAACCATGGTGTAGTGACATGGAGGTGGCAATTCTATGATAAAATCAAGTCCTATCCATTGCCACAGACCACAGGATAGGGGGAGAACCTGCAACTGTCCTGCGGGAGTGCGGCGGGGAACCTTCGACTGTGCACACGTGGCACAGCTGGACACATGTTGTTGAACGTCCTTACTCATAGTAGGCCACCAAAAGGAATGTTGAAGTAGTTGCTGTGTTTGTTTGGCCCTTGAATGTCCCACTGTATGGGCTTCATGATGGGCCCACAACACCCGGGGTCGACATGAGGGGGGTATGATTATTTTTCCATCGTGATACCGCAGGCCATCTGTGGACTTCTCTGTAGGGTCCTTCTCGGAGGAGAGTTCTTGCTGAGTTGCCTCACGAAGCTCTTCCAATGATAAATAAGTAACTGTGAGGATTCGCTTCTCTAGGATAGTTTCAGGGTTTTGTAACATTTTGGGTTGTTCTTAAGTGTAACGGTATAAGGCGTCGGCCAATACATGGAGCCGGCCAGGGCGATAGCAAATACGAAAGTTAAATCGAGCAAAGAATAAAGCCCATTGGGCATGTCGGGCATTTGCAATATGAGCCGTTTGAAGAAAGGTGAGGTTCTTGTGGTCGGTGACCACGGTGACAGGGTGATGAGCCCCTTCCAAGTAGTGTCTCCAGGTTTCA
The DNA here is from genome assembly GCA_003113815.1 of Sphenodon punctatus. Classification (NCBI taxonomy): domain Eukaryota; kingdom Metazoa; phylum Chordata; class Lepidosauria; order Sphenodontia; family Sphenodontidae; genus Sphenodon; species Sphenodon punctatus. The sequence continues at coordinate 196,005 of QEPC01015332.1, read as the reverse complement.
AAAGCCACCTTAATGGCCAGGAGTTCACGGTCCAAAATAGAATAGTTGCGTTTGGCCGCGGTGAGCTGCCGAGAGTAATAGGCACATGGGAGAAACATGTCTGTTTTGTCGGTGGGTTGTAGAAGCACCACCCCTATGGTCTGCCCTGATGCGTCTGCTTCTACGCAAAAGGGTTTTTTAAAGTCAGGGTGTTGTAGCAAGGGGGTGGTGGTAAATGCTCATTTTCAAAAGTCAAAACTCCATTGTTGTTCCGGTCCCCAGTGGTACACTTGGTTTTTCTTTAGAAGTTGTGTCAAGGGGGAGGTAATTTTGGCATAATTAGGAATATATTGACGGTAGTAATTCGCGCTTCCTAGGAAGCGGTGCAGGGATTTCACTGCCTTAGGTGGTGGCCAATCCTGTAGGGCCCTTACCTTCTGTGGGTCCATCATCACCCCTTCAAGGCTGATAATGAACCCCAAAAAGCTCACAGTCGTAAGGTGGAAGAAACATTTCTCCATTTTACAATACAACTTGTTGGTTCGCAACCGCTGCAGTACTTCTCGCACGTGCCGTATATGTTCTTCAAGGGTCTGTGAATAAATGAGGATGTCATCGAGATAGGCAATGACGTAAATGTCCAGGATATCCTGAAAGACGTCATTAATAAAATGCTGGAAGGTGGCCGGAGCATTAGCTAAGCCAAATGGCATCACACAATATTCAAACAATCCATAGCGCGTGCGGAAGGCAGTTTTCCACTCGTTTCCCTCCCGCACATGCAACAGGTTATATGCCCCCCACAGGTCTAACTTTGTGAAGAGGCGAGCTCCTTGTAATCGGTTTAGTAGTTCGGGAATCAGGGGGAGCGGGTATCGATTCTTAATAGTCATGCTATTAAGTCCCCTATAGTCCACACATGGTCACAACCCGCCATCTTTCTTGGCCACAAAGAAGATCAGGGCCCCAGCCGGTGAGTTAGAGTGCTGAATGAATCCCTGTTGCAGACTCTCGTCCAGGTACTCTTGCAAGGCTTGGAGCTCAGGGCCTGCCAACGCATAGATTTGACCAAAGGATGGTTCGGCTCCTGGAAGTAGATCGATGGGGCAGTCGTAGGGTCGACGTGGCAGTAGTTCGGTAGCATGAGTCTTACTAAATACATCTTGATAGTCTCGATAAGCTGCGGGCAGCCCAGGCTCATTGGAGTCGGGGGCCATCTTGGTCGTAGCACACCCAGCTGCCTTAGGGCCGGGATGAAGACACCCTTGAATACACTGGGGAGCCTTGAACCGGAGTTGTTTGGTTGACCTTGTTATACAGGGATCATGACGTTGTAGCCAGGGTGCCCCTAGGACAACTTGGAAGAACGGGGTACACACCACATCGAATGAAAGCTGTTCATAATGGTTTCCTGTTGTGCATTCCAAGGGAGAAGTGCACAGGGTTACAGGTCCTGAAATGAGGGGGAGCCGTCAATCGAACGCACTGCCTCAGGGGGTGTCTTGGGTTGGGTAGGGACTGACCATTTTGTAACAAGTTAGTCATCAATAAAGTTTCCTGATGCCCCAGAATCCACCAAGGCCCAAGTCACTAAAGAGCCCTGCGAGGAGACGGTTAGGGTAACGGGAACCTGTAAATGGGGGTTCTCACAGGCAGAGGGGAAAGGGGCTTTAGTGATCTTTAGAACCGAGGCGACCCCTGCCTGCCTCGACCCCGGCCATTTCCCACTGAAATGTGAGGGTTCCCCACAATAGAAGCAAGAGCAGGAAACACTTCATCGTTCCCGCTCTTCCTTAGATAAGGGGCCTCACGATTCCCCAAGCTGCATAGGTTCAGGCTCCGGGAATTTGGGGGGACCTGTCAGCGTGAAGGGCCTAGGCATGCCAGGGTGCACCTCCTGGCGTCTCTCTCATTTGCGTTCCGTAAGGCGCTCCTCTATGTGTAATGAAAGATTGGCCAATGCCTCCCATGTCTCTGGAGGGTCGACTAGGGCCAACTGGTCCTTTATTTCCTCCCCCACTCCCCTCTGGAACATCACCTTTAGGACACTATTGGGCCACTGCAGTTCTAAGGCTAACTGTTGGAACTGGGTAATATATTCTAGCATTCCCCCTTTCGCTTGGCAAAGGAACAAAATGAGAGCTTCAGCATCTCGGGTTTGGTGGGGATGATCGAATAAAAACACAAATTCTTTCACAAAGTCATCATACTTAGCCAATAGGGGACTATCTCCTTTTAAGAGGGTGCTGGCCCATTCCAAGGCTGTTCCACCCAAGTTCCCTATTATGAAAGCTACCTTTTGTTCCTCGGTCTGATAGGTAGCGGGCTGTACCTTAAATGTGAGTCGGCACAAGCCCATAAATCCCTGGAAGGCACGTCTATCGCCCAATTTTTTTCCAATATTGGGGCCCTTAGACTCCCAAGGGCTCATAGGGAGTGCTCCAGCCACATGCGGGGGCAGTGCAGGGGCAGCTGAAACCACAGGGACTGATGCCCCCTGAAGTTGGGTCACTGTTGTGACTAGATCCCCCTCCTTGCCTGGAGGTCTTTTACATCCATAGCCAGGGACTGGACAGCATGAATTAATTGGGAAATCTCCTTCAAGATATCCATGAGGTCCACAAGCCCGTACCAGGGCCAGGGGAGGCTGGTAGGATTTTGTCACGGGGGGTGGGGGGGACACAGGGCTTGCTACGACTCGCACACCATCAAGAGTTACCCTGCTCAGGGCCAAGAGCGCTCGTGGAAGGATGCCCATCAGGATAAAAGTGTGGCCTTTACCTCCAATTAAGGAAAAAAGATCTCTATCATCATAGGGCACCACTGAGTTGGGGGTAACCAAGGTCTGCCCCAGGATGTGCTCGCTCAGGTGTACCAGGGAATGTGGGGGATCAGGAATGCAGGAAGGGGCAACACCAGAGGTGGGTGTGTACAGGGCCCCACAGGAGAAGGGAGGCGGGACACTCACCTCAGCTAGAAAGGATCTGAAAGAACTGAGAAGGGAGCTGGGGGTGAGGGCGGGGACACGCAGAACACGATTACTCACTAACTCAATCTCTCACTCGCACTAGGTATACCGGACAAGGAACAATACAGACTCACGGGGCGGGTAGACACACTCTCCACTCGCTGCCACACTCACTCCAAACTCTCTTCAGGCTCAAGGTCAAGGAGGGGGCTGGTTTCCCAAATCACCAGCGCTGGCTTCCTGGCGGCACTGGTTCTTATTCCCCATGCCCCGCCCCTGTGTGCACTCGCAGATGCTCCGAGCATCGCAGCAGGGGCAGGGGAAGCCCCACGTTCGGCCCAGACACCGGGGGCGTGTCTGTGAGCCGTAATGCCACTGCGGGACTTGGGATCGCTGGCGGGGCCAGCGCACATGCTGGCGATCCTTGCAGTCGTTCCTCCTGGACATGACCCTCCTCGGGGCGGCGCCGAAGTGCTGCCTGCGGAGGGAGAACCCCCCACTGCTGCCTCCCACTGACACCCATCAACCATTGGTCCTCGATCGTGGCCAGTTCATCTGGCGTGTCGGTAGGGTCACATGGCAGCTGTAGAGGTTGAAAGGGCACCTGGCAAAGATGAGGCTGATGTGCTGAATTGCTGATGCTCTTTCCACCAATTCCCGCCTGGCCTGTGACCAGTGCAAGCTCATCACATGTCTCAGGTTTTCTCACCTCTTGTGCCGTGCAACACTTGTGATCCACGGGGTAAATGGGTGGAGGAGATCAGCCATTTGCTCGAACACCTGGTCGAGGACCCAGAAGCAGGTGGCGCGAACCTTTAGTAGGGCTGCGTGCCAACTCAAGATGTCAACATCTGGCATAGTGATCCCACCACCATGTTGGATCATCATGCACCACTCAACCCACCAGGTGCCCCTGGCCTGGCCCTCAATCCAGCAATGCACCCTTTGCACCTGTCCTCGCTGGTCACCTGTGCTGCACCGGCACGCCCACACCCCTCCACCAACTCTCAATATCCCACGCACGCCCCTACTGTCACACACCCTCACGCTCACTTCACACACCCTCCCTCTGTTCACGCTCCCTCTCTCTCTCTCTTCCCCCCCCCTCCGGCATGGTCACCATATGCTCTGTTTACAGTAAACAACAGATTCCCCTGGTTGTGTCTCCAGCCACCCCCCCACCCCCCATGTTCTGTTCAGCATTCACCACGATAACCTATCATGGGGAAGGTCAGGATGTCAAAGATGTTCATATTAAATTTATTGTATGGGGACTTTCGTCAGATAGTTGAACCTTAGTCAGGAGATTAACATTGAAAAGCCTCAAACGCCAGGACAATCAGCCCGTATAAGTAATAGAGGCTGTCTGGGTAAACTTAGGTTAAAGGCAAGAGCTAAATGACCAACAATTGAAATTAGTTAAAAACTAAAAGCAAGTTGTCTTGAAGAGTTAAAAGGTGTGCTTAAGACTTGATGAGAGAGTACCACCATCTTGACACCATCAGTATGTGAAGACCACAGCTCCCGGCTAAGATGAAGCGTGCCTGTCTGCAAACAACATCAGAGACAATACTTTGGCCCTCTGGAACAGGGGATAGGTAACTAGTAGAGAGGGAACCTGATCAGTTAAGCTAACATTGTGTATTGTTTTGATTTCATTTTCTTATGCACCTTCTGTATTTATTTTACTCTGAAACGGTTATGTTTTCATTTTTATATAAAACGTTCTTGCTATAAAGCGCGCGTGCAAGTGTGTGTGTGTGTGTGTGTGTGTGTGTGTGTGTGTGTGTGTGTACTGGCATTGAGTAGTTACTGGAAAATTTTGGTTTGACACCAAGATGAGTTGTAACCCATTAACTTTGTAGATGACTGTGGAGCCCTGAGATACAGGTGGCAAAGGATAAATCCCGTGTGAACTGGCATACTCTGGGGAGGGTGCTTCCCAGTGGTTACTGTAAGCTGGGTGACTGAGTCATGACTGGTCCAGTGGTCTTTTGGGGGACAGCCAGAGAGAGGAGGAAATCCTAAAATCCTGGTCACAGTGCTCCCACTCCCCTTTCAGGTGGCGGTGGCACTGCTGTCCTAATTTCCCTAATTCAGTGCTCCTGAAATGGGGAGATTTCCAAAATGGCATCAGCTCATCCAATTCTGGATGGAACAAGAATTTCAATTTATGGTTGCAGGGCCAGTCAGAATGTATGTTATGGAAACTGGTGGGGCTTCTAACATTTTGGAAATTCCCCCTTCTCAAGAGCAGAACCTAGGGATTTGGTGGCTCTTCTTGTGCTCCCTCAGAGTATAATCCATGCCCCCCAGCACCCAACGCTGAAAAACTTTGAGTTATGTGTCCCAAATTGTGTCTCTCTCTCTAGTGATGCTGTGGTGTTAGGCCACACAAGAGCTAATGAGTCTGCTGCTTTCCTGAGCAAAGAGACCCAGATCTTTTTATTTAATTCATTTTATTTTATTTATTTATTTCACTCTATAGCCCACTCTTCTCCTAAGACTCAGGGCAGGTAGAAAAGCATATATTAAAACGTACGTAAGATAAAACCAATTTAAAATCCCAAACTGTATAATAATCTATTTTTTTATTTTTTTTAAAAACCCTCATTTAATATCAGCATCCCAAATGCTATCCCTGCCGGCTAAATACTTTGCCAAATAAATAGAACTTACACTGCCTCTGGAAAATGCTCAGGCTTGGGGGAATGGAATTTCAAAGCTACAGAGCGGGCAGCGAGAATGTCTCTCTGTGTGTCTATGAAGTATGGGGGACCTTGCAGGAGGATGCCCCTGACTGACCATAGGGCTTGCGATGGAGCATAGAGGAATGGGCAGTCTGTTAGATATGTAAGGCCCAAGCTGTTTAGTAGAGGCTTACTTCTGCAGGTCGAGTGCACAAGTAAGGTTCGAGTGCACCTGCACTTGTGCAGGTCAAGTGCACATGTGACAATACTGGGCTAAGATGGACCATTGGTCTGACTCAGTTAGGCAGTTTAGTTTAGTTTTAGTTTAGTTTAGAGTGGTCCTTGCCCTGATTCCATTTCTGATATTTTACCCAACAGCCAGGTCATCATTACATGTGTATTTAAGAGGTTGGACGAATCCTTAAAGTAGGCATGGGAATCAATTCTTCTTAAGGAACTGATGTTAAGAGCCCTCAGTCTCTATTAAAACTATGCCAGCTAGTGTGATATCAGTTCCTAGGTAATTCTCTTTGGAAATAAATTATTCCTGGAAATAGCCTAATAGGTTGAGTTTTACTATCTTGACGTTACAGCATGTTTTTTTTTTAAAAAAACAAGAGAAAAGAAAAGAAAACGTGTGTTATATTTCTGGCATAAATAGAATACCTAATTACCTCCTACTGATGACTTTGTACTCACTGGCATGAAAACCCCCCCACAAAGCTACTAGTGGAGACTGCCATAGCCCATTTAATTTTATTTATATTTCTCTCTTTTCAGCACGTGCAAAAAGTTCTTGAGTTTTACTGTGGGTATTTTCAGACATTNCCCCCCCCCTCCGGCATGGTCACCATATGCTCTGTTTACAGTAAACAACAGATTCCCCTGGTTGTGTCTCCAGCCACCCCCCCACCCCCCATGTTCTGTTCAGCATTCACCACGATAACCTATCATGGGGAAGGTCAGGATGTCAAAGATGTTCATATTAAATTTATTGTATGGGGACTTTCGTCAGATAGTTGAACTTTAGTCAGGAGATTAACATTGAAAAGCCTCAAACGCCAGGACAATCAGCCCGTATAAGTAATAGAGGCTGTCTGGGTAAACTTAGGTTAAAGGCAAGAGCTAAATGACCAACAATTGAAATTAGTTAAAAACTAAAAGCAAGGTGTCTTGAAGAGTTAAAAGGTGTGCTTAAGACATGATGAGAGAGTACCACCATCTTGACACCATCAGTATGTGAAGACCACAGCTCCCGGCTAAGATGAAGCGTGCCTGTCTGCAAACAACATCAGAGACAAGACTTTGGCCCTCTGGAACAGGGGATAGGTAACTAGTAGAGAGGGAACCTGATCAGTTAAGCTAACATTGTGTATTGTTTTGATTTCATTTTCTTATGCACCTTCTGTATTTATTTTACTCTGAAACTGTTATGTTTTCATTTTTATATAAAACGTTCTTGCTATAAAGCGTGCGTACAAGTGTGTGTGTGTGTATGTGTGTGTGTGTACTGGCATTGAGTAGTTACTGGAAAATTTTGGTTTGACACCAAGATGAGTTGTAACCCATTAACTTTGTAGATGACTGTGGAGCCCTGAGATACAGGTGGCAAAGGATAAATCCCGTGTGAACTGGCATACTCTGGGGAGGGTGCTTCCCAGTGGTTACTGTAAGCTGGGTGACTGAGTCATGACTGGTCCAGTGGTCTTTTGGGGGACAGCCAGAGAGAGGAGGAAATCCTAAAATCCTGGTCACAGTGCTCCCACTCCCCTTTCAGGTGGCGGTGGCACTGCTGTCCTAATTTCCCTAATTCAGTGCTCCTGAAATGGGGAGATTTCCAAAATGGCATCAGCTCATCCAATTCTGGATGGAACAAGAATTTCAATTTATGGTTGCAGGGCCAGTCAGAATGTATGTTATGGAAACTGGTGGGGCTTCTAACATTTTGGAAATTCCCCCTTCTCAAGAGCAGAACCTAGGGATTTGGTGGCTCTTCTTGTGCTCCCTCAGAGTATAATCCATGCCCCCCAGCACCCAACGCTGAAAAACTTTGAGTTATGTGTCCCAAATTGTGTCTCTCTCTCTAGTGATGCTGTGGTGTTATGCCACACAAGAGCTAATGAGTCTGCTGCTTTCCTGAGCAAAGAGACCCAGATCTTTTTATTTAATTCATTTTATTTTATTTATTTATTTCACTCTATAGCCCACTCTTCTCCTAAGACTCAGGGCAGGTAGAAAAGCATATATTAAAACGTACGTAAGATAAAACCAATTTAAAATCCCAAACTGTATAATAATCTATTTTTTTATTTTTTTTAAAAACCCTCATTTAATATCAGCATCCCAAATGCTATCCCTGCCGGCTAAATACTTTGCCAAATAAATAGAACTTACACTGCCTCTGGAAAATGCTCAGGCTTGGGGGAATGGAATTTCAAAGCTACAGAGCGGGCAGCGAGAATGTCTCTCTGTGTGTCTATGAAGTATGGGGGACCTTGCAGGAGGATGCCCCTGACTGACCATAGGGCTTGCAATGGAGCATAGAGGAATGGGCAGTCTGTTAGATATGTAAGGCCCAAGCTGTTTAGTAGAGGCTTACTTCTGCAGGTCGAGTGCACAAGTAAGGTTCGAGTGCACCTGCACTTGTGCAGGTCAAGTGCACATGTGACAATACTGGGCTAAGATGGACCATTGGTCTGACTCAGTTAGGCAGTTTAGTTTAGTTTTAGTTTAGTTTAGAGTGGTCCTTGCCCTGATTCCATTTCTGATATTTCACCCAACAGCCAGGTCATCATTACATGTGTATTTAAGAGGTTGGACGAATCCTTAAAGTAGGCATGGGAATCAATTCTTCTTAAGGAACTGATGTTAAGAGCCCTCAGTCCCCATTAAAACTATGCCAGCTAGTGTGATATCAGTTCCTAGGTAATTCTCTTTGGAAATAAATTATTCCTGGAAATAGCCTAATAGGTTGAGTTTTACTATCTTGACGTTACAGCATGTTTTTTTTTTAAAAAAACAAGAGAAAAGAAAAGAAAACGTGTGTTATATTTCTGGCATAAATAGAATACCTAATTACCTCCTACTGATGACTTTGTACTCACTGGCATGAAAACCCCCCCACAAAGCTACTAGTGGAGACTGCCATAGCCCATTTAATTTTATTTATATTTCTCTCTTTTCAGCACGTGCAAAAAGTTCTTGAGTTTTACTGTGGGTATTTTCAGACATTACGAGATCACAGTCAACCACAGTCAATTCCCTGTGGTGGCTGCGATCACGGAATGTCTGTTGGGGGGAACGGATGTTCCCCCCCAGATGTTACCATGGTGGGGAATCACTTTCGCCACGCGAGCGGCCGAAGCGGCGGGTCCGGCGGCGGTCACGTGGTGAAGGTGATTCCCCACCATGATGAACCCCGCCGTCACTTCTGGACGGCGGCCATGGCCTGGAATTCCCATAGGGATTCCAGCCCGTGGCCAAATCGGGCGAGCGCTGCAGCCGCATTGGCTGCGGCGGCCTCCCGTCTCCCCAGAGGGCGGGCGGCAGGGAGCGTGGAGGGGCTGGGGCCGTGCGGTCACACGTTGTGCTATGCGGCCCCTCCCCATCCCCGATTCCCCGTCGGGATCCCCCGGCACGTCTGTTAGGGCGTGACGGGGTCATTCTGGCGGGGGATGAACTTATTGTTTTCGTGACGGGGCCAATTGGCCCCATCAACTCTGAAAATACCCTGTGTTGCAGAATTTATTCTCTTCTTTGAGAATTGTTTCTTCAAATTCCCGTTTGTGGGATATGCATTCTATAGGGACCTACAAAGAAACCAAATCTCAGAGGGATGCAAAAGCATCTCCTTATGACACTTTAGTGTTCAAAACTAAGGTTATAAACGGTTCATGCAGTCCCAGTTTGCCTCATTTCCCTCCTTCTGGTACTCATCTCCTGGTGTACGGACTGCCTCTCCATCCCCAAACTACTAAAAATGTCTTGTCTCTGTTGGCTCCAGCACCGTAGTACTGGAAATCTCTTGACAATGAATTTATGAATTTATCCAATTATGAATTTACCCAATTATGAATTTATCTCAAGGCTCAGTTCAGATCATATCTTTGAGAGTCATAGCTCGAAGAACAATTTCTGTATCCTGGGATGTGACTTAGAGCTAAATTGAGTACTCTAAAAAAAAGGCATATACTTATCAAATATCAGGTAGCCAAATTGACCTGTAATGTTCAGATAAGAATGGTACCCAATTAGTGCCAGATTCAGGTACCTGATGTCCCAGAAAATTGACTACTGGCCCCAATTATTTGTTTCCATACCGATTTTACAGTTTTCTGTCCTGATTTATTGATAGGTAACAAAAAATTCAGAAATTGGAAATTGCCGATTTTTTGGGTAGTTTTGTACCCGATTGGTGGGCTGTCAGGTGCCTGACGGGGTAGTCGAAAATGCAGCTATTACCCACAGTTACTAAAGTAGGTACCCATTTTAGCTCTAATCTGGCTCTATCCCAGAGGAAGAGGGGTAAATATGGCCAGAGATCCAGAGGGTGCCTTCGGAGACTGAAGGCTGCTGCTCCCACAATATTGGTTCCAAAGGCACCTAAGGCTCATCCTCTACCCCGATCCCACATGGTTAACAATGGTTGGAAATGTATTTATTTATTATAAGAATATTTTTATGCCGCCCCCTCCTGCTACAAGCATCTCGGGGCGGCTAACATTTAAAAACATATAATAAAATTAATTAAAAACAACATTCCAAGAATTAACACCCCCCCCCCCCAATAGTTTAGATCGGGGTGGTCAGACTTAGGAAGCACATAATCCACTTGATCCAGGTGTTGATCTCAGGCGATCTACTCCCAGGACCCCTCCCGCTGGCTCCAGCATAGCAGGATGGGACCCCTCCCACTGGTTTCCAGCTCTAGGACACTTTAGCAGTAGAGGTGTACACCAGGGACCAATGTCATTTTTAGTTTTCATTATTTAAATCTTTTGGTTTTTTATTTACAAATATCAAAATTTTGCTTTCGTTCCTGCTTTTTAAAAATAATTTACTTTGGTTTCAATGGAAAACACATTTTCAACTGTACCTTTTTTGTTTTTCATTATATTTGTATAACACTTGTAGGAATTGTACCCCAAATGGAAGGCACTGCATGTACCAAATTTCAGAAATATTGGATAATGGAATCAGATTTTATAAGCAGTTGAATTATGCTATTTTGCAAAATACTGCATCTACATTCCTGGCTGTAACTTTTTTTTAATCTCCCATCTAATGTGGATGAAACATGTCAGGATTATACCCCTCCCCATGTTTACTGTCTATACCAACTTTCAGAAAGGTTGGATAAAGGGTCCTGGTGGTATAAGCAATTAACTTATAAATGTATGTCTGACTGTAACATCTTTGTAGTCCAACAAGTGTACATACAATTTGGCAGAGCTACAAATTGTATGTACACCTTCAGAATCATCTCTGCCAAATATCGGAAAGATGTGATAAAGGGTTCTCCATTTTATAAGCCTGCACAGCATATTCAGCGAATGAGCCTATGCCAGTAATTCTTGTATGTGTCACTCTGATATAAGATCGGTTTGTGATGCCAATTCACCAGCAGAAATGTAATACAATATCCTCATTCTGTGATGCGACCATCTCAACTTCTCTCCCCCACTTGTTACTGAGAAGTCAGAAGCATCTGTTTAGGAAAGAGACAATAGAGATTCTCCTATGTCCTCTGTTACAGTGCTGCAGGATGTGGTTGTGATTATAATTGGCCAGCCTGGATGTGTAAACTATGTCTTCTGATTGCTGGGATGCTATCCCCAAAGTCCCAGTTATGTCCCTTCTATGCCCGCCTCAGGACCCACCTCTATGCCCACCTCAAAGCCACCACCGATTGGTCCTGTAAAGTTGGAAGCATGCAGTAATTGGCCAGTGAATGTGTCTGTCAGTCTTTTGGGTTGCTCCCTATCCTCCCTCCTACAGACTCCCTCTCCCTGCCATGCCAGACCCTTGCCTCTGACTGGCACTGCATGTGCTGCTATTTATCTGAATAATGGTCTTCAAGGGAACAGCTTATACAATTGGGTTTCTTTATCAAATTGTCCTGTAATTTGGCAGAGATTACAGGGAAGGTGTGTGATAAATGTCTGCCAAATTACTTGTAAACAGGATGGAATACAAAAATGTTACAGTCAGAAATGTATTTTCAATTTAATAGCTTATAACTTCAGGACACCTTATCCAAACTTTCTGAAATTTGGCAAGATTGGTACTCTAGTGGAGGGGCATAGGTTACCCAGGTTTAGGGCAAAATGGATGGAAGATAAAAAAAATTAAAAGGTGTAGCCAAGAATGTGTATGGAGTTTTTCTTAAAATCACAACATTCAATTGTTTCTAGAATCAGTCCCCCTTATCCAATCTTTTCAAAATTTGGTACACATAGTGCCCTCCACTGGGGGTACAATCTCTCCAAGTTTCATTAGAATTAAACAAGAAACACTGAAAAAATATAGCCAGAAATACGTTTTTCAGTGGTTTCCCATTATTTCAAAAACAAAATTTTGTTATTATTATTTGTCATTTTTGTTATTACAATAACAAAAACAATCACAATTTTCATTTCCATTATCATAATAACAAAAAACGAAATGCACACTCTTGTTTAACAGCTGGTCTCAGGAGGGGAGAAGAGCGCTACGTTTTAGGGAGAGCCTTACCTGCTACACTGGAAGAGCTCTCCTACCTTTGGTATTTTTAACCAAGAGGAGCGGCGCGTGTGTGTGTCCTTGGTCAGTGTGTGGGGCATCAGAGGGGCACCCATGCAAGGGCAGTGTGTGGGGAGGGTTTTNCCAGAATTACCGTGCATGTGATCCACCTGATTCAGGCATCATTCTCAGGTTATCTACCAAGACCCCTACCGAGAAGAGCGCTACGTTTTAGGGAGAGCCTTACCTGCTACACTGGAAGAGCTCTCCTACCTTTGGTATTTTTAACAAAGAGGAGCGGCGCGTGTGTGTGTCCTTGGTCAGTGTGTGGGGCATCAGAGGGGCACCCATGCAAGGGCAGTGTGTGGGGAGGGTTTTCACATGGGCAGCTCCCGGCATGGCTGCCTCATCCATGGAGGCAGCCACTTTGGCCCACATAGGGCACTCCAGATTTTTCAGGAGTGCTCCGTGCATAGCCATGGGTACTTGGGTCACAGGAGTGCGCCTCCCCATGCATCAAAAAACGACTGGTTGGATACGTGAATGGTGGGAGGCCGTGTGTAGAAGCGTCTCAATTAAAAACACCCCTTGTCCCCTCTGGGATGCCAATATCTCTCTCCTCCCCAGAGATGATATCTGAGAGGCTGGTTCCCCTCCTCACACTATCTATGATCGGCTGGAGGCTAGTTTGTGATCTCCCTCTTGGCCATTTGTAGTTTAGATTCACATCTCCAGTATGTTGTGTGTTGGTTGCTAACCCTAATTAGCCCCCCCCCCCCAACAGAGAGCTTCATCATCTACCTGTCTCTATAATCATTAGTACTTTGATTCCCTTCTCCATTCTTTCCTGGATTTCCTTCTGTATGAGAATATCTTATTGCCAGACATCGGCTGAAGCTGCAAAATCCAGATCCAAATCCAAAGTTCCCTAAACTAATGAACATATTTGTATTAATAATTCATCATTACCATTAATAATACATAGGGAAGTGGGAGAGAAGGGCAACACTTTGGAAACCCTATGGAGATCTCCAGCCAGCGTGTTAACATTTTTGAATCTCATCCTCTCAAGCACTTTGCTTCAGCGTGTGAGATCTTTGAAAATTACCTAATTGCAGAAGGTTGTCTTGCATTTGGCCATTTTCTTTCTTTCTTTTTTTTTGCAGACCATTGATCCGCTGATATATTACAAGTCAACCAGCTCAATGCACTGTTGAGATATTTTATTGTAGTACATTAACAGAGCAATGGTCATTGATTGATAACAGGGGAGCAAAGGAGGATTGCTTCTTCTGTATGATTCACTTAAAATAAAAAGCAAACCAGGGCCCCATTCTGTTCTTGCACATGACTCATTTTGACTTTAGCAGGAGTTGTATGTAAGGTTTTTAACTTTTACATGCACTGTCTCTTGGACACTATGTGAGCCTTTTTAAAACGCCTACACCTCATGGAAAACTTGGAAACCTTCTTATTCCTACTTAGCCTTTCATCTAGAGCAGGGGTAGGGGACCTCTTCAGTGCTGGAGGCCACTTTGAAAATTAGGCCAAGCTCTGAGGGTGACATAGAAGTTGGGGTCAGGGGTGCTTATGGGATGCACTCAAGAAAAGGAGGGCCCAGAGCATGCATTTGTGCCATGGATCAGTGCTCCTATCCATGTGTGCATTCCTTCATTTCTGCTCCCTTTCCCTGAGCTCAGTTTTTCAGTGGTTGGAGAACTGGATCCAGGAACTGGAAAGGGGACACATAGAAACTTGCCAGGGGGCACATTTGGCCCCAGGGCCTGTGGTTCCCCACTCCTGATCTTAAAGGGTTGGAGTATGTAAGTGGATTCTACATGGGTTGACTTAAAGGTAGAAGTCCTGAGTTCAAATCCTGACCTCCATGGGTAGTGTTAGTCACATCAGTGTTCCTTAGCCTTGGTTTCTTATCGGTAAAATGGGCATGTTTGTACCTGACTAGGTAGTTGGTAGTAGATTGGACCAATCACCTATACACAGTGGGTGTTTTTATACACACATTTCTCCTGGATGTTTGCTGTTGCATCTGAACTTTCTGTGTGTCTAAATCACTCACCCAGATCTTAAACATCCAGATCTTTCAACTTCTGCGTAGAACTTCTCCCAGAACTTTTGCGTGTAAAAGAGTTCTCCTGGTAAACAGCTTTGCTCCAGGTAGCTGTGGTTACTTGGTTTCCATGGCAGCCTGTCACATCTACAGCTACGGCTACTTTAGGCTGCCTCAGGGTAGTGTTTGTGTGAAGATTTGAAGAATGCATTCAGGAACTGCCTCAGGGCAGTGTGTGTCTGTATGTGAAAAATAAATCCGGAACTTACTTGTGGACTTGTAAACCCAGAAGATTGAAAAATCTGGAAACTTTAATGTGTGTGTAAATGCCCAATGTGATATTTCTCATATTGGTGTCCTGCAAAGTACAATAATATCTAAGGCTTGGTAATCTGTGCCAAGTTCCTACAAAAAGGTGTGAACACAAGCCTCCAATTCAAACTCTCATGGGAATATGAGATTGAGAAACCCTGAACTTCTGACTTCTGGAAACAGAGCTGAATTTTCAACATTGTTCTTTTTGGATGGATACAAGCGGTCTATGATCAGGGACTAGTGTACTCTGCATTTTATCCACTGCTGCCAGTGGAGAAAACTCAATCAACATGGGTCCCTGCCTATGGTTTTAGAATTTAGGTCTATCAGTCATGAGCAGATGCTCTGGCCACCCTGTTCTGCAGGAGGGATGCTTTGTCCAACTGCAGCAAGGCCTAAACCCTCATAGATAATCTTGCCCTTAGAGTACCTGATTGGTCAGGGACAGCTATAAACAGTCTGGGCAAGAGCACAATGCTTTCCGAACAATGTGATGACTCCACTATACCAGCCCCTGCTCTTTTCTGCTGCCGTTGATGCAGGAACTCTGCTAAGATTGGAATAGACTGTGGTGCAGAAGATGGAATAGGGGGGCCCCTTTCAGTGGCAGGAGATGCAGCTGCACCAGGGATTATGGATGTTCCACCCATGGGCACCAAGTGCAGTGACACCATCAGTCCCTATTATAACTGCACCCTTGCTTTGATCTTGTACCTTTGTTACCCAGGACCCCATGTCCCCCCCAGAATGGATGTAACCCCCCCCTTTGTGGTGATAGCCAACTATCTTGGACTCGGGGGTCAGCAAAGCCCGCAGGGGTAACCAAGGGCAAGGAGGCTTGGGGAAAAGATAGTCTCCCCACACTGGATGCAAGGGGGGGGGGGGGGATGGAAAATAAGGATCGGGCCCAACCACTCTAACTCCTAGCCAAAAGGGACCACTCATGGGAAAATACCAACCTAAGGTTGAGAAAAAGACTGGAAGGGAGAACCCTTTGAGTAAAGAATGGAGTCATTAAGGAGAGGGGGCTCATCCTGTTATGACAAAGGACTGGTAGCCATGACTCAGAGCAGCATCCTGTATCCGTATTTCCCAAGAGAAACCAGACACACACTTATTGTACCCTGAAGTCTGTCATTAGCCCTCCCTTCCCTCCCTTCACTTTTTGTTTACAGTTTCCCTGTGTGTCTGAGCTTCTGCATACCTTGGAGTCACCTTTGTAATGGAAGCAAAAGTTGTGACTTCTCCCCTCGTTAACCCATTGAGTACCCCCAAAGACCCTTCATAGCCTCCCCAAACCCTTTGTTTAGCACCCAATAAGTGCCCCTTGTTTTCCCCTCAACTGCTGAGAAATCTTGGGACCCAGATATGTGCAGGTCACTCTGTGCGTGTCTGAGTTGAGAGATCTCCCAGACTCTGGTTTGCCCCTTCTTTTTTCCTCCACCCTCCGAACTCCACTGGATCTGTGGGCCGCCTGTCCCGTCTCAACAGGAAAGGAAAGGTAATCACAGGTCCAAAATTTCCCAGCCAACTGGGGAAACTGTGTCTCTCTCTCTCCCCCCCTCTCTCTCTCCCCCTTGTTCGTGTTCTCTTGCGCCCCATCGCTGAGCTGACACTGGACCCCCCCCCTCCTTTTCCTACTTCTTGCAAGCTGCTTGTGTTTTCCCCTTTTAAATCCTGCCAGCCAGACCGGGGCTGTGTTTCTCTGTTTTGTATAGCAAGAAACTTGTTTTTATTGAACACCTGTCTCTCTCTCTCTCTCTCTTTCTATTTGGGGAGGGTACATATACTGCCTGTAGTGCGTAGTGTCCTCAGCTTGATCTTTTTGAACATGTGGAGACCCCGGTTTAAGTAATTAAGCTAATTCCCCCAGAAGTTTAAGGAATGGTGGATATTGGGGTACCCACCCCCCAATAGTCATGAGTGGGAGGGGGTCTCCTGTTAACACCTTGATCCTGAGCTTGAGGTGTTCTAACCTTTGCTTCTTGTTTCCTGCTATAGTTCAGCTCCTGCCCCGTTCGAGATCCTGCCTTGTTGTGTTTAACTACCAGGTTCTTGACTTGCCTCCCATTTCTGGCATATGACTCTGGCCCTTTTTACATGGGCTGTGGTGCAGGAGGGGGTTGGTGTTTGCGCCAGTCCATGTGCAGTGGGTGGGGAGGGTGTAGCTGGGCACACACTGGTGCACACCCTCCTCCAACCATTGTACATGCATGGAGCACCCGCTGTTTTCACTGGTTGCTCCGTGTGTGTGTGGTGGGTGGAGGTGGGTGTGCATGCATGTTCACGGGAGCGTGCACGCACCCACACTGCAGATTTTATACAAGACTCACCCATGCATGAACACCCTGATGTATGGGTGTTCATGTATGGTTGCCGCCCATGTAAAAAGGGCCTCTGAGTACTGGGTCCTGACTAGGGCTGAATTGAAACAGCCCTTCCAGTTTGGCAGATTTTTTTCACATTTTCAGAATTCTGATTGAAGTTTTGATGGAATGATTCCACCCCCTACCACACATACAAAAAATAGCAGCAACCTACACTGTTCGTAAACCAGTCCATCTTTTGCTGGATTGATCAGAATGGCTGGATCCAATTAAAAACAGAATTCAACCTGGAATTTTGTTTCAGTCTGACCTGGCATCTAGCGACTGATTTGGCTTCTTTCTTCAGGTCCTGGTTTGGCATTAGGCCTGAAATAAGAAATCCCAGCCAGTGCTGTTTCTGTCAGAAGCAGGGCATTCATCGAGATTTGTGCGATGCAGGAACTGACTGACTTTCGTGCTATTTCTTTGCCATTTTCTGTTATTTTAAACAAGTTGAATGGGACAGCTATACAGTCAGTCCCAAGCCCCGTGTGTTTCCCCATGCATGCCTCTGTGGGCTGTGGAGATGAAAAATGTGCTGGTTAAGTGTTAGGGAAGTGCTGAAAATTGCCATAAAAAGTGCTGTAAAATGGCCATAAAATCCCCAGAAAGTGATGAAAAGTGGAAGAAGAAAAAAAATCTCAGAAAGTGGCAAAAAATCCTGGAAAGTGACAAGAAGTCCCAGAAAATGATTAAAAAGACAGGGGGGAATGGCAGTAGCACAGAATCACTGGAAACGGACAAAGTACCAACAGACAATTGCAAGCACTCTGAAAGGTTGGTATTACTATTTTCCTTCAGAACGGGCACACTTGCTCTCATCTCAGGTCTATTTGCCATCTGATCATCTGATTCCTGGGTTCTGATTGCAACAGGACCCCCTGGACTTTGTCTTACTCCTGACTGAGTCCTGATGCTGTTTTCACATGAGAACTGAAAAGTTACAAAGAACAGACATTTAAATTTTCTTAACCACCATTATTTTCTTCCTCATGAGTTCTTGGTAAATTGGTTGCCATTTGAGTAGCAGAAAGTTGTCATAGTTCCTGGAAATGCCCATCAGTCATTGTCTTCAATCCAGTGCTGGTTTATTTAAACCATTGTGTGAAGCACTCAACATAAAACCTCACTCTACATCGAACACCCCTGGTTTTGTGCTTTGCTAAAAACCAAGGCTGCCTTCACTGATGTTTTGTTAAGTTCCATGAGCCTTTAGGTGCACTAGCCTCAGGATCCATCCTTCCATTGCCTTCTGAAGCTCTGTCTCATAAGTCCTTGTAACTTGCTCTGTTCTTCTTCCTTGTCTATATCTTGTTCCCAGACAGTAGTCTGCTCTGCCTTGATCCCAGATCTGCCTCTGCTCCAGTCCGTTGCCCCTGGCCTTGCCTTTTGTTTTCCCTTCTCTGATGCTATCTCCTGTCTCAGATTTTGACCCTGTACCCCAGCCTCCAGTATCTACTCACCTCCTGGACACCCCATGCCCCTTATAAATAGGACCCAAGTCACACATAATCAAGGCTGGCATAGGATCGTTCAGCAATATAATGAATAGTGCTAGGTATGGAACTTTTACTGGGTATGTTATTCACCAAATTTACTCTATTTTCTATTTGAAAATGGACTGTGAATGGGTCACAAATTGTAAGAATTGATCTTTTGTAATGGGTCAACAAACATACTGAGTTTGTTGATGTATTCCAGCCATTGGGTTGCTCAAAAGTCCAGAGTTGCCCACAAAGAGCTACTAAAAAATTTGTTGTCTCAATATTTTTTTAAGACGCTGCTTTACTTGACTGTAGAGTCAGCCCTGATTAGATGTGCTTTAGTGTATGGGAAAATGCAGCCAGACATGCAAGTATTATCTGAAATGTCTTCTGTATAATCAAAAGGGTTGGATAATAACACTGTTTCCACATGTTAATATATTTATTCCTCTGAAGATCTAGGACTGTGGTATATCACTGTTTCATTTAGTAAGACGATAGCATCTTGAGGCTGAACAAAGAGTGGAGTGGAGGATGTTTGGCAAGAAGCTCAGCTCTGTCAGTGAAATGAAAAGTAGAGAAAGAAAAGGAAACACTGCGACTTTACTCTATTAACAAGTCATTTCATTCAGGTGAACTAATGAAGCTTTGCATCCTACGGCAGGACAATGCATAGTGTCAGTCAGGCATAGACAGACTTATGGTGCATGCATGCATTTAATCCAGATGTTAGGGATGGGACTACCAGCATAGGATTAATCAGATAATGCTGATAATTGGTGATATTGGATTAATCCGATTGGTATATCATTTTTTTAACATTGCCGATTTTTCAGATCTTTAACATTGTGGCCATTTTTTAAATGGCGTAATGTTAAAGATCCCCAAAATTGGCAATGTTAAAAAAACGATATACCAATACCGATGAATCAGATTAATCCGATACCGATAAAACCGGTAACCGATAATTCAACGATAGTCTCATCCCTACCAGATGTCAACCTTAGGGCTCTGGTGCTCCAGGATGGGATGCTTCCTGCTGACTTCCAGCACTAGGACACCTCAGCAACAAGTCTCAGAAGTGGAGAGGAGTACTCCATCATAGGGTATTTTCAGACATTATGAGATCACAGTGAACCACGGTGAATACCCACCTGTGGTCACTGTGAGTCACACGTCTGTTTGGCGGCTGCCAGATGTTCGCCACGCTCAATCCCCACATGGGGTCAGTTTCAACCATGCTTCCCGGGCTAGCCACACCAATTCCCCGGGAAGCATGGTGAAAGTGATCACCGGCAGGGATCAAAGAAAAGTAACGTCTGGTCGGTCGCGGGATTCCGGCGGGATTCTGGGCCGTGGTGGATTCTGCTAGACGCTGCGGTGGCATTGGCCCCGCTGCCCGCCCGTCTCCCCAGAGGGCGGGCGGCGGGCACGTTGTGCTGCATGGCCCCGCCCCCTCCCCAATTCCCCACCAGGACGACCCCGGCACATCTGTTAGGGCGTGACGGGGTCATCCCGGCGGGTGATGACTTTATTGTTTTTGTGACGGGGCCAACTGGCCCCATCACGTCTGAAAACACCCATAGAGAGCCTTTGAGGGGATATCAAAGGGGCAACATATCTCCTCTTGTTGCAATTATTCTTACAAAATTTGGGGGTCCTACTTATCTTTGCGTTAACTGCCAAATTGGGTTGAAATATGTCTGTGGGAACAAAAGTTATTTAGGAAACATTCTCTCTTAGGTTCTTTTTAAAGGACCCAGGAAGGAGCCGCGATCTGTGAAGATGGGTGGAGGCGGTGGCAGGTGTACAGCATGTGGGTGGCTTGTCACATGGACACTCACCCATTTCCACCCATTTCCATGCATGGAGGCACATCCGCTGCCTCCAATGCCTCAGTGCATGGGAGATTGGTGGAGGTGGGTGGAGTGTGGGAGTGTGCACGCACCCCCACCCACTGGCAGTAGTGGTCATATGGATGCTCCCCCTTGCCCATGAAGTTGCACAAGTGGGCAGGGGGGGGTCATCCATTTAAAAAGACCCCCTGCCCACTCGTGTGCACGTACACACACACACATGCCCTTTTTACACAGGCTGCGGCATGGGGTGGGGGGGGGCGGTGTGCGCCACGGCCCATGTGCACTTGGTGGGGGAGAGAGTGTAGATGGGTTCACACTCATCTATACACGTGGAGCAACCACTGTTTTTGCTGGTTGCTCCATGTGTGAGGGATGGGTGTAGGTGTGTGTACATGCATCTGTTCGGGAGCATACATGCACACCTACACCAGCTCCATCCACCATTGGATTTACATGGGTGGCACCCATGCATGAACACACAGTTTTCTGGGTGTTCATACGTGGGTGCCGCCCATGTAAAAAGGGGGACACACACGCGCGCACGCCCACAAACACTGATATGGACATCTTTGGCAAATACATTCCATCAATTTTACCTAATTTGAACTATATCCACTGAAAGGGATGATGAGTTCTCAGGTTCATCTTTGCTGGATATCTTTCAAGTTTTCAGGTCATTTTGTCAAATGTTTTGCTTATTCAGTGATCCACTTATCCAGTTGGTCAGTTGCTTCACTTTGGCTATTCGTGCATACACAGTAGCCAAAATGAAGTAACCAAACTAAAATTAATATCTGAATATCTGGACAACCATAGAACCAAAAGAATGGAGGCCCTTTTCAAATAGACCGCAGAGGCACCCTGGTGCAGGGGGGATGGCTGGAGGCTGCGGTGGGTATGCGGCACATGTGCGGCTGGTCACATGGATGCACACCCACTTCCACCCTTCTCCACGCATGGGGGCACCTCCTATTTTCCCAATGCCTCCGTGTGTGGGTGAAGGGTGGAGCACGGCAGCATGCATGCACCCCCCACCTATCTCCATCAGCGGTCACATGGACGCCCCCCCCCCCCGGTCGCCCACCCAGTTGACCACGTGGGCGACGGGGGTGTGTGTCTCGTGTGGAAAGGGCCAATATAACCAAACAGCCAAAAACTGAAAAAGAGACATGCAAATATCCATTTGGTTGTAGATATCGTTCACAAATTTGGAGGAATATCCAAAAATGGAAATAAGATCCATGAACACAAAATACTCTATTTGTTTAACCACTTATGCACACACAGGGTGATTGATTGCAGAAGCCTTCTTCCTATTAGAAATCGGGCTGACAAGAAACCTCACAACCCTTCTTGAGGCAATAACGCTGTTCTCTTACAATCACTATCTCTTTGTAAGTCTTAGGATTGTGAGATGGGAGAAAAACATCTGGGGCAGAAAAGTGTAAGATAGCCAGGAGGTGGGGACAAGATTTTAGAATATTCTGTCTTGATCCTGACATGTATAAACACTTGCTTTGAAGCCAAGAAGAAATGAGAAAGCTCCGGATCTCTCAGGAACATACCCACTGACTCTTCATTAAAAGCCTCACCCAACACCGCCCCCCAAAGTGATTGCAAATACTCCAGATAACTTCAGATTTGGCCATATATTATTCTAATTGGAGAGTATTTTATTCCCTCCCCACCCCCCCAAACTAAATGCAGCAGTTTAAGAAATGAAGTTGTTTCAGAGGATTAAAGCAAATGCTTCAAGAAACAAAATCAGACGATAATATTACTCTGAGTGACTGAATGCTTAAAAAAAATAATTAAAAGCTGGGAATTAATCTTTGTCTGTACATATACTGCCAGATGCTAACACAACCACAAAAAAACCCAGGTATTTAAAGCTACATTTTATAAAAGGTAGCTGGTAAAAATCAATAGAAAGCTTTAGTGGACAGAATGTGTGTAATAGTAACAAGTAGAAAGGTTAGTGTAGAAGTTAATGGTTCTATCACGAATAAAACAGAGTTAAAGTGTGAAGGAAAGCTCTACCACAAGTGGTTCATTAACCTTTTGGAACCCTAGTGTATCTTCAAAGAAAAGATTACAACAAACCTGACTCAGCCACTACTAGCACTTGTTAGTACTTGGCTTCAAAACCCAGCCGCTATTCCATTTGTATTAGGAACCTACCATAAAGCCATAATTCTATGAAGACGTTTCAATCTATTCTGGATAGAAACAACCAGGACTGGAGATGAAACGACTAACTAACTGCTACTATTACGGTATCAGTTCGGATAGCGTGGTATCTGTGTTAATAGTATCCAGACGTTTTCCAGTTAACTAGATTACCATTTACTGCATTATGTTTCCTGAATTACCATCTAATTACTGTTTGACCTCCCCCCGCCCCAATTCACTCCATCTGGCTGGGCTGAGCTGGTTAAATCGGTAAGCACGCAGTAATGCGGTAAGTAGCAATTCAGTAAAACAGTAATATTGGGTATTCCATTTTGGTGACTAACCTTTGCAGTTCCTGGATTGTTACTAGACAACCACCAAGCTATCTGGAATACCAGGTTTTTGCCATCTCTGGGCTGCCGGCTCATCCACCTATCCCTGCAGTCCCAGTAGTCTCTGTGCCCCAGCGCCAGCTCAATTGCCTCCTCCCTGCGTGGGTGCACACCATTCTCAGTTATCCAGTCTCTTTGCTAATGCCTTAGTAGCCAGATACCAGCACTCTATCCGCCTTCTTCAGTTATCCCTGTCATCGGCAAATAGCTCTCTGGCAACCCAAATCTCAGTGTTCCTTCACAGCACTCACCACAAACTCTCCAGTAGCACCTTGGAGAGCGTAGAATGCAAAATCCCTTCTGCCCAGGCACCAGGCTTCTCCAAGGTGTCCAGCCTGGGAGTCAGTATCTTGGACAAGGCTTCTCTGCAGCCCAGCTCTCAGCAGAGAACATTCCTCGAAGAGACTGACTCTCTTCTGACTTTGGCTTCTTTTTATATCCCAGAATGCATGGGGTTAGTCCTCCAGTCATTCAACCCTTAAAGGCCTGTGTCTCCTTAGGCACTGCCCTCTCACTAGTGCAGCATCAGCAGCTCCGCTAGCCCAGGCCACTGGCTGGTACTAGCTGTCCCTTTTTAAAGGGCCAGCTGTACCCTGATGCAGTAGCACCAGTGCTAAACACCTGGAAGACAATGCTGCCCATCTCCTTAATCTCCAGGCCACTTTCTGAAATAGAACTTAGGATCCTCTCCGATCCATTTAGCCACCCAAGAAATGTCAATGTAGGGTATCTGATTCCAGAAAAGAGACTGGAAAGATTTGTGTTAGGAACTACACAGACATCATACCTAAGCTACTTGTGTGAATCCTGTCTAAGTCACTGGTGAAAGTTACATTTCATGGTATCTCAGTGGTTAATATGCAATGGGTAGATCTCTCAGCCCATTTTCCAATAGACAGCTACCCATGCACATACATCTCAGACAACATGGAGAAGAAGCCAAGAACTAAATCATGTGGGCAATTCATTTCCCTCCTATTTCTTGGGGACTTTCCGGTGTGAGGAATTGCAAGGCATCTTGCAGTTCGATTGTGTATGGTATATTTGCTTTGCGTACCATAACAAAACACCAAAGCTTTGTATCTTCTATTATCATATGACTTTAGCTGCAAAAATAATCCCAATTCATTTTTCTAAGAAAGAAGCACAAGGAGGGAGGGGGGGTAGATGATTACTACATTATTTGCGTTGTAATAATTAAAAGAGAAAGTGATGGCAGCCAAAGGGACAGTTGGGGACCAAAAAGCATTAGCGGCACATGGAAGATTTGGATGAAGCTGCACAGATGCCAATTTTATTTTGCACTCCGTACTCAGTCCTCCCCATTTACATCGATAATGCTCTCCTTCCCTATCCTCAACCCCATTTATCTCTCTAGCATTTGTTCCAGGAACTTTTAGGGCAGAAGTTCAAATAAGCAGCTGCCACAATAATGGATGCCAGTAGAAACTGGCCAGCCAACCAACAGGGGGTACTCTTGCACAAGATAGCTGGCTCCCATTCGAAGATTGGGCCTAACCTTTGTGACAAATTCCGATTCCACCAGCTTTGGCACTCGAAATCTCAGGCTCATCTCTCTCTCCAAGTTTTCCAGTTGGTAATGCATCCTTCTGCTCCGACTAGTTTTCAAATTATTTTACAATCCAAAATTAACTTTTGTGTGTGTGTGCATGCACACAAAGAACTTCCATTTCTAATTAGGGAAGGAGAAGTTTTTTGGATGCCATCCCCAACATGAAATCTGTTATAAATAGATTCTGCCAACTTGCTGAACAGAGCTAATGTGCCAGTTTTTTAATAGGTTTAGTTCTTTGGGCTCTTTCTGTGAGTCCAACCCTCCGTGTCATTTCACTGACATTTTGTCCTTGAGAATCTTATTCTGCAACCTTCTTTTAAAACTATGCCATAACATGTACTTAAGCCTTCCCAGCTGTGACAGCTCAAGACAACAACAACAACACCTAGCCTAGGTTTTGGCACACCTAGATTTTTCTTAAAGTAATCTCATTTGTGCTTGTCCTAGAACTCTTCTTATAGTCAGCATGCTTATCTCATTGCCACAGATGAGAATGGCATTGTGACTTCCAAACGCACAGCTACTGCACAAGCTAGCCAAATGTCCAGATCTAGTCATAGCAGGCATGATCTTTGGAACCATAACCTACAAAAAATATTTGCTGAACCCCTTCATCTGTTTTATTTCCCTTGCTTGAATTATGGGTTAAACAGGCGTAGTTAAAGAAAACAATAGTGCCAGTCATCTGAAATGCTAATGTTTGTCTTGACCACAATATATTGAGCATATCAGCTTCTTGTGTAAGTCCTCGGTTGTGAAGATAATGAGATCTTCTACAAAGAGAGGCACACAATCTCATTCTGATTCCCTTCTCAGTGGCACATCAAATCTTGCCCATGCACACGAGGGTTGCAAGTACACAGAGCCCCAAGGAGATATTGCTTAGACTCACAGCGCACAGGTTTAAACTCTAACAAGGCTGGGCCTGGAAAGGACTCCTTTGTACATGGCGATTTCATCCAGTGTAATAAGAGGCAGTCCCTCTCCTCTTCCTTGTCCCGCACAGTCCTGCAGCATCCTGGCCCTTCAAAATGCTGACAACTTTTCCTGTTCATCCAGCTTCTGGGAAGTTCAAAGATGGCCCCAATACCCTTGTTGCCCACAATGGCAATAAGGGGATTTCTTCTGCACCACAGACTCACAGAAGAACATGTCCACCTGTCAGAACCCTAAGGGGAGTAAGGGGTTGGAGGCACCTGCACGGCCGCGTTAGGCCTCACCGGCAGCCACAGAGGCGGAGGCGGGCTATGGAGGCCACGCCCACTCCGACGTCAGCAGGAGATGGGCAGAGATGCTGTAGCGTGATGCCCCTGGGTAGCCCAGGGAACGCCGATATCGGGTGCATGTGCTCCACGAACCCGGAAGTGCGCCCTTGCCGTTCGGCACTCCTGCAGGCACTTTCCAATCAGGCTCCCTTATAAGCCGCGGAAGACGCTTGGCTCAGTGCTGGTGATCGGACTTGTGCCGTGAGACTGGCCCCTAGCGTGGAGTGGAGCGTAGATTGTTAGCGTGTGCAACAACAGTAGTGTGAGTGGAGAGCGTGAAGTGTGTAAGGTGAGTGCTTGGGTGACTGTGAAAGTAGGAACGCGTGTGTTGAGAGAGGATTGAACCTTCCCTTCCTTGTGATCTGACATCTCCTGGTAAGCCTGTGTGAAAGCCCTAGCCCCTCCTGGTTCCTCTCTCCTTTGGGTCCCGTGGGTTCCTTCCCCCCTGAACCACCACTGATCTCTCACTTCCCCACCATAGCCCTATATACGTGTGTGCTTGCGTGCATACTTAGAGTGGGCCTTGTTCGGTGTGCGAATCCCGGTGATGAGCTTTGGCAAGGGTTAGCTCTCGCAGCTTATACCCAGAGCCTATATAAGACCCTGAGGGATCATTTTCCAGCACCATCTTGCCCTAGCAATTGGAGTACGTCTGTTGTTACCGTAACTCCTAACACCACCCCTCCTATTACTATTGCGGTTTTCATGGTGATATCAAACAGATTCAGAAATTTAGGTTTTGGGGTACTATTGAACACTGCACAAACACTTTTTTTCTCCAGCACCAACTGAATGAGCAGCTGAACCTGTATTTAGCAGAACCTGTATTTTCTTGGCATGTTTTCAATGTGTTAGAAAGCAAGTCAATTTCATTCAAATTTCTCTTTCATTCAAATCTCTCATGACCACCTTTGCAAAAAAAGAAAACCCAGCTTTTTGATCACCTAACTAGTCTAATGTAGCATTCTGTGCTTTCTTTTTTAATTCTTCTGTCTTTGATATACACATTTGCAGAGACTAGCGTGAAAATGAGTACCCAAAAAATATATTATTAATCCATTTAATATATCCTACCAAAGCTGATAATGGTGGCCCTGGGCAATGACTGATATCTATTTACACTTCATCAAATATCCATTTTGGTTATTTCAAGTTGGACTTTTTTGTTTGTTTTTTGTTTGATTTTGATATTTCTGTCATTTCATTATTTTGACAGCATCATTTGGCAATATTAGTCCTATTGTGCATGACCAATTGCCAACAATGACACAACCAAAATACTGAAATGACCAAAATGACCAAACCAAAAGCCCCCCAAAAGGACTATCCAGAAAAAGGGATATGTGTTACTTTTTTCAATCATGGATATTATTTGGGTTCTTTAAAGGGCTACTTAAAAAATGCAAATAATACCTATGAATTATGAATTACTACTGCCTGTTTCAGCTGAACCAGAGACCAATGTTACGGGAGAGCTGTAGAAACCTCTGCTGCCAGTCAGAAGTCATCCACTCCAAAGACGCATTTCAAAGTGGGAATATTCTGTACTCCCTGTGAATCTTTTCATTTATACAATATTTGCACAGCGTACTGACTGACACTCTTTACTCTCCTGTCACTACAGACAAGAAAGTGAAATTCTAATGTTCAAATCTTTATGGCTGCTGATGAGGAACAAAGCAGAGAGAACAGAGCTGGATTTTCAGATACTGGGCTAACCTCATAGCATGAGCATTTGGAAAAGTCTGGTTTTAAAAACTAGAGCGAGCAAACTTTGGTAAGAGAAATTAAGGAGGGGTGGAAATAAATGCAGGAAGCTAAATACAGTTTTGCCTAATCACAGATAGCCATATACTTTCACCTACATTAAACGATGCAGGCCACAAAAGCAAAGTTGAGCTTCAGGCCCAGACGTTGCCTTGAATTTCAGGGGTTTCCAATCTGTTGATTCAGAACTGCTGATTTGATCTGATTTGGTTCAGTCTGTGCCATGAGTCTTGCAAGTGGGAGAGTACAAAGGAACCTCCAGAATCCTCAGGAGACATGCTTGTTGACCAGGTTTTGTCTGGATATGCAAGGTTTTTAGTAGGAGAACAGCTGTTGACCCAGATCAGCTGATTAGTAAAGAAAAATTAGCATATTGGATGTTCAGGACTAAACAGATGTTTTATAGCCCCCACGACAGTTGTGGTGGACCTGGCCACAACCACAGGGCCCAACAAGGGTGTACCCTCCAACTTCAGGAGCCAGGACAATATGAATGCACATATCCTGTACAACTTAAGAGTCTCATACAAAGAACTTCCAGCAGTTCTCTGGAAGTTCATCCTCAGTGGGAGGATGAGGGTGTAGAGGAAACATGCTAATGGGCTAATTGATTTGAACCTTTACTTTGATTGATTTAATTTGCAGGACAAATGATTTGGGGTGGCGGGGGGGAGGGGGCTGTCCTTTAGGAAGGAGTGGGGATAGGTGCCCAGAGGGCAGATCTGTCCAGGGAGTATCTTCTTGTCAAAACCTATTTATTTGTCCAGCAAATAATAACCTCCCAGCCTCTTTCAGCACTTATCACAATTATATTTTTAAAGTCATTTTTCAAAGAGCAGCCAGATACTAATCATTTGAAATATTACATGTTATGGAACTCAGGGCCGTTTAGATGAGCGGGTCACTGCTGCGCGATCAGCTCACGCAGTATTTCAAAATCTTGCAAGGCGGGATTACACAAGACAGAAGCATGGGATCACGCGCATGGAAGGCAGTTGCACATTGTTTGCCTGCCGTGAATTAAATACCTTGATGTATGAGGTATTTAATTCGCGGTTGGCAAGCAATGCGCAACCACCTTCTGTGTGCATGATCCCATGCTTCCATCTCGTGTAATCCTGCCTGGCGGGGATTTTGAAATAACATGTGAGCAGGTCACGCAATGGCGACCCGCTCGTCTAAAAGCAGCCTCAGTGATGAAAAAGGGCCTATTAGGATACCTTGTCCCTCCAACTCTCAATGCAGGACTGTTCACTTCGTACACTCCCTCTTAGAATGCATGTAGGCGCCTCTTGTTACAAGAAGACTAAATCAGAACATCTGGAAGAAAAACCAATCTGCGGAAAGCCCATGTTTTTAAAGATACAATATACTTAACCAAGTGTCATTGCATAATAAGGTGAAGGGACCATTCTAAGCTCTTTCCTTACACAAAGTCAATAAATGCATGTGCAGTCCAAAAAAGTGACAGGTAAAAAGAGGATTTCTTGGACGTATTCTGTCAATATAAATATATTCTGTCGACATACATGCGCATTGTCATGCTGCCTTTTCATAATTGCAGTCTCTAGAGCTTTAATTATCTTTTTCAACCATCAGTATTTACATTTGGTTTGTCTCATGGTCCTTCATTGCTAATGTGTCACATTTTTCCCCCATGTAGGGGTGACAACTGGTCACTCTTCATTAATAAAATGACAAGTCTCTTATCCTGGATGTACTCACATGAGGCTTTAGGAAGTTAAATTTCAAGAGATTAAATTCCCTTTGTGGATTTCCCTACAGAGCATGCAGTTCTCTAGAAAATGGATACACAGAGGTAATGTTTCTCTAAACCCCCCTTCCTCATATTTCTAAATGTTCCAAAGTCTGAACTGGCTCCCTGTAGCTTTCCAGACACAATTCAAGGTGCTAGTTTTGACCTTTAAAGCCCTAAATGGTCTGCACCCACATATCTGAGAGATTACCTGTCTTTCCATGTCCCACTGCAACCCCTGCGATTGTCCGGGTGAATGTTATCTTGTTAGTCTTGTTTGTACAGTGAGGGTTTGTAGGAGGACGTTCTCAGTTGCCGCCCCAATGCTATGGAACTCCCTTTCCCCTGAGATTCATCTCAACCCAAGCCTGGGTATCTTCCGGAGGTGGTGCAAGAACTTTTTATTTATTAGCACATTTGTCAGGCAGTAATAGGGAATTGGGTGGTGGTGGTGGGGTGGTTGTGGAGTGGGTGGAAGGGAAAGGTTTGGGGTTTGGGTTTTGTATGCTGTTTTTATATGTATTTTTTAAAATTTGCTTTGTAAGCCGCCCTGAGCCATTTGGGAAGGGTGGCGTAAAAATTGGACTAAATAAAAAATGAAAAATTATTCTGAGAACATGGCTGTCAGAACCCAAAACTTACAGCAAAATGTCTACCTACTGAAATAACTACCTATATAGTTATAACATTAAAAGGATTTTACATGTTGTACCAGATCATTATTCCATGATGCCATTGTTGTAGCTTGTGCTACATGTTTAGGATCAGAATATTTAAACATTGTAGTTTTGCTGAAAAATGAAAGGTCCTGCCCCTTGTTCTGACTTCAATACAGCCTAAAATCATAGACAAGAAAGAGACCCATTATGTTATCCCTTATCTTGTCATTAGAGGCTTCTTCGCCATACTTTGTTTTCTACATTTTCTTTCAGTCTAGTGGGTGATTTCATATGTTACGCGTCTGACATTCACCCCGGCTGAACCACGGTCAAACATGGGCTGCGTTTTACTGTGGTGCACGTCTGTTGGCTCGCCGTCAGATGTTCACCATAGTCAAACGCGGCCCGTGTTTGCATTCACCACACTTCTGGACCTCTGGACGCGAGGAGGTCGAGTAGTGTGGTGAAAGGCCATCTGGTTACTTACCATTCACCACGGTCAATGGGAGTCACCCCCCATCAGGAGGGGGAGGGCAGCCGGGGAACGTAGGAGGTGGGGCCATGCGGCAGCATGCTGCGCTGCATGGCCCCGCCCCCTCCGTGTGTGTGTGTGCCTCTTTAGACATGACAGGCGGCCACTTTCACCATGGGCTGTGGGGTGGTTCGGGGGCCATGGGGCACACGTCTGTTGGCGTGCCCCTTCACCCCTGGCCATGGTCCAAACCATCCCATGGCCCATGGTGAAAGCGGCTGCCCATCATGTCTGAAATCACCCAGTGTTGCAAGTCCTAAATTACTCCACAGGTAGGGTGCAGACTTCTGTAAGCAAAGTCAATGGAAGCTTTGCCATTGACCTGAATGGTTGGAGTGTAGCATTAAGAGCTGAAACAAAATTTCTGCCTTGGTTCTGATTCCGTCAGAATCAGACATTTTGATAATTCCAATCAAAAATTGGAAAAGGAAAAATTCCATTCTGATTTTCAATCCAAACCATCAAAGAACCTTTTGACATTTCACACATGGCAATTCAGTCATGGCATGTGCAAAATGGGTCAGTAAGAATTCCGATAAAAACCTTTTTTCAATACAAATTCCTATCAAAATTTTGGCAACAGTCCCATTGTCACAGAAAATGTGAATCATGTGAATGATTCTGCATAGGGATGTGTGAACAGAACCGGGTTCGGACGTTCGGTCATTCGGTTCAAAAACTGAGTTCAGGTTCGGTTCAAAGAACGAGTTTGGGTTCAGTCGTTCGGTTCAGTGGAGTTCGGTCCCACCGAATGTTCGGTGGAATTCGGACCCGCCACAAGGCTTGGGGAGCTCCAGGGACACCCAGGCATGCCTGTGGTGGCATGGCAGTCCATCAGAGACGCAGCAGCAGAAGCAGAAGCAGCAGCAGCAGAGACCAGGAAGGCTTGGCACCCTGGGTTGCCTGGGCTTTGTAGGCTGGCAGGCCTCCAGTTCTGCTCGCTCTATGCTGGCTGGGTTCTCCATTTCTAGTCGCCATCATGGAAGGTGGTGGCTGACTGGCTGACTGGCTGGCTGGCCACATGAATCACCACCAGGCAAGGCTACGTGACCAATTTTCAGAAGAGTTAGTTGAGATCTGGTAGAATGACAGCCTGCAATGCCCAGCCCCGTATGGATGCTGTGCCAGCCACCAAGCCCTGGCCGGGCCTCTTCCCTGCCTGGAACGTAAGTCCCAGAACCCTGAGGGTGGGACCTGGGACTGGCTGTGATGCAGTGGAATGAGAGCTTCCTGCGAGCGGAATGATGGCCCCAGAACCTGATGGTGGGTCCTGGGACTAGAGTGGCAGCATCTAGATGATGTGGATGGACAGCCCCCCATGCCTGTAATGTAGGCTTCAGACCCCTGACAGTGGGTCCTGGGGCTGGAGCGGCTGCTTCTTGATATGCTAGGATGACAGTTCCCTGTGAGCGGAATGATGGCCCCAGAACCCTGAGTGGCAGCTTCTGGATGAAGTGGAATGAAAGCCCTTCCTTCTTGGAACATAGGCCCCAGAACCTTGATGGTGGGTTCTGGGGCTGGAGTAGCTGGCTGTTTCTTGATGTCATGGAATAACAGCTCCCCATGAGCAGAATGACAGCCCCAGAACCCTGATGGTGGGTCCTGGGGCTGGAGTGGCAGCTTCTGAATGACGTGGATGGACAGCCCTCCCAGTCTGTAATGTAGGCCCCACAACCCTGATGGTGGGTCCTGGGGCTGGAGTGGCTGATTCTTGAAGCGGTGGAATGACAGCTCCCCATGAGCTGAATGACAGACACAGAACCCTGTGGGTGGGTCCTGGGACTAGAGTGGCAGCTTCTAGCCCTCCTTGCCTGGAACATAGGCCCCAGAACCCTGAGGGTGGGTCCTCGGGCTGGAGTGGCTGTTTCTTGATGCAGTGGAATGACAGTCCCAGAACCCTGATGGTGGGTCATGGGACAGGAGTGGCAGCTTCTGAATGAAGTGGAATGACATCTTGCACTTGGAGGGTTCTTATTCGCTTATAGCATGGCCCAGGGACAGCTGGCTCTGCTCCTGTTGGACACAGACAGCTTTTGTGACTTAGAGGAGGTATCCAGCATCATCACTGAGGCAGGTGAGGAAATAGCCAAGAGGAGCTTGCTTGCAGGCTGACTGGCATTGGCGGAGCAACGACAGAGGGACCGGCCAGGGCTTGGTGGCTGGCAGCACTCCCACTCAGCTGGGTGTTGCAGGCTTGTCTCGTACTCAACAGAACTCAAGAAGCTCTACTGCCAATTGGTCAAACCGTGCCCATTGGTGAATCATGTGGACACCCAGTAGCAGACATTGGATTGCCCAGTCTCAGAACCCATGGCACAGCAGAGACGACATTGGCAGCAGCATCAGACATTGGATTTCCCAGTAGCAGAACCCGTGGTGGCACAGCAGAGGTGGCAGTGGCAGCAGGCAGCAGCAGCAGACATTGGATTGCCAGGGCACAGTACCTGTGGCACAGCAGACAGCAGTAGCAGGATTTGCCTGTGCAGAGCACCCATGGAGCCAGAATAGTAGAATTTGCCAGGGAAGAGCTTCCATGCAGCAGCAGGATTGCTTGGGTATGTTTGGATTTCCCAGGGCAGAGCACCCATGGACCACCCTGGTGGGCGGGCGTGCAGACAGGCAGCATGGCATGAGAGGCAGTAGGGAAGACAGGCTGGGACCTTGGCAGGGCACTTAGTCTTGCGAAGACTGTGCAGCACGTGCAAGAGAGTGAGCCAGTCAGATAGGCAGGCCAAGATCATTTAACCAGAGACCGACTGGCAGGGTTACATTTTCCCTATGCCACCCTGCATCATGTGGCCAGTCAGATAAGTCGGCCTAGGCCATCTAGTATGAGAGAGAGGAAGAGAGAGAGAGAGGAAGGGTGGGTGCTGGGCACTGGGAGAGAGGGACAGCACCTCAGCACAGCAGCAGCCCAGACTGAGGAGGAGCCCTGCCCCAAGACTGCCCCTAGAATGGGATGGAGTGTGCCACTGCACCATCAATCCATGTCCAGGGGCAGCTCGGGGAATCCCAGCAGCGGAAGGTTCACCTTCAGGAACAGCAACTGCTTCACCAACTTGGCCCCCAGTCTCAGGTGGTGCGGAGAGCAAATGTCCCCTCCCATGGAGAACACCCACTCACTGGGGACACTGGTTGGTGGGCAGGACAAGAGACCCTTGGCCACGTTGGACAGGGCCTGCCACACGTTGGTCTTGCCGGCCCAGTAGGCCAAGGGATCGCTACTGGCATCAATGCATGGCTCCTCCTCTAGGTAGGTCTGCACTGCTGCTGAGGTGCCATCGTACTCCCTCTGGTAACTGCCTGGGCACCACCACCACCACTGCCCTCACCCACACTGCTTGCCCTATTGTGCACGACCCCATGCTCTCCAGAGTGGCCTGTACATATGAGCTGCTGCTGGTGCTGGCAATAGGGGTGCTGCTGCTGCTCAGCCAGCTGCTGCTGCTGCTACTGCTAGGACTGGGGGCAGGGATAGACCCCCGCCGGATGAAAGGGGTGGCTTCTACCACTCCCACCATCCCCAGGGGCGTCCTGCTGCTGCTGCGCACTCTCCAGAGCCTGCTCTGCCTGTCGGACCCTCTCCACCAGCTCACCCTTCCAGTGACCATAGAGCGCTGTCTGGCGTGCCACACTACCCTTGACCCTGGGGTCCAGCATGGTTGCCAGAACTATTCTGCCCGCCCCAGAATCTCGTCGAAACATGCCTTCAGCCCTGCCTTCAGCTGCCGCACCAGGTCAACCACCTCATCAGCCAGCTTCCTGCCCTGAGGGCCACAATCCCACCCCTGGAGAATCTCCTTCAGCCTCCTGAGGAGACTCTGCACCAGAGGGGTCACCTGGCTAATCGTTGTCATGGAGGAGCTCACCATCTCCATCATGACCAGGAATGTTCTGAGCACAAAGACCGTGTATGCCAGGATCTCCCATTCTTCCCCATTGTACCCTGGAGGTGCACCGCTGTCTGTCACCAGTTGCACCTGATGCAAGGTGGTTTCCTGCTCAAGAAGCCACTCGAGCATCAGGAAGGTTGAATTCGACTGGGTGGACACATCCTGCACCAACTGGTGCACTGGGGAGTCTTGCTCAGCCTGCTTTGCCTGGAGGAGATCGCTGTCCTTCACACTCCAGTTAAAGAAATCAGCCAGCTTCCTCCCCCACTCAATCAGGGAGCTAAGGGTGCAAGCCCCAAGCCCCTTCTCCCCCAAGCCCAGTTTAAGGGTGTGCGTGGTGCAAGGGATGCTGGTGAACCCATCGCAGACTGCCCTCACTATGTTTGCCGCGTTGTCCGTCACTATGCATCCCTTCACGAAGGTCGCACCTGCCGCGACCCACTCCCTCAACATGGCGGTCGGGGCTCCCACAATGTTTACAGCTGTGTGGGGGACATCCATCACTTCTGCCTCAAGCAGGGCCCACTGATACCCTGTTTCCCCGGAAGGCCTAGAAAGCGCTGAAGCCGGCAGCCACAGACAGCGCTGAAGCAGCCCGGAGCGCCGTGCTGCTGCTGCCACTGCCGCCACCACCCGGAGCGCCAAAGGTAGGCGATCCTTGGGTGGGGGGGTAGGGTGATCCCTGGCGTGGGGTGTGTGTTAAACCACCCCCCGCCACAGGGATCACCCTAGTACCTACCTGCTGGTGCGGGCTCTGGGTCGCCGATGGTGGCCCGGAGCCAGGGACTTTGGGGAAATTTTTTAAAAAAAAAAAAAAATCCAGGCTGGGCAGGGTGGGGGGGGTGTCCCCTCTTCCACCCACGCAGCCTGGGAAGGGGAGGGATTGTTTTTTCCCCCCATTTATTTCAATGGGGACACTGACAGTTCCCTATTGAAATCAATAGATCCAGCACCGGTAAACCGGTTTTTTGCAAACCGGTAACCAGTAAAACCGGTAGCCAGTTTTTTGCCCGATGTTCCATCCCTACAAAATACACTCATTAACAGAATCTTATAAGCAATAACACAATAAACAGTTTAAGCATAAGAGATAGAACCTCCCTATATTCCTCCCTTCCCAGGATTTGATGCGACCTCAGACAGACCAACAGCATGAATCATAAAGAACATGAATCATTAACCATGAGCAATACCCATTCTGCCAACAGGACATAACATTACCCCCCAGTCAGCCTTTGCCTTAGATGCATTTCCAGGTTCGCAAATACTGCCACTGCCTTCGTTAAATCCGAGGCAGTAGGATTTAGGCTTAACTCATAGGTCTTCGTGACCGAATTTCTCTCTAGTAGCTCTTGAAAAGGGGACAATACCCTATCCCGGATATGCAATCAAAAATTAAGTGCCTATTAGTGTCCAGTGCCTGCAAGTTGCAGAAGCGACATATCCTGTCTTCCCACGGGAGTCCAATGGTATTTTCAGACGATACGAGATCACTCTCAACCACAGTGAACCACACCCAATCCCGCAGCGGGGCCAAAGCGCCCTGAACGTCTGTTTGGCAACCGCCAGATGTTCACCATGGTCAATACCCACATGGGGTCAATTTCAACAATGCTTCCGGGGCTCCCCACCGGACAATCTCTGAAAGCGTGGTCAAAGAGATTCCCACCGGGATTCAACAAAAAGTAACATCTGGATGGCAACCACCGGCGGGAATAAAAAAAAAAGATTCCCAGCCGGGGACAAAGCACGCAGTGTCGCTGCTAGGCAACGAGTGACAACACAGGCCGGGGAGGAAGTTTTAAAGGACACACAGCAGCAGCCGGGACGAGCTGCCCCGGCGCCTTCCGGGTGCTTTGACCACGGTCCGGGCCGGGATCGGCATAACGTCTGTTGCGCTGCCCCAGGCCGTGATCTGTTGGCCTGATTCCCTGCCGTGATCCCGGTCCCGTCATGTCTGTTCAGGGCTTTTATTGACCCCGGGGGGTGGTTGTTCAGTTCACCCCCACCGGGAATCCACTGTGGTGAACCGGGCGCCCGTAACGTCTGAAATCACCCAATGATATCGGCCCTCCAAAATGGCCGAGGGGAAAACCCCGCAGCCTAGTCTGGAAAACATGCGCCTAATATGAAAGCTCGCCCAGGCTACCAAATAAGAGGAATCTGCAAGGGGGGTTATGGGGGGGACATAATCCCTAGCTAGCTGTTGGAGCTGCCTTTGTTCCGAATCCACCTTTGTTGGATCCATAAGCCGTTCTTTGACAAGGAACATCGCCGATTTAAGCCCCATTGATGCCAATATCGGCGGATTAAATCCCAGCTTCCTGATTTCCCCCTCCACACATACCAACCAAGGGGTAAGAAGACCTTTTTCCCTTGCTATCCTCAGCGCTCCTAGGCAAGATCACAGACAGATGCTCGTCTATAGAAGGCATATGGCTCCTTCTTCCTTCCAAACACATCCTATATCTAGGCCAACTTGGCACATTTGAGCACCCCAAGCAAAATATGAAAATGCATTTCCACACCATCGTCTGCCACCTGTGTATTAGGGGTGAAATTCCATTCCTGACCAGATGCCATTTTTGACAGATTTGGTTAGTTTGTTCAGAATGAACACTCAGAATGAAGATCATTCTGATTTTTGCTTGTTGGACCTGTCAGAATTTCGTTTGTTCATTTGCACATGTGCAAAAGGGTGCCTGGCCATTTTGTGCATGCATAGTACGGGGCCTTTAGTTTGCTCATGTGAAAATAATTGATTGGAAATTCTGATCAGAAACTCTGATTGATCAGAATTTCCAATTGGAATTTCTCCGGCTGTTCTGTTTTCAGAAAACTGGCAATGGAGGCAGGAAAGGAAGAACTCCTAGTTCCGCGTCAATCAGCTGACCAGTGGGGAAGCAAAAGTTATCTCCCACTTTGAACACTGAAAGTGATAATAGTATATTCAAGTCTCAAAGTGGGTCACACAGCCATAACTAGGAACTACTGCTTTTGATCATATCTTGAGTTATTTACATGAAATTATAGAAAATAGATCCTCAGTAATTCTGGGAAGATTGGAAATTAAAGCAGCAATCCTGCTAGGTGGTACCTTCAGGGTGTTGTCATTTGTACCCTTGCAGGATCAGGCATGTAACACCCCGCTTATTCTTTATTGGCATGGCTACTGTTAGGATGTCAATGTGTTTGGACATAAAGAGAAGAAGTGTGCTGCAGCAAAGCATCACCCCCAGCCAATGGGACCACTTTGAATCAGAATCAGTCATAAAATTTAACAAATGCTAGAGACATTTACAACTTCCCTGCAAATGTAATGGCACCTATACCAAATACTTATATTAAATTTCAAATTTTATGTGCCATAATGCTATGCACAATAAATTAGCAATGCCCTTATCAATCTCATGGTGAATATGAAGATAAACCAGAAAAAATCATGTTTATTGTTAAGGATAAATAAAGTAAAACATTTTATGGCTGTGTGACAAAGGATTATAAAATATCCTACAATAATAGAGCACATGCCACAGTCCATAAGAGCAGAGGGATGGTCTGATTATGAAAAAGACCTAAAACTCAAAGGGGAAAAAAGAGAGATCGGGGCTGAAAGTATTATATGGTGTTA
Organism: Sphenodon punctatus; assembly: GCA_003113815.1. NCBI lineage: Eukaryota > Metazoa > Chordata > Lepidosauria > Sphenodontia > Sphenodontidae > Sphenodon > Sphenodon punctatus. The sequence continues at coordinate 157,913 of QEPC01015332.1, read as the reverse complement.
AATCTTAACTTATTCCAATGAGAGTGCAGTAAAAAGCTTTAAAGAAATCAATTCTTTGCTTAAAAAAAAAAGTTCACTCTTCACGATGAGGCTGTTATCGTGAATGAAAATGGCTGCTTTGGCTTAGTTTTCCATGGTGTATAGAGGCTATAGGAATTCTAGTTACTTTTTACAAACCCTGGGCCTACCTATCTCATTTTCTAGGTGCTTTGCTAAACCAGATCATGGCTTGGGACCAGCCTTTAAGGATGGGCGAACGCGGTTCGGAAGTAAGGAGTTCGGGCCGAACTCGGCCTGTTCGGACGACCAAACCGAATGTCCGAACCGAACGCTTGAACGACCGAACAGTTCGGAAAAGTTCAGATGAGTTCGGGGGTGGGAATAACGTGACTGGAAGGTGGAAAAAATTTGTCTGGAAGTGGGAGGCAGCTGCGGAGCAGACTTCCTAGCACCCGGGGTGGCGACCAGGGGTGGTTTCAGGGTCAAACAAAAAATAAATAAATTCAAATTCGGTTTCGGTATCGATAGCACTATTTTCAGTTGTTCGGCCAAGTTCAGCCGAACCAAACTACGTCGAACCAAACAGCCGAACCTGAACTCGAATTTTGGACCGAACGACCAAACGTCCAAACATCCGAACTGCGTTCTGTTTGCCCATCCAGCCTTTACTGTTCGAGGCAATGAAATAAAGCTGTTTTCATTAATGTTCAACTTTTCATCTTGCATGATCATCAAGGTATACCTCTCACTGAGCCCGTGATTGGCAATGCCTCTCTTTTAGAGGCAGTGGTCAGAGTAACACAGCACTCTGATAGCCATGGCCAGAGCCTTCAAATGTGCACTGTCAGAACATGGGGTGTCTACATGTCACACCTACTGCCAGGGCATCAATGCTCTTGCATCAATAGAGTACCTGATAGATCATGGCTTCTGCTAGTATTAATAAAATTGAATTGAATTGACAAGTAAATGCTTTGTGGGTGCCACTGGGCCACTGCTGCTTCTGGAGCATACTGCTTCCACCAGGTATGTGTGTGTCTGTGTGAGTGTATGTATGTAAGCGTGCATGTGAGACTTACATGCATACTTGTGTGCTTGTGTGTGGTTAAGTGTGTTAAGGGGAAAGGCTCATTGGCCAATGAGGCAGGGTGTATCTCTCTCTTTGGTCAATTGAAATGTTGACAGGTATGCCTAGGTTGTTCCCCAGCGTTTGGCCCATTATGAGACTTAATCCCTTCCCTTCAGGATTAGTCTAAATCCAAGTCTGCTCATCTTCCAAAAGCAATGTAAGATATTTCTGTTTGTCCAGGTATTTGGGAGGTAGGGATAGGGTTAAGAAGTTGGAGTGGAATTGTTAAATGGATTTTTATATGGGTTTATGTGGTTTTATATTCTGTAAACTAGCCTGAGTCTTAGGAGAAGGGCGAGGAATGAATGAATGAAATCCCGTGACTTTAGACAGCAACAAAGACAAGCAAAATATCAAATGTCAATTGAGATTGTGACCCCATTTGAAGATGATGTTACCCCACCTTTGGTACCCCACAGTTGGTACCATTCGGGCATTGAATTTTATAAATGATAATCAAAATCCCTGAAGATTGCTGGCCAGCCTGCTTCCAAGGGACGTGGAGAGGCTGTGAGGGAGCGTAATGGTGTAGCTGTCACTGCTCTAGGGTGAAAACAAATGAGTGACAACAGATTGCCTGGTTGCCCTGGTAAGGGCCACTGCAGCTGCCACATGTGGGCTTGCGGAGAGGGCAGTTCAAATGAACATCCCCCTGGGAAATCTGGGCAAGGGGCGGGAGGGGTGCCTTCACAAGTCCCTCCATGCCACGGTTTTGGACAAGGAGTCGTCCACATGGGATAGTACTCCCAGACCCCTGTTGCACAGCAGGAATAGTACCCCAAGAGGAGCTTCCAGAAAACAGCTGATCAGGGGGGCTTGGAGGAGCATACTAGCCTGGCTGCCAAACAGCTGATTGGGGGTCCCAGCTGAGCACTCAAACAGCTGCTCAGTGGGGTCTCCCCATCTTCTGTTTGGCAGCCAGGCTGAGTGCACTCCTCTGGCCCCCAATCAGCTGCTTGGTGGGCCAGGGTGAGCATACTCCTCCAGGCTCGGACCTCACCTCACAGCAGAGATGGGCAGGACCTAATAGATGGGAGGGCACACATTAGCCCAGATTAGCTTGCCTGAGTGAGCCTTAGTCCACACCTACTCCAGATGATGTGTCAGGTAGCAGCTGCCCAGCTATCCTGAGGCAGAAGTGGGAGAACATCTGGGCTGCTGCAAGCTACTGTCTCTTTTGTTTTCACCCCTAGTTAGCTTGCCAGCACACAACCAGGTGACTTAGGGTGTTCTCAGTTGTTACGAGATCACAGTCAACCACAGTGAACCACACACAACCCTGCGGCGGGGCCAAAGGGCCCCGAACATATGTTTGGCAGTTGCCAGATGTTCACCACAGACAATCCTCAGCAGGGAACAAAACTAACCACCCTTCCGGAGCTCCGGCCCAGACCATCTCTGATTCCCACCGGGAAACATCGAAACATAATGACTGAACGGCAACCACCAGCCAGAAGCAATCAAGACGATTCCCAGCTGGGGACAATGCACACAGCATCACTGCCAGGCAACGAGCAACAGCACAGGCCAGGGAGGGAGATTTAAAGGACACCCAGAAGTAGGGGAACGTGGCAGGATGGAGAAAGGTGGAAAGGAGAGGGGAGCGGAGGATAAGTGAGCAAGTGAGGAGGTGCAGGAAGCACAGGCAGAGGAGGTGGTCGTGCTGCACATGGAGGTGGTGGAGGGACATCAGCAGCATCAGCAGCAGCCAGGACTGGCTGCCCCAGAGCTGGCAACAGGCCCAGGGGAAGAGGCACCCTTGAAAAGGGTAAGGGGAGCGAGGTTGGGACAGCGGCACAAGGGCACCAAGGGGGATGGATGGGTCAGCAGAAGGGGGTAAATGGGGAGGGCTGTGTGGCTGAGGCAACCTGGCAACCAACCTCCCCCACCCCCTTATGACCCACAGACATGGAAACGGGCTCGGGAGCTCGAGCCCCTGGAGGTGACGGCTGGAGGGCATGCGGACAGGTGATGGGCAGAGGGCATGCAGAGGAGGAGGAAGAGGAGGAGGGGTTGTTGTATTTGTGGTTGTTTTATACATATAAATACCTTTTTGCATATAAGCTGTGGTAGTCTCCACATCACTCTTGTCCCCTCTTTTTTGTTTTGAGCATATAGGGAGTTTTCCCTTGGGGCAAGTGTCCTTGCCTTTTTACCTTTTTTTCTTGGACCCTGGAGCACCAGATTGAGCTAGCAGTGAACCAGAGGAATGAGCATGTGTACCAGGAGATCGTGCGGAACATGGAGGCGACAGGGCACCACAGGACCGTGGCCTAGTGCTGCTCAAATGTAAAGGAGCTCAAGAGGGGGTACAAGGCCACCAAGGACAACAACCGGTGGTCCGACCACGGAGCCTGGGCCTCCCCCTACTATGATGCCCTGGACCGCATCCTCCACATAAAGGGGTTCATAGTCACCCTGCACCTCGTGGGGAGCACCGTGGTCCAGGTCAGGGAATGGGCTGATGTACCGCCTCCCCTCGCTGCCCCACTAGAAGGCACTGGCTTCAGGGGCCCCGCCACCCAGGAGAAATGCCCCGGGACCTCTGGGAGTAGCAAGCCCCCCTCGTGCACCAGCCCCAAGAGCCCCCAGCTGATTCCCATACCAGGAGGAGCCAAGGCCAGCACACCACTTGCCCTCAGCCAGGGGACACAGGGGGACCACAGTAACACCGAGGGAGTGGCCTCGGAGGGCTCTGAGACCGACATCAAGGGTGGGATGTCGAGTGGCATATGGGTGGGATGGGAGACGGACCGGAGGGGATGGCCTGATGGAGGAATGGGGCACACTGGCCACTGGGCCACCCCCAGCAACCCCTAACACCCCAGAGCATGGAAATGGGGCCTGGGGGCCACCAGGGGGCATCTCAGCCTACCCCCACCCGCACCTTCCCATATCCTCACAGGTCATGGCATCCCCCGGCACCCAGGACAAGCTGGTGAGGGGACAGTGGTGAACAGCCCCAGAAGCAGCCAGAGGTCCCAGGTGAGGTAACGCAGCAGGTGGGGGGGAGCAGAGGCCAGGGGAGCCCAGGAGGGGAACCTGGCCTATGTGGTGTGGGGGAGGGGGGCTGGGGTGCAGGAGAATGCTAGGGGAGGGCACCAGCCAGCCACCCAAAGGAGGGGCACATGGCCCCCCAACCATGGCATGGGATGGGGAGCGGGCCGCTGGTGTGCCTAACCAACCCCTACTGTGCACCCCAACAGGGTGATTGGCCAGATCCCAGCAAGCCGGCCCCATGCCCCAGGCTCATCAGATGAGGGAGCATCATGCACGGGTATGTCACCAGAGGGAGGAGCAGGTGGAGGACATAGTCCGCACCACCATCGAGTAAGGCGAGCGCATGATTGCAGCCAGCGACGGCATGGAGGTGGCCACCAAAAGGGCTGTGCAGCAAGCGGAGGCAAGGGACTGGAGGCTGCAGGCATAGGTGCACCTCAAATGGAGGTGGGAGCGTTGGGTGCATAGCAGGCAGGTGGAGGTGTTCGGGTGGCTGGAACAGGCCATTGACCAGATGGTATGGGAGCACTCCGCCAAGATGGAATGGTCCCATGACATTGGCACCTCACTGCTGCTGCACACAGGGACCATGAGCGCCTACTAGATGTCTGTCACCCCGCTGGGCAACCTGCCTACCCCAGCCTCGATGCCGGGCCCCTCGGCACCCCCACTGCCTCCACCACCGGCCCAGCCACCGGCATGCCCACAGGGCTGCGCATCCACCTACTGGTCCCTGTAGGCCTCCGGAGGGAGCAGCCACCCAGGGCCCCCCCCTGGCCTTGGGTCCACCCTCCCTCCCAACAACACCTGCCCCTCAGGACACCGAGGCATCCCAGGACAGTGTCAGGGACATGGACAGTGGTGGGGAGGGGAGCTCCCAGAGCTCCATTTTGGCCATAGAGCAGCCAAGAGGGAGGTCCCGGAGACATGCAGGTCATGGGGAAGGGGGGAAAGGGGGTGAGCAGTCTGAGGGGGGGGGATGGCACTGGGAGGTGGGTGGTGGTGGAACTGTAGGAGGTATGCACAATAAATTCATGGGCACCACAGTCGCAGCCCTTGTTCTGTTCACAGGCCTGGGGGTGGGTTGGCATCTAGGGGCGCACCCAGGGTGCTGGTGGGGCCCCGGGGTGGTGGGGATGGTGGTGTGTGGTCTCACGCCTTGGCTTCCTGGCTGATCCACCTAGACAGGGCAGCACGGATGCAATTTGCATATCGGTACTGCCGCGGGTTCTCGGTGTTCACGTAGAGAAGCACGGGGCCGGGAGGGCACTGGGGCATGGGGTAGTCGAGGGCAGCCCCATCAGTTTTGCACATGTTGTGCAGCACACAGCCGGCTCCGATCACCAGGGTTGAAGTCTCTACTGTTAGAGGTGATGTGGCAGGAGCTTTTACCATGCCGCAATTCCATTCCTAAAACTCGGCATCCCATGTTGCGCCCCGCGGAATTCCGCCTGGTACCTCCACGATTCTGCATTTGCCGCTACAAGAATCTGGAGATGCGGCATTTAAGTGCTTTACTGTTTTTTCCGATTGTCACCGTTGTCGCGTACAATTGGCGGCCTTTTCCCGCCTTCTGCCAATTTAATATACGAGAGACAGTCATGAGCGTTTATCACGGTTCCGCGAAGGGAGTATGCAGCACTGCTGCGCATGTGTGTGCTGTGCTGACTGCTGGTGTTGTGTCTCTCTGTGCTGCAATCACTGCCCATTCTTCTCAAATACATACATGCATGCACATGGTCTGGGTGGGAGTTCAAGGAACGGTGTTTTTATTTAATGGTAAATTGATCTTTTATGTAANGAATGAGCATGTGTACCAGGAGATCGTGCGGAACATGGAGGCGACAGGGCACCACAGGACCGTGGCCTAGTGCTGCTCAAATGTAAAGGAGCTCAAGAGGGGGTACAAGGCCACCAAGGACAACAACCGGTGGTCCGACCACGGAGCCTGGGCCTCCCCCTACTATGATGCCCTGGACCGCATCCTCCACATAAAGGGGTTCATAGTCACCCTGCACCTCGTGGGGAGCACCGTGGTCCAGGTCAGGGAATGGGCTGATGTACCGCCTCCCCTCGCTGCCCCACTAGAAGGCACTGGCTTCAGGGGCCCCGCCACCCAGGAGAAATGCCCCGGGACCTCTGGGAGTAGCAAGCCCCCCTCGTGCACCAGCCCCAAGAGCCCCCAGCTGATTCCCATACCAGGAGGAGCCAAGGCCAGCACACCACTTGCCCTCAGCCAGGGGACACAGGGGGACCACAGTAACACCGAGGGAGTGGCCTCGGAGGGCTCTGAGACCGACATCAAGGGTGGGATGTCGAGTGGCATATGGGTGGGATGGGAGACGGACCGGAGGGGATGGCCTGATGGAGGAATGGGGCACACTGGCCACTGGGCCACCCCCAGCAACCCCTAACACCCCAGAGCATGGAAATGGGGCCTGGGGGCCACCAGGGGGCATCTCAGCCTACCCCCACCCGCACCTTCCCATATCCTCACAGGTCATGGCATCCCCCGGCACCCAGGACAAGCTGGTGAGGGGACAGTGGTGAACAGCCCCAGAAGCAGCCAGAGGTCCCAGGTGAGGTAACGCAGCAGGTGGGGGGGAGCAGAGGCCAGGGGAGCCCAGGAGGGGAACCTGGCCTATGTGGTGTGGGGGAGGGGGGCTGGGGTGCAGGAGAATGCTAGGGGAGGGCACCAGCCAGCCACCCAAAGGAGGGGCACATGGCCCCCCAACCATGGCATGGGATGGGGAGCGGGCCGCTGGTGTGCCTAACCAACCCCTACTGTGCACCCCAACAGGGTGATTGGCCAGATCCCAGCAAGCCGGCCCCATGCCCCAGGCTCATCAGATGAGGGAGCATCATGCACGGGTATGTCACCAGAGGGAGGAGCAGGTGGAGGACATAGTCCGCACCACCATCGAGTAAGGCGAGCGCATGATTGCAGCCAGCGACCGCATGGAGGTGGCCACCAAAAGGGCTGTGCAGCAAGCGGAGGCAAGGGACTGGAGGCTGCAGGCATAGGTGCACCTCAAATGGAGGTGGGAGCGTTGGGTGCATAGCAGGCAGGTGGAGGTGTTCGGGTGGCTGGAACAGGCCATTGACCAGATGGTATGGGAGCACTCCGCCAAGATGGAATGGTCCCATGACATTGGCACCTCACTGCTGCTGCACACAGGGACCATGAGCGCCTACTAGATGTCTGTCACCCCGCTGGGCAACCTGCCTACCCCAGCCTCGATGCCGGGCCCCTCGGCACCCCCACTGCCTCCACCACCGGCCCAGCCACCGGCATGCCCACAGGGCTGCGCATCCACCTACTGGTCCCTGTAGGCCTCCGGAGGGAGCAGCCACCCAGGGCCCCCCCCTGGCCTTGGGTCCACCCTCCCTCCCAACAACACCTGCCCCTCAGGACACCGAGGCATCCCAGGACAGTGTCAGGGACATGGACAGTGGTGGGGAGGGGAGCTCCCAGAGCTCCATTTTGGCCATAGAGCAGCCAAGAGGGAGGTCCCGGAGACATGCAGGTCATGGGGAAGGGGGGAAAGGGGGTGAGCAGTCTGAGGGGGGGGGATGGCACTGGGAGGTGGGTGGTGGTGGAACTGTAGGAGGTATGCACAATAAATTCATGGGCACCACAGTCGCAGCCCTTGTTCTGTTCACAGGCCTGGGGGTGGGTTGGCATCTAGGGGCGCACCCAGGGTGCTGGTGGGGCCCCGGGGTGGTGGGGATGGTGGTGTGTGGTCTCACGCCTTGGCTTCCTGGCTGATCCACCTAGACAGGGCAGCACGGATGCAATTTGCATATCGGTACTGCCGCGGGTTCTCGGTGTTCACGTAGAGAAGCACGGGGCCGGGAGGGCACTGGGGCATGGGGTAGTCGAGGGCAGCCCCATCAGTTTTGCACATGTTGTGCAGCACACAGCCGGCTCCGATCACCAGGGTTGAAGTCTCTACTGTTAGAGGTGATGTGGCAGGAGCTTTTACCATGCCGCAATTCCATTCCTAAAACTCGGCATCCCATGTTGCGCCCCGCGGAATTCCGCCTGGTACCTCCACGATTCTGCATTTGCCGCTACAAGAATCTGGAGATGCGGCATTTAAGTGCTTTACTGTTTTTTCCGATTGTCACCGTTGTCGCGTACAATTGGCGGCCTTTTCCCGCCTTCTGCCAATTTAATATACGAGAGACAGTCATGAGCGTTTATCACGGTTCCGCGAAGGGAGTATGCAGCACTGCTGCGCATGTGTGTGCTGTGCTGACTGCTGGTGTTGTGTCTCTCTGTGCTGCAATCACTGCCCATTCTTCTCAAATACATACATGCATGCACATGGTCTGGGTGGGAGTTCAAGGAACGGTGTTTTTATTTAATGGTAAATTGATCTTTTATGTAAACGTAAACTGACCTCCATACTATAGTTTTTGGAGCAAAACTCCTGGTGGGAGTTTAAGGTGACCTGTGTATTGGCTGACTGATTCATTTTTTAGCCATCATCGGACCGGTACAGAAAGTTGAAGGAATGAAGTCCATGCAGGAGAGTTTGTTACAATTACAATCCTCATTTCACACTTCCTCAGAAGAAGTCAGAAGAACAAATTCTTCCTCTTAGAAGAAGTCAGAAGAACAACAGAACTCTGTCGGAGTATCGCTCTATTCCTGCAAAACCAATACGGTACGGTGGCATAGTTGTTAAGGTTCCCGCTTGCTATATAATTTGAAGGTGTCATTCTGTGGCTTCAAATCCCCACGGTTCTGTGTCACTGAATATTTTTTTTTTAACTTTTACATTAGTTGTATGTTAATCATAAAATTATTGCTGTGTTGTGTTGCTCATGGCATACTTTGTATGCCAAAAAAATATGCTTAGTTATTACATTAACCCAAGGCTGAGGCCAGGTGGCGTGAGTGCTATTATGCACCTGGGCTGTAGCGCTGCCAGTGTTACGCTCACTCACCGAGGCCGTCAGTGACTGCCCTGCCCCACCTGTCCTTACATGCCCCCACCTTCCCTGACCCCAGAGTTAACTCCACCTTACCTGACCCCACACTCACTGCCTTTCCCCTGCTCCTGTCCTCCCGGCCCTGCACATGACCTGACTGACCCACTGGGAAACCTACCCATATTCACAGTGTAACTTTCACAATGGGTAATTTCAGACATGCTCTTGTTGTGATGATCTGATAACCAAGAGGGGGTTAATGAACCTTTTGTAATTTGAATTCCAGATTACGGTTTTATTTTGGAAAAATCAGTAACAGTTGCAATCTTTGTAAATAGTTTTCACCCCCCAAAAAGGGGAATTTTAAAATATTTTATTAATACAACAGTTAATATTTTTCTATATTTTTATTTGAATGTTATATGCTTATATATGTTGAAAGTTCTTTTACTTTGTTGATTTTTAAAATAATAATAATAATAATAATAAACTTGAATAGTAGTGCCAATCTCTTTTTTTAAAACATTGTTTATTTCAAAATAAAACAGGCAATGTAACTGTATATACACATATGTATATGAATACATATATATACACACGTCAGCGAGGGTGCAATGAACAGGATGGAGGCGAGATGGAGCCGGAGAGCCGAGCTGGCGATCCACAGCAGGGATGCAGGGAGGCGTGGTCCGGGGGCCCCAGAACCCCAATTGCACGCAGGCAACCTGTGGGGGGAGCACGGGCACAGGAGGGTGGGCGGCCGGGTGAAGGAGGACAGAAGCACCTGGGGTGCTGGGAGCCGGGCCGGAGAGCAGAACACAGCCACTGGGGAGGGGACAGCTGCCATGGAGGGGAACGCCAGGTCCAAAAGCAGGCAGGGAGAGTCCACAGAGGGGGCCCAGAAACACATGCAGGGGCTGTGGGAACCAAGGAAGCAGCCAGCACAGCAGTGAGCCCGGGACATTAGGGAGGAAGCAGGCAGAGATCCAAGACATCAGACCGGAGGCGGGAGCACACTGCAGGGACAGCATCCAGGACCCAGAAGGCAAAGGGAGCCTCACAGTCAGCTGCAGGGGGCCATGAAGGGGTCTGGGACAGGGTGGCCCACCAGGTGCACGAAGAGGGGCCACTGGAGCATGCCTCAATGGTACCCCAGCGCAGACATGTGGTGGGCAACCAGGTAGTATGCCTCAAAGGGATCCTGCATGGTCAGCCCCACCTGCACATCCGAGCGGGACCACACACCAGCCAGTGCCACCAGCTCTGCCTTGGTGGGCTCAGACAAGCCATAATCAGCAGCAGGGGGCCACAGAAGGTGGCCAAACTCCAACAGGCGGTGGTAGATCGCCCCACGAGAATGCTGGTAGCCACAGGCCTCATGCACGCTACCAAAGTAGGAAACAGCCAGGGCAGGGCCCCCCTCTATCAAACAGGCCGTGTAGGCAGACAGGCTGCACACAGAGAGGGCAGACACCATCTCCGCCGGCTTCCAAGCCACATGCTTGCACCTCAGCTCTGGGATGTTTCCGTCGGGAAAGGGATGCAGGCCCAGTGACTCCGCATGAAGCCAGCAATTGCGGGTGCTCACCTCATAGCCATAGTAACGCAGGCCAGAGCTCATACTCGCATAGGCACCCGTGAAGCTGTCTGGGCAGCTCAGGAGCAATTACACAGCTGGGAAATGCCACAGGTCACACAGGGCCATGGTCTCCCAGTAGTTCCAGCTATGGGGGGTCATGGGAGGGGTGGGGCCCATGAGCACTGGGGACGCACGGCCCGCCATGGTCCAGTAAGTGGATTAAACTAAAGGCAAGGAATCAGGGGCCCCACAATCCCTGGAAGGATGGGAGGGGAAACAGGGGAGCTCCAAGGCCAAGCGATAAGGGCACAGGCTGCAACATGGCATGGCAGATGAGCGAGGCGTGGGGTGCAGAGTCGGACCCAGCCCAGCTGCCGGAAGAGAGCGCACACACAGCACAGCCAATATAATTAGCAGGGAAGCGAGGACAACTGGCAGCAGCCAACACAGATAGGTGGGAGGTGATGAGAGCAGGTATGCAACTGCTGCCCGTATGCCAGGGAGTGGCCCGGTCCAGGGGACAGGCCCCTGGCCGCCCAGCAGGACCACCCAGAGGACCGCTCTCAGTCTCCTCTCCCTTCCACCTTGCTCCATCCCACCATGTTCCCCTGCTGCTGACAGCGTGTGCCCTTTAAATCTCCCTCCCCAGCCTGTGTTGTTGCTCGTTGCCTGGCAGCAACGCAGCGTGCTTTATCCCCCCTGGGAATCTTGTTGCTTGATTCCGGCTGGTGATTGCCGTTCAGTCATAATTTTTTTTTGCTGTGAAGACCACCCTTTGTGGGAATTGCTTTGAAGACCACCCTTTCGGAGATGGGTGGTCATCAAAGCCAATCATTAACTCTTGGTACTGAGATTAGTAATTAGTTATATATAGCACCAACTATGTACCTGGTACCTGGTCCATAGTTTGAAATGTTTAAGTGTGGTTAAACTGTGGTTAGTGTCATGTCAGAAAACACCCTTAGTGCACTCACTGCATCTGCATCTATCTAGATTACAGAAACAGTAGAGATACAGGCAGGGACTGGGAGGGTGGGAGTGTGACTGCTGCAATTTGCAAATCCATGCTGTGGTGGCCCTGCCCGGCAAAGCCTTTGAAATGAAAATAGCATTAATCCAATGTTATTCAGTTACAGGAAACTCCTCCCTCCCCAGCATAATAGTGTGTCGTCTTTAGTGTGACTGGCTGGCTGGGCTGACTCAACTGGCTATGGATGCCTATATTCTTCTGCTCTCGCCAGGCAACACATCCAACCTGATCCCTCTGCAGTCTGCACCCTTCCAGGCCATACACCCACCGTGATCCCTATGCACTCCTCCAGGCCATAAACCCACCCTGATTCCTCTGCACTCTGCCAGGCCATGCATCCGCCACAACCCCTCTATGATTCCTTGATTGGCGATATAAATATGTGTGTGTGGCCTGGCTCTGGAGTATGTGTGTGTGTGTGTATATATATGTACATATTTGTATGCCTCTGCATAGACACGTGTGTGCATCACACACCCGCTGCCATGTCTACCTCTTTGTTATGTTACTTTACCAGTTAACACTAAACAGCTAACTGCGTCTGCAGAAAGTAACGAGGGTGGAGTGAACGTGAACTCCCCCCCCCCCCCAAAGAGTTAGGAATTAGGGAACTATAAGTACCCCACTCCCCGTCCCCTCCCCCACCGGCCGAGAGTGTTTCCCTTCCAACATGCCATCCAGTGCTGTTGTGGTCCCATCATGATACCAATGTAACAGATGGATTGGAGGTAAAGTAGTTCAAATGAAATGATATCTTTTATCATTCAAATGAAATGATATCATTCTGCTTGCATTCTGTAGACGCGCTGGTGGGCAGCAACCGGCAACAGACAGGGAGAGGGGTGTGTGGTGCCTGCCTGGTCTTGCCAGCAGTGGCTTTCTGCTCCTCCTGGCTGGGGGTAGGGGGACACGTTCTTTTTTCACTCACTGACTGACCCATCCACACAACCCACCTGTTAATTGTTTTAAAAAATGTATTGAAATTTATTTATTGAATATAACCATCCCCCACGTCTCTAGTGCCTTTACTGAGGCACGCTGCGCCGCCTGAGACCGTCCCATGCTCCCACTCCCACCAGATAGACGGAGATGGCTTAAAGCTGCCACTATTCGCCAGACGGACCCACCCCACCTCGGCCACATGGGTCATTTAATTAGCAAGGGACACACACCAATAAGAACAGTCCTTCCCTGTGACTGACAGCCACAGGCATTTAACACAGGGAGGCGGGCTTTATTTCACATTGGCCATGTGGTGCATGTTTTCATGTCAAATTTATCTCAATTCAAAATTTTGGCAGGGTTTGCTTCATTGCTTGATGGACTTATTCGAATTGGTAAGTTAAATACAATTTATTTATTTTTTACGTGCTTTCTCACCATGTTCCATGCTTTACATTAGTAGGGCTTTTTTCATTAATAGTGCATTTATATGTTTTATTTTTCAGTCCCATTACAGGAGAAATACTGGTGAACATTGCTTCTGCAATTTTGTCCACGGTTTGGGACACTGCGGATCCAGTGCACAACATAGGGTGAAAACAGACATGATGCTAACCACCCTTTAACCACCCTTAGTGGTAATTTATGCATGTTTCAGGGCTGTATTGGTGCCCTATGCAGTCCTGAAACATGCATAAATGACCACCAAGGGTGCTTAAAGGGTGGTTAGCGTCATGTCTGGGTATTTTCAGACGTTACGAGATCACGCTCAACCACAGTGAACCACGCTCAATCCTGCGGTGGGGCCAAAGCGCCCTGAACATCTGTTCGGCAGCCACCAGATGTTCACCATGCTCAATACCCACACGGGGTCAATTTCAACCACGCTTCCCGGGCTCCCCGCACCAATACCCGTGGACGCGTGGTCAATGAGATCCCCACCCGGGATCAATCAAATGTAACGTCTGAATGGCAAACACCACCTGGGATCAAAGGAAATGATCCCCAGCCATGGGCAATGCACACAACGGCACTGCCAGGCAACTGGCCGCAACACAGCCGCTGGAGGGAGATTTAAAGGGCCAACCGCAGCAGGCAAATGTGTTGGGATGGAGTGAGGAGGGAGGAGGAAGAGAGCTAAGGCGGAGGAGAGAGCGAGGGGCGAGGAGGAGGGGGAGGCGGAGGAGGCAGGGGCAGTGGTGGTGGTGGTGGAGGGGGAGGAAGCACAGG
>QEPC01015332.1:130116-140570 GCA_003113815.1 Sphenodon punctatus | reverse complement strand
GTTTGCCTATGTGTCATTCCGTTGAGGTCATGACCGCACAGCATCCATGGCTTTTGGAATCATTGGTGGGTGCTGCTATCCTGAAAAATAGATCCATGCTGCAGAGTTCTGCCTCTGAGATCTGTTCCCGCGAGTTCTGCAAACTGTGTGTGTGAAACAGAAAAAGACAGCACAAATTAATCACTGACTACACAATCACTTTGCCAATGCATTCCTATGCTATTTCCAAATGGACCAAACCATGCAATTCCCAAGTCTCGTTTGCCTATGTGTCATTCCGTTGAGGCCATGACCGCACAGCATCCATGGCTTTTGGAATCATTGGTGGGCACTGGGTGCTGCTATCCTGAAAAATAGATCTATGCTGCAGAGTTCTGCGCTCTGTTCCCGCGAGTTCTGCAAAGTGTGTGTGTGATACAGAAAAAGACGGCACAAATTAATCACTGACTACACAATCACTACACAATCAAAGACAGCAGAATCACTGACACTTCATTACAGCAACGTAAACTTTGCTGCTCACAAGTGAACACTGGCCAAGCATACCTCTGCACTCAGTGCTCTTGTATACCTTCCGAGATTTCATCTGGGTGGTCATAACCTTTTTTCTGGTGATCAATCACCTCAGAGGTGCACCTCATTATTTCCTCATCTGTGACTTGCAGGAAATCTTTAGTAATTTTAGGTAGGAATGACCGTTCATTTTAATTAATGCTAGGCGTTCTAGATTTAAACTGGAAACACTAGTTCTTTTATTACCTACAATTGCGCCCGCACAACTGAATAAACATTCTTATGGGACACTACTGCCAAGACAACCAAGGAGTTTGATTGCCAAAGTGTAGAGTGCTGGCCAAGTGTCTCTTTTTTCTGCCCAGTAAATGAGTGGATCGTTATTCATGCCAACCACACCAGCAGATGACAGATACTGGTCGAACATATCCTCGGCTGCAGCGAGTGTTATTGGTCGATAAAGCGGATCAATTCTTCTTGGTCGTCGAGTGCAATTCTGTGTAAGGAGGCCATATTTTTCAAAATTTGCCCACATCAAAGAAGCCTGAGGCTGTTGAGTGTTATATTCGGAAATGCTCTTTGCTTCATCGTCTTCAGATTCATTTGTGTTGTTGCCATGCTCTCCTACCATCTGTGCAGCGATTTCTTCGTGTGCAGAGGCAGCAGATTCTTCCCCCCCCAAGACCGTTTTAACCTTCTTGAAACGTGGGTCCAGAGCTGTTGCCATCTGGTACAATGAATCTTCTCCAATCTTCTCAAATTGGTTGCTCTGGTGGATAATGTGATGTAAGATCATGGCAAGACGTTTACCCCTCTGTCCATCCACCTGACGATCAAAGGAGGCAGCGATGTCTTCGACTTGGCTCCTTAATAATAGAAACGAGGTCAAGCTCTGGCTGACTGTCGCATCGGTCTTGCTCACAAACTCCATCATGGCCTGAAAGGACTCCAGCAGAATAATAAGATTTTCTATTGCATTCCACTGTCTGAGATTTATTTGCATATCTGAGGCTTCCTTTACAGACATTGCAGCCACAGCAAAGAAAGTCTTGATTGCAAGTCTTTGTGAATGCAGTCTCTTCAGCATATGATATGTGGAGTTCCACCGTGTGCAGACATCGATAGGGAAGAAATGAAGTGGAAGCTTTCTCTCTTGCTGTATCCTCCATAGCTCGTGGCGCGATGTTGCTGATCTATGAAAGTGTGCCAATAATTTGTTTGCATGCTCTACTGTGGGCGATTTCAGACGTTATGCGTTCCGGAGTCACCACAGTGGATTCCCAGTGGTGGTGAACTGAACAACCACCCCCTGTAGTCAATAAAGGCCCTGAAAAGATGTGATGGGAGCAGGACCATGGCAGGGAATCGGGCCCACCAGATCACGGCCCAGGAAGGTGCAACAGACATGACGCCGATTCTGGCTGTGGTCAAAACACCCAGAAGGAGTCAGGGAGGGGTGGAACACAGACATGGCCACCTGAGGGCAAAGGAAGCCAAAAGGGACACAAGGGAATGCCCACAAAAGGGAGACGGGAAGGGAGGTGGGAAAGGGAGAAGAGCTGCCCAGGTACCACACACAACACAACAGGCACACAGACAGCAAGGGCACAGTGGAACACACAGCACAAACACACACACCCAGACAGGAAAGGGAGGGAGGGGGCAGATACACAGTGGGACAGACAACACACAAGACACAATGGGCAAGGGGGGGAGGGGGGCAAGGGACAGGGAAGAGGAGAGGAAATGGCACAGGGGCACAGAGGGACACAGGCAACGGCAACCAGAACCCCCAATACAGAACAGCCTGCACGGGCACCCCCACAGCAACACAGACAGTCCCAGAATGGGGGGCCCCAGGCAGTCCAGGCTCAGGAACAGCGGGAGCACACATGGAACATGGAATGGGCCAGAAACAGTCCAGGAGGCACACTCAGAACCCAAGCGCCGGCGATGGGGGGGAGACAGAAGGTTCAGGGCAGTGAAGCAGGTCCAAAGTCACAAAACACTCCCCCTGGGAGGAAGCCGTGGGGGGCATTCTGGGGCCCCCAGAACTCCGAGATCACATGGTCACCCAGGAGGGGGGGGCGCAGGCGAACGAGGATGGTCAGCAGCACCCTGGGGAGCCGGGCAGGCCGGTCAGGATGCCGGAGGTGGACAATGAAGATGGCAGCCACGGATGGGAACACTGGGTATATAGGCAGACAGGGGGGCCTGGAGGTGACCCAGAGCCACAGGCAGGCCCAGCGACACCCCAGGAAGCAGGCAGCACAGCAGCACGGCTGGGACAGCAAGGAGGGAGCAGGCAGCAGGCCACAGCGGCAGAGCGGAGCCGGGAGCCCACACAGAGGCCAGGAACAGGGGTCCAGGAGGCACTGGGGGACTCACAGCCATCTGCTGGGGGCCACAAAGGGACATGGGGCCGGGTGCCCCAACTGGTGAACGAGGTGGGGCCAATGAAGCATGCCCCAGAAGTACCCCTTCATGGACATGTGGTGGGCGATCAGGTAGTAAGCCTCAAAGGGAACTTGCATGGAGAGACCCAGCTGAACATCGGAACGGGACCACACACCTGACAGCGCTGACAGCTCTGCCACGGTAGGCTCGGACACGCAGCAGTCAGCAGGAGGGGGCCACAGAAGCTGACCCAGCTCCAACAGCCAGTGATACACCACCCCACGGGAGCGCTGGTACCCACGGGCCCCATGAACCCAGCCAAAGTAGGACACGGCCAGGGCAGGGCCCCCCTCCACCAGACAGACCGTGTAGGTGGCCAGGCTGCACACAGGCAGGGCAGACATGATCTCCACCATGGATCAAGACACATGCAAGCATCTCATCTCCGGGATGTGCCCATCAGGAAAGGGAACCAGCCCCAGCGTCTCAGTATGAAGCTGGCAATCCCAGGCGCATGCCTCATAGCTGAAGTAATGCAGGCCAGAGCTCAGGCTCACATAAGCACCCAACAGGCTGTCTGGGCAGCTCAGCAGCAATTGAACTGCCAGGGTATGCCACAGGTCACACAGGGCCATGGTCTGGCAGAAGGACCATGGATGGGGACCCCCATTGAGGCTGGGAGCCCGGTGGAAGCGCTGCCAGCCATAGTCCAGCATACCAGGGAGAATAACACCATGGACAGGGGGCCCCACATTCCCTCCAGGGGCTGGAGGGGGCTCCCAGGGGGGCACAAAGGCCGGCCGAGAAAGTCACAGGCCGCAACAATGTATGGCAACAGAGAAAGGCGTCGGGTGCGGACCCATCACAGCTGCAGGAACCAAGCACACAGACAGGACAACCGACATGCTAATTAGGCCGGCAAGGCTTGATGTTGCAAACAGGGAGAGGTAGGAAGTGATGACAGGAGACATGCAGCTTCAGCCTGAACGCACGTGCGCATGCCGGCCCGGGAACATGGCTCCTGCCAGGGACAGCAGGTGTGCTCAATACCGCGCACCGGCCGCCCCAGGCTGCCCGCCCTGCAGGAGCCAGAACAGGCAGCCAGGGGGGGCGGGGGTGGATGCCCGTTCCAGCCTATATCAGGGCCGCCAGCAGCTCCCTCCGGGGCTCACCTGACCATGGAGCAGGACAGGTTGGGTGCATGCAGGATGCTCCTTGCGCTCTGTGTCGACTGGTACCATGCCCACACCGATCAGCTATACATCCAGACAGCTGAGGTGTACCTGGGCGCTCGCCTGAGGGTTACTGTGGCCTGGAGTGCTGCAGGGACCTGCAGGGCTCACCAAGCCTACAGGCAATCCATGGCTTGGCTCAGGACGCAGTGGGTGTCCGGGGTGGACTTACAGGCCGTGAGCCGCAGCCAGACCAGGCCTGCGGCGATCCGCGAAGCAGCCAGGCACCTCCAATGAAGGAGGGAGACCATGCGCCGGGCTGCCCTGCTCGCTATGCCCATTCCCTGGTGACTATGGGTCACGGAGTGGGCACAGGACTGGTGGTCCTGGGTGCTGGCTCAGTGGGACGAGGCAGCCTGGAGGACACACTTTAGGATGGACAAGCTCACCCTACTGCAGCTCACGGAGCTGCTCACGCCCTGGCTGGAGTGACAGCACACCCCCATGAGGAACCCCATCCCCATGGTCCAGGGGTGGCCTTCGGGGTCTGGGCCCTGGCAACGCCTGACTCCTGCTATTCCATCTCGTAGCACTTTGGTGTCGGGGTGAGCACTGTGGCCTGTATCCTCCGGGATGTCTGTGAGGCTGTGGAGGGCATGCTCCTGGACAGGGAGATCCAGCTGGTGGATCAGGGGCCCATGATGGCTGGCTTCATGGCTGGGGGCTTCCCCAACTGCATGGGCACCGTGGACAGCACCCATATCAAGATCCTCCACCCCTCCATGGGGGAGGCCGCGGAGTATGTCAATAGGCACGGGTATCACTCCCTGCAGCTGCAGGCGGTCATGAACCACTGGGTGAGGTTCATAGACATCTTCATGGGCAACTCCAGGTGCAGTCACGATGCCCGGATCATGACCATCTCCCCCTTTTATGTCCGGATGTACCGGGGGCACTTTGCAGACATGGGGATGACCCGGATCGAGGGGGTGCTGATGCCCCCCTGTATCCTGGGGGACCTGGTCTACCCCCTCACCCGGTAGCTGATGAAGGTACACCCGGTTGCCCAGACCCCGGCGGAGGTGCTCTACAGTACCCGCCTGTGTGCCAGTAGGACCGTGGTCGAGTGGGTGTTTGGGGCCCTCAAGCAATGCTGGAGGAGCTTCACCAGCTGGCTAGGCCACACGATGGAGACCTTGGTCCTGGTGATCTGTGCCTGCTCTGTGATGCACAACATGTGTGAGACAGATAGGGCCGCTCTCGAATACCCCATGCCTACCTGCCCTCCCGGCCCCATGCCTGTGTACGTGAACGCGGACATCCTGAGGGAGTACCATTATGCCAAACGCATCCATGCCGCCCTAGCCAGGCACATCAGCCGGGAGGCCCAGGCATGAGCGCGCCCCCCCGGGAGCCTGGGAGAGTCCCCGTGAGAGCCCCTATATGGGCATGGTCCACCCCCCACCCCCGGGCCCCTGAACTGACCACAGGAGGTGGCTGTGTCATACATGCGTTTATTATATCACCCGCTTACCCGTGCCCCCACCACCACCAACACCACCACCACCAACCCCCCTTAGACCACCCTCCCCCCTCATAGCCCCAGCTCCCGTGTTTTCTGGGGCACCCCCTTGAGCACCCTGTGGATGGCACAGAGCTCTGGGAGCTGTCCTCCCCCCCGCTGTCCATGTCCTCAACGGTGTACTGGGATGCCTCAGTGTCTGTAGGGGCAGGTGGCGGTGGGAGGGAGGGAGGACCCAGGACCCGAGGGGCCCCCCTGGGCGGATGCTCCCTCAGGAGGCTGGCAGGGACCAGGAGGCAGATGCGGGACCCCAGCTGGCATGGAGGCAGCTGGGGTGGTTGAGGAGGTGGTGGCGCTGAGGGGACCAGCATGGAGCCCTGGGCAGGAAGAATACCCGATGGGGCAACTGCCATGACATAGGCACACATAGTGCCCATGTGAAGGAGCAGGGAGGTTCCAATGTCATGGGACCTATCCATCTTGGCTGAATGCTCCCGCACCATTCCCTTGATGGCTTGTTCCAGCCGACCAAATGCCTCTACCTGCCTGCTGTGTTCCAGCACTCCCGCCTCCACTCCAGGTGCACCTCTGCCTGGAGCCGCTGGTTCCTTGTCTTTACTCACTCCAGGGAGCACTCTATGGCCACCTCCATGCAGTTCATGGTTGCAATCATCTGCTCCCCATGTTCTGTGGTGGTCCGGACAATGTCCTCTGCCTGGTCCTCTTGCTGGCGCCATACCCATGCCCAGTGCTCCCTCATCCACTGGACTGGGGGTACAGGACTGGGTTGCTGTGGCCCATCCGGCTGTCCTGTAGGGTACATAGTGGTTAGTCGTTTGCCGCCCTGGGTGCCCTACCCCCCTCCCACCACTTCAGGCCCCCCATCCCACCATGTGTGTCCCAGGTCATCCACCTGGCCTCCCCGGGGGCCCCCACCCTATCTGTGTGCCTCACCTGGGTCCTCCGGCTGCTGCCTGGACTGCTGTGCACCGGCCTCCTTGTCTGCCTGCCTCTGGTGCCGGGGCATTCCGTGCCCTGTGGTGTATTGGGGGGTGGTTGGTGGAGGGCTTCTGGGGTGCCTGGGTGGCCCCCCTAGGCCTGGACCCGTGTCGTAGGCTGTCAGGGCCGGGTGGGGCCTGTCCCCTGCCCGGGCCATCCCCAACTCCCCTCCCCCCTCATCCCGGGTCCGTCCCCCCATCCTGTGTGCTTGCTTACCCTTGATGTTTGTCTCTGATCCCTCTGAGGCTGGCCCCTACATGTTGCTGTGCTCCCCCTGCCGACCACTGGCTGAGGGTGATGAGGGTGCCGGCCTTGGAGTCCCGCTGTCCGGCCAGGGGTGGGGGGCTCTCCAGGCTGATGTCCGGGGAAGCCTTCTGGTCCCCAAGGTCCCGGGGCATTTCTGCTGGGGGTATGGGGCCCTGGAGCAGGTGTCTTCTTGTGGGGCGGCATGGGGAGGAGGTACTTCAGCCCATTCCCTGCCCTGGACCACAGCGCTCTCCACGAGCCATGGGGCAACTATTGATCCCTTCATATGCAGGATGCAGTCCAGGCATGGCATCGTAGAAGGGGGCGGACCAGAGTCCGTGTCCGGACTGCTGTTTTTTGTCCCGAATGGCCTTGTACCACCTCTTTAGTTCTTTGGCCTTTGAGTGGCACTGTGCAATGGTCCTGTGATGCCCCACTGCCTCCATCTCCCTGAACATGTGCTCATTCCTCTGATTGAGCGCTAGCTCCAGCTCATGCTCCAGGGTCCCCCAGATGCAGATGAAATCCAGGGTCTCCCGGAGCCCCCAGTGGCCCCCTCGGTGGTAGGGCCTTCTCCCCCTTCCTCCCTCTGGTTCCTCCTCCTCCACCACCTCCTGCTCCTGCTCCTCCTCCTCCACCTGGGCAGGGCCCATCTCCTCTGGGGGCTCAGGCTCCCAGGCCCGTTTGCATGTCTGTGGGACACAAGGAGGGATTGTTTGGTAGCTGTTCTGCCCCATTCCCACGTCCCTGCCCCTTCCCCCCACCTGCCTGCCGGCCGCCCGGCCAATCCCTTGCCCCCCCAGTGCCCCTGTGGTGCCGGGTTTGCTCCCCTTCATTTCCTTTACCCGTTTCCAGGGTGCCTCCTCCCTTGGTCCGGTTGATGTCCCTGGGGCAGCCTGTCCCGGCTGTTGCTGCTGTTGCTGGTGCCCTCCCTCCACCTCCTGCATGTGCAGCACAAGCACCTCCTCCCCTTCCTTCACCTCCACCACCTCCTCCTTCTCCCTCGCTCTCTTGTCCTCCGCTCTCCTCTGCCTCCCGCCTCGCTCCATCCCGCCACATTCTCCTACTGCTGAGTGCCCTTTAAATCTCCTTCTGTGGCCTGTGTTGTTGTTGGTTGCCTGACAGCAATGCTGTGTGCTTTGTCCCCAGCTGGGAATCATTTTGCTTGATTCCGGCCGGTGATTTCCATCCAGATGTTACTTTTTTTTGTTTCCCGTTGGGAATCTCTTTGACCATGCTTTCGGAGATGGTCTGGGTCGGCGGTCTGGAAGCATGGTTGATTTTGACCCCATGTGGGTATTGACTGTGGTGAACATCTGGCGGTCACCGAACAGATGTTCGGGGCTCTTTGGCCCCGTCGTGGGATTGAGCATGGTTCACTGTGGTTGAGCGTAATCTCGTAACATCTGAAAATACTCTGTCCTTAATCAATTGATCCGCTTCGAGAAATTTCTTTGCCAGAAGATGCAGCGAATGAACCATGCAGGATACATTTTGGAAACCAGTATCTTAAATGCCTTTCACTATATTTGCCCTATTGTCTTAAACAATGCACCCAACGGAGAGACCAAGGGGCTGTAACCACTGCTCTGTCAGTTGTAAGAATTTATCCCGGATGTTTTTGTCAGTGTGTGTCTCAGGAAAGTGCTCCAAAGCAAGTATGGCTTGCTGCCTCACCGGTCTATTCTTGGGGTCATGATGAATCTAGTGGCCAGAAATGGACAGGTATGCCATGTGCTGCGCACTGGTACACATGTCTGTTGTAAGGTGCACATCATTGTCCTCACAGTCACGCATAGCATCTGATACTGCTTTGCATGATGTCTGGTACAGTTTGGGAATGGTGTTTGTAGTGAAATAAAATCGTGACGGCACCTTCCATTGTGGTGCCATTCCCTCCATTACTTCGCGGAATCCCTCGTTCTCAACAAATGAGAAGGGAAGCATGTCGACTACAAGCATCTTTGACACCAGTGAGAGGTAGTACTGTGCAGTAGGGTGAGATGCTGGCCATTTAGTTTGATTTTGCACAGATTCTGGCAATGTTGTCTGCACAGTGGTAGCACTAGCAGCGCTTCTAGATGGATCGGTGCCTGTCATTCTGCCACAGTGTGTTCCACTAGAGGCATTGAGAACAAACTTGTGATGGTGCTTCATGTGATTACCTCCTTCTTTCGCTCTTGTTATTTTCCTGCAGCAGTATTTGTACTGGACTACAAGTTTATTTTCATCACAGGCAGTGAAATGCTTCCAGACGTCTGACCTTTGCGCTTTTCTTACATCTGCATGGCTGTCGGTGGTTGGGGTGATTGTTCCTTGCTGTGACAACAATGAAACACTGTCGTCATTTGTTGATGTTGAGAGAGCCGGCAAACACGCAGGCATTAAATTTCTAGTAATGGTTGTGCTACGAGCCACTGGTGATGGACAGCTGGCATGGTTGCTGTTGTCATGGTGGTGCGGTTGGAGCTGGTTGATTGACTTTTAGACAAACATCTGTTGAACATTGGTGCTATATTTTTCCTTATTCTAGATTGCAAGGTCAAATCATTTCTTTGGCCTCGCTGTTCCACATTTCTTGGGTTGTCATCAATCCTGGCTCGGGGTGTATGTTGGATCTTCATAGTCATAGCTGTCGGCGTCATCGATAATGTCAACATCATCTGCGGTGACATCACTGTCTGAGTCGGCATCATGATGCGCAGCACTCACAGTGGCATTGTCAGACACACCCAGTAGTATCGCCTCACTTTCCAGAGCATTTTCTATTTCTTCTGCATCTCTTGCTGAAGTAGACAATAGGCACTGGGTGTTGTCGTGTCGGTACGTTACTGCCTCCTGCATGAATTTTTGAGATTCGTCAGTTGTGCATTTCATTTCGAGTGGAAGCATTTCATCATCATTGTGCTGTGACAATTGGCTTTCTATAGTGTTGTTTGATTCTAATGATGATTGTTCTAAATTGGACGGTGTGCATTTCACAAGATATTCCACCAGTGCCTCATCTGAAGAACGAAAGTAATGGCAGCATTTAGAATTGCCAGGCTGTGGCAATGATATTTTTACTGGGGAAATATTCATTGATAGCAGCGGCTGAGACAATTCTGCAACATCAGACTGCTGTGAGGACTCTGGTTGCAACACAAGAGGAGGCTGAGTGTGTGGTACATGAAGGAACAGCTGGCGCATCCATAAAAGATTGTGGTAATTGTGTTGGGTGAGACTCAGAGTGCTGCTTCTTCTGATGGTTCTCTGTCTCCTGTACCCTTTTTTTCCAATTGCGAAGTGACAAAGTAGGGCTTGGACAGTGACTTCTATTGCACAGCTTAGAAGAGGAATCATCACGTTTCCGCTTTGCAGAATCATGTGCCATTTCTTCTTTTCTTTTGATAATCTACAGAAAGAAATTGAGAAAAAAATGAGTGTATTTTAAAAAGTTTCCAGGGCTTTTAAATGTAAAAAATATTGAGAAATAAATGTAAATTAAAACATGGTCTAACTGCAATATGCATTCCTAAAAACACACATCACAATACATTTTGTAATATTGCAGACCTAATGTTACTATAGAACATAGACATGCCAGATTGTGAAAGATGTACACC
>QEPC01015332.1:114227-128619 GCA_003113815.1 Sphenodon punctatus | reverse complement strand
CCACCCCCCCACCCCAGGGATCACCCTACCTCCCCACCCAGGGATCGCCTACCTTGCACTCCGGGCAGTGGTGGTGGTGGTGGTGGTCCAGCTCCGGTGGCTTCAGCGCTGACTGTGACTGCCGGCTTCAGTGCTACTAGCCCGTCTGGTGAAACCCAGAAGTTCACTGGAAGGCCTAGTAGTGCTGAATCCGGCAGCCACAACCAGCGCTGAAGCTGCCAGAGCCGGACCACCGCCGCTGCCGCCGCCGCTGTTAAACCACCCCCCACCACAGGGATCACCCTAGTAACACAGTACCGGTACTCCTACCTGCTGGTGCGGGCTCTGGGTTGCCGGCGGTGGCCCGGAGCCGGCACTAGCAGGGACTTTGGGGGGGGGGAATTGTTTTTTTAAAGCCAGGCTGGGCAGGGTGGGTGGGGGGTGTCCCCCCTTCCACCCGCGCAGCCTGGACTGGGGAGGGAAAGTGGGGGGTTGTTTTTTTTTTACATTGCAGCCATTCATTTGAATGGCCGCAAAGTAAAAAAAATGGTATGGGGGAATCCGGTAATTTTAGCCAGTTTACCGGGTTAATCCGATACTGCCGGTACACCAAAATACCGATCGTATCGGATACTGGTAGATCCGGAATTCCTATTCCTACACAGAACCATTGTTTACAAGGCAGCGACCTTGAAGCACGCCTCTCTGGTGGGGATTTTTTTCTTTAAAAAAAAAACACTGCCTGATTTTGCTGTTTCCATACACTGCAGTGGGTTGCAGGATGCACCAGGGAAGGGCCCCCGACCCCCCTGCCCCCCTCCTGCACCGCATAACCAAGGGAAGCTTGCCAGGAGAGTCACTCAATAGAGAGCCAGGAGGGAGGCGGACAGTAGTAGCCAGTAGCTGCGGAAGCCGCCAGCGAGCCTGGAGCAGGGACTCGGGTTGAGAGGGAGCACATGGAGAATAGGCATGGGGGGGCTGCTGGGAGAGTCACTCAATAGAGAGTCAGGAGGGGGGCGGTAGTAGCCAATAGCTGTGGAAGCTGCCGCGAGCCTGGAGCAGGGACTCAGTTCAGGAGGGAGCACATGGGGAATAGACGAGGGGGGGGCCTGCTGGGAGAGTCACTCAATAGAGAGCCAGGAGTAGGGGGGCTTGTAGCCAGTAGCTGCAGAAGCCGCTGATGTGCCTGGAGCAGGGACTTGGGTCGGGAGGGAGCACATGGGGAATACTGTCTCCCGCCAAATCGAACACAAGATGGAGACCTTCAATGCCCACTATGAATCATCCTCACAGACCAACCCTCTTAAAAAATCATAGCTACACCTCTCTCCCCATCCCTCTAACTGCGGCTGGTGCTGCACGGAATGCCCGGCTGGAACAAGATCAGCCAAAATAGGCCCCAATTTATTGTCCATTCAGGTTTCCATGATACACGCGAGATCGTCTGCACAGTCCAAGCTTACCTCCTGGACCATCATTGCTTTGTTTGCCACCGACCTCACATTTAACAGCACCACCACCGGGTTGGGGACCCCCTGCCTGAGTCCTACCTGTTCTACTGCTAGGAGAGAGGTGAGCGGGACATGCAGTAGGCATCTATCCTGCCTCATAGATCTCATTTCCCTCCCCCTGAGACCATATCTCCCCTGACCTGTCACAACCCCAATAGCTGCGCACACTCCCACCCCTGGATGACCCCCCTCCCCCCCCTCCCTGGCCATCCTGTCCAGGTGGTGAGGGAGATCCTCCTCCCCCCCTTCTCCCCCTTCCCTATCCCCTCTCCCAAAATATCCCTCCCCCTTCCCCTCTCCCTGGGTCTCCCTCTCTCACAGGGAGTCCCCTCACCCCATTATTTGGGATGGACCCCCATCTCACCCGAGGCCAAACCCGCCCCCAACCCCCCCCACCTCCCATACCCCCTACCCTCCTCTGCCACTAGAGGGTAGTCAACCTCCCCCCATGGACTAGGACATCTCTAACCCATGATCCTTTTGTGGCCAGCCACTAAATGGCCCCTGGATGTTCCTGCATGAACGTATTCTGTGTGCTTCATGGCCTACTAGCTGTTTGTCAGCCACTGAACAGCCATGAAGCACTTTGGGGCCAGAAGCTATGTCCCCTATGTAAGCACTATGCAACATGACTCCCTATGTATGGGGACATGTTCCCCCTCCCTTCCTCACCCCCACCGCCAGGGATGTTTTGGCCCACAGAGCCCTGTGCGATTGATGATTTGGCCCCTGGGAGGGTGAGGGGAATGAAAGTTCCCCACCCTTGATTTAACTCCTCTGTTTATGTAAGAGGAATCATTGAAGTAACTACTTGTGTGAACGAGCCTTTATCTATGATCAGATTGGCAGAATAGGTCAACATGATCAGCCAGTGAAAATAGAGTGCTTCTGAAAACCCATCGCTTCCCTCTCGGTGAAATCCTAGCTCAGAAGAAGCAAATGGGAATTTTGTCATTGCTTTTAAGAGAGCCAGGATTCCACACCTTGTCACCTGGTTCCTCAACTAGGGATGTGCGAACGCAGTTCGGAAGTTTGGAGTCCAGACCGAACTCGAATATTTCAGTCGACTGAACTGATCTTTTGAACTGAACTCGAATTCGACCAAACTGTTCGGTCGAATCCGAACCAGTTCGGAAGGCCAAACCCCCCAGTTTTAAATGTACGAACTCGGTTTGGAAGTTCGGAATTCGACCGAACTTGAATAGTTCGGTCGACCGAACTGAACTTTCGAACCGAACTCGATTTTTGAACTGAACTGAACCAAATTGCCAAACTCGGTTCTGTTCACGCATCCCTATCCTCAACTGTAAGATTGAGAGGAACAATAACACTTATTTGACTTGACTTCATAGAGTAAAAACTCTTTGTGGCAAAGACTGTGTTTTCCTATGTGTTTTACACAGTACCTTGTTCAATAGGGCCCCTCACCTGTGGTTTCTGGATATTGCTATGATTCAATGACAATAATGAAGAGAGTTTTGCATTTTTCAACACAGATGACATAGCCGAAGTAGTCATATACAATTAATTAATTAATTAATTACAATAAAATTATGAATTACTTCTAAAG
The DNA here is from genome assembly GCA_003113815.1 of Sphenodon punctatus. Classification (NCBI taxonomy): domain Eukaryota; kingdom Metazoa; phylum Chordata; class Lepidosauria; order Sphenodontia; family Sphenodontidae; genus Sphenodon; species Sphenodon punctatus. The sequence goes on along the minus strand of QEPC01015332.1, from coordinate 125,559 downwards.
TAGAATAATGTATTTTCACAACACAAATAACAGATGTCTGGTTACCTTTCCTTTTAGAAAAGAATACCCAATGCCTCCAATGTGAACAGGGATGTAGCTAGGTTAGAATGGGCCCAGGAGCTAGAAATAGACTTGCTCCCCTCACATCACCATCATCTCCCCTGTCCCAGCCCTCCATTCCTTCTTCTCCTCTTTCCCACCCCTCCTTGCCTTCCTCCCCACAGTGCCTTTCCCTCCACTTGCTGTGTCTGAGCCTTGGAGACTGCAACTGCATTATGTGCATTGTCCCTCCACCAATCCTTGCTTTGTCCTGTGCTGCTCACCAGGTGGGACCTATGTGCACTGTGTACTGCTGGTACTTCTGCTTCCACTCAGCTCAGTCTCTACCCAGTTGTGCCACAACAGGACAGGATTTATGCCCCCCCCCCCCAAATCTGGATCCCTGGGTCAAATGTTCCTCCGGTGGTACCTATAATAGTTATGCCCCTGGATGTGAATAAATACAGGTATAATTAGTTTTCACATCCTTATAAACATGTGGTAATTTCTATCCCCAAACAATGGAAACTGTGCTTCAAAAACTTACATAATTCAATATTGTAATGATTAACCAACCCTGAAATAGTCTAATAAAGAAGAAAAGAGAGATGTTCTGGATACAATTGCATGACCTTTACAACACAAAAAATGAATCAGACAATTATATGTTTAAGTAGATTGTGATTAGGTTTTCATTCTAAGTAACTATACCTTCAGTTCAGCAAATGATCCTTATTCAGCAAAGTCCTTAATAATGTTCTTATTTATAGGAATTTCTTTTAAGTCCCACATACTTAAATGTTTTGATCATTCAAGGTCTAGGAGAATTAAATTGAGGTCATGTAATGTAAGAGGTAAGTCCCTAAGATGATGGAAATACGAGATATAGAAATGTCCACAGGGTCCAAGACAATTTTTGAAATCTTACAATTTAGGTATTTTCATATGTTACGTGTTCATGGCAGACCATGGTGAACCACAGTGAACACCATGGTCTGGCCATGACCAACGTAATGCCTGATTGATCCCTGCCAGATGTTCACCTCACCACAGGGAATATCAATGCTAACCACGGTTCTCATCCTGTGGTCGACCGCAGAGCCGAAATCATGGTTAGATTGATCACGATCAGGAATGGGCAAAAAGTAACGTCTGTTACCTTGGCCCATTCCTGATCATGGTCCCAGCCACTGGGAGCGGTCAGGTGTAACGGACTCATTGGCCACTGTGCCTGCCAGTCTCCCCGAGGGCATGACCAATGGAATATCTGATTGATCCCTGCCAGTTGTTCACCACAGTGAATATCAGTGCTAACCAGGGTTCCAGCCCTGTGGCTGTCTGCAGAGCTGAAATCATGGTTAGATTGACCACGATCAGGAATGGGTCAAAAGTAACACCCGTTACCTTGGCCCATTCCTGATTGTGGTCCCGGCCACTGGGAGCAGTTGGGTGCAATGACCTCATTATCTTCTGTGCCCGCCCATCTCCCTGAGGGCAGATGGCCGTGAAAGCACAGGGGGTGGGGCCATGTTGCTTCACAGTGCGCCACTTAGTCCCACCCAGACTCTGCCCCCTCCCTGATTCCCATCAGTGATGCGGCCGGCACGTCTGAAGGACAGCCGGCCTCATCACTGACTGGGATCAGGGAATGATCACAGCCCGTGATTCAGCATGGTGAGCCCAGAGGCCCATCACTCTGAAAATACCCTTTGAAATCATCATTGTTTTGTGTGGAATTTCAAAAAGTTTCAAAAATTCAATACATTTTCATGAAAAATGTGTCTGATATCTAGATTTTTCATCAAAATTCTGCATCAAAATGTAATTGTCAACCACATCTACAGGCAAATGTAAACTTTATGAAGCAACAGTATAATAACATCAACATCTATAATGGGGTCCATCCTAAAGCCACACATGTGCAACCCAAGTGCACCCCCTGCAGGGGGAATACAACATATGCACAAACCGTATGCATGTACACACATGTAGGACTTTAGGATTAGCTCCAATATTGAAAAAAATATATTCAGTAGCCATACAGTTTATGGATTATTCTTTCCCACACGCATCATTTTGTAATTGTTAACACTGAATTTATCTTGTGATTTGGTTACTCTGTTCCTGACATAATTCCTCACATTGCACCCTAGTCTTTATAAAATCTTTGTGTTAGACAAATATGGAAAAACCTGCCTTGTATAATCCTTAGCCTTACTCCTAGAGCTTGACTTTACCCTGAGGCTGAATCAAATTTTCAACAAATGTTAAGATTCCATATGGAATTTGAAATGTTGAATTTGAAATTTCAATCTCCATATTTGATCAGCTATTGAAGGTTGAAATTTTACTTTCCCACTCACTTTATTGGTGAAAGTTTGTGCCCTTAGAAACAAGAAGGTCAATACATATTTTAAAAATAATCTCCCCCTCCCCCCCCGCCCATTCCCCCACTCCCACATGGCTCAGTGGGCACTTGGGAATGGTGTTGTCATGAATGCGCTGCTTGAGGGTCTGGGATCATCATTCACGACTGGGTCCTGAGTGTAGGTGCAAGAGTTCAGAAACACACTGTGGACCAGCACACACATCAGGCAACATGGGAAACAGGCTGGCATGTTGGAGCAGTGAGGCAGGCAGAAGGACATAGACAGGTCTGAGTCTAGAAGCAGACAAAATGCAGGGAAACCCAGATCCAAAATACAGAACAGAAATAGTCCCAAGCCCAAAGAATCTGGATTCAGGGAGGAGAGGCCTGACATATATGGCAGGCAGCCAACCAGGAAGCTGGGGGTGTGGCACAAACCCAGGGATGGGTGTGACTACTGACTAGCACTGGCAGGGTTGTTAACAAAACCCCATAGCCCTGTTCAGAGTAACTTGGTGGGACTGAAGTAGTGCTGAAACTGTTTTCCTTGGAAAACATCAAGGACTCAATTTTCTGAGTTCCAAAGTTTCAAGGAAGGACCCCTGAAACTTCAGAACTTGGAAAGTCTTCAGCAGAGTATAGAGAAGGAGGCTGGAGGCCAACAGGTCCCTACTACTCCTTCCCTGTCCCCTGCTGGCCATGGAGGGAATAGGATGGGGGCCTAGCGGGGATGAGGGGTGAGGTACTTAGGGGGAGTGGGAGTAGGTGGGCTAGCAGAGGCATCAGGGGTGGTTTACTTAAATTCTGGAGGGTCCCATACCAATGCGTGGCCTCTTCCTGGCTGGTAAAGTTTAAAATAAAATAAAATAAACACCAATAAGGGCTTAAATGAGCATGCTCAGCCCTTTTCAAAGATGGCACTAGCAGCATCAGCAGACCAACACCATCTTTGAAAAGGCCATTCTGAGCATGCTCAGTGTCCCCCCCACCCCCAAACTCAGCACCTGGGAAGAGGCCACACATTAGCATGGGACCCCGCCAGAGGGTACGTAACACACCCTGACCCCCCTGCTAGACCCCTCAACTCCCTGTTAATTACCCCAACCCTGACCCCTTCGCACCCCCCGGACTCGGAACTGGTGAGGTTGCAGTTCGTCTGCATACGCTCCCAGCATCCTCGGCTGTCATTGCTTGAGGACACTGCGACTCTCCTGGGGTTTGGCCTTNACAGCACGAACACTCGGATCGCTCCTCAGATCACTAGAGAATACTCGCAAGATTTTTAAAATGATTCAGAGGAGCTCTAAACTGAAACACAAGCCACCATGCTCAGGGTCCCAAGGTCACTGGTTTATGCCCCAGTCCTTACAGATATTACCTAAAACTCAGAAACTAAAAGACAAATAAAAAGAACCCTTATATTTATTATAACATTATGGCCCCTTAAGCAAAGTTTAAGCAGCTTTGGAGGCCTATGGTTTCTGAAGTTTGGTTACAGTGTACTGGTTCTGTAATGTTTTTCTGGAAGAATGTAGTTAATAAAAATACAAGCTTTCAGTTAAAGCAACACAGTATTACTAGCTGTCTGAGAAAGATTATTATGATTTGGTCCATAACCAGCAACTTGTAATGTTTGTTATTTTAATTCTTCAGCAATTGGAAACTCTCTCATTGCCCTTCTACAGGCTGCATAGAGCTGATTTGCAATGCTAAGGCCTCTCCTGACCTAGTATTTTTTTCTCCCAGTAATTTTTGTTGTGAACTAAATTCTGGCTTACAATTTCAGATGTTCAATGTTATCAGCTTCGTCCACTTTAAACAGCAGCAGCACTAGTCTGTGTTGCTGCTATGCTTTTCCTGTGTTGTTTGACAGTTCATAAGTACTAATAACAGTATTCATAAAACCATGATGTTATTCCTATGGGCTATCCTTTCCAGTGACTGGTGAACTTGGGAAAATATGGCAGCTTAGTTTCAATAAGCATCTATGATGTCTTTTTCACATCTGTCCTAACTTCCGGGACCATTTGGTTCTATAGGGAAAAACGCATTTGAAATGTTGTGAGGGCAGGTTCTTTGAATGGAGTATCCTTTTTCTGACCCATTACGGAAAAGCTGATAGAACCAATGATGTTTTATTCTCTGGTCATGCATATGTTTCCTTGCTTTGATAAGCAATGAGATTAATAATTCAGTGTTGGAGAAAACATCAACTCAGCCTGGAAGAAGTAGGTCTGGAGGGGAGAGGCTGGAAATTATGGTTTCGGGTTAATCCATAACTACCCTGAATGGGCCGTTAAGTGTTAATCCAAGGCAACCTGTAATTACCCCCAGCCAGTTTCAGATCAATAGTTTAGGATCCGTATTTCCCCCCCCCCCCTCCACTCCCTGGGGCCCTGGAGTGGTATTTACCGACCTTGGAGAGCTTGACTGAAGCACTGTTGATGCTGTGGGGGTTCTGGCAGGCTCCCAAGCCACAACGTCCTCCCTGCTCAAGATTGTGCATGTGCAAAATGGTCACTGAGGCAATATTGTGGATGTGTAAAATGTAGTGCTGAAACTCGGTCCTTAGAAAACTTCAGAATTCACAGAGGATTCTCGTCCTTGGTTCAGAATTTCCAGGTTCTGAAGTTCCGAGGACCAGGACCATTCCCCGAAAAACTTCAGAAAAGTTTGGAAGTCACTACACACATGGCTGGAGTTGAGCTTCTCGAAATGAAACTTAGTGCCATATTTGGTAAGAGGGGGGTATGGGAGGAGACAGTTGAGTGATTGTAAGCCAGATGGCAAGTTTTGACTGGCTGGCCAAAACAGATGACAAGTTTTGATTGCCATTCAGGGCAAACTAAAAAAGGCTGCACAGCCATTTTCTCAAGAGCAAGGCAAGAGAGCAAGTGTTCCCTTACCATCAGTAAATATTTCCTCATTGGTCAGTGATTCCATGATTCTGCCATTGTGAGATCGGCACCTGCAATTTCCCATCATTTCCTTCATTTTTCATCAGTTTCTGGTATTTTTTCTTTTGCCATTTTTGACAATTTCTGTTTTTTTTCTATCAATTTACATCACTTTCTGTCATTTTATGACACTTTTCAGCACTTTCCATCAATTTTACACCTCTTAGCCAGTACTATATAAACCACAGTCTTAGCACACCTCCATTCATTTTGTATTAGGGATAGGGCAGTGAGAGTTCCCTCTCGCTGGGGTCTTTGATGTACCGAACAATTGCAATTTAGCAAACAATTTACCAAACTTTCAAAATACTGAAAAAATGCCATAAAATAGCAAACAAATGCAAAACAAATGGTGGGAAAGGTGGTAAGTTATCTCATCATACAAACAGAGGTGAATGACACTGAGCCACCCCGAGCTGTTTGCAGGGGGGGCGGGGTATAAATGTATTAAATAAATAAATAAATAAATAAATAAAAAATTCCAACAGAAACAGCATGTGATAGCTCATTTCAGGCCTACTGTAGGGTGTTTAATTGCTAGAAATAGAGAATTACTCAGTTCTTTCAGAGGTGGGGATTTTCATGAGGAAATGCGTACCGCACAGCATTGGGTATATTTCATAGAAACTTGATGATCTGTGAGGCAGAACTTTGCATCTGAAGAAACAATTTTAACCAGTTCAGGTGTATAAGGCTGATTATAATCAGGGGCATAATGATTCCTTCTTGGCTAAAAGCAAAATCAATGCATCATAGGACCTCAGGGTGGAAAAGGTCAAATCATGAGAAAGATCCCTACCTTCTGAACATAAAATATCTTAAATATTAATGAAATTGCACAAGGTCTTGAAAATCACAATGAATTTTTTTTTTTATGAGTATCCTTACTGTGCATCTGACCTATAAAGATCATTAACTTGGAGCCTAATAGCCTACCTGATTCTGTACAACTTCCAAAATTCGATTTGGCAGTTTTGCAGTACACTGGTAATACTGTTAATAATATAACCCATAATAGAAGGCCGCGTGGCCTTATGGCAAACAGAAAAAAGAGGAGATAATTAACAGTATTATAAAATCTCAAGGCCTTAAATACTACATGGACAAATGAAACTCTGATCATCTTGTAATTTCCTCAGCTGACAATGATTGCACTTTGGAAAGAACTGGATACAATTCCTGGGGTCTTTGTCTTTAATAAAAAAAATAGGCTTTTGAGAAAATTAGAGGCACAGTACAATAGATTTTTCTCACGTAAAAATATAATTTAAATGATTAGAAACCACTGTCATTTTTTTTTCCAGATAAAGGATACTTGATTGCCCTTATCATCCGTACATTTTCTGCATCTGTGCTTGATATACCTCCTTATCACTTAACTAGCTAATCAATCACTAGCCTTTCCTTCCATCTTCACCATTGAAGAAGAGCACCTTCCTTGAGTTAGGGGGTAACGTATTTCTCTGACCTCTCCTTGGCTGTGTTTACTCTATCATCGGAGTGCCAAGGTTTAAAAATATAGACTAGATTTGATAGGGCCTTTAAGGTTTCCACAGACAGTATTTATTAAACATGCACTTTCTTAGGTTTAAGATTGCCTGTAGTTGTAGAAATTTTCTTGAGGAAAAGTAATTAAAATAATGAATCGAAAATGATATATTGTAGCCATCCATACAAGGCCAGACAAGCCTCTAGTGGATCAGTGCTTTAATTGCACCTTCCCAAGAACCAGCAAAGAGAAAGTCATTGAGCTACTTACATAAAGTGCTTCTTAAAAATTAGCCATGCCTGGCTTAGCTTGCCAAGTTCATTATCGTACAGTTGAGTGAGAGACAGCACAGGGAAGTCAAATATCTCACAAGGAGAAAATGGACTCCAGTTTTCCCAGCATCCTCATGTTTTTCCTCCCCCCCCACCCCATATTGTCTATACTGATGTTTCTGCCTAGGAAAAGGTAATTTGCTGGCGCTGAAATGTCAATGCTGTGAGCAGTATCATGAGCAGCATGGGGTGCCTACATGGGAACCTATGGATGGATTAAACAGGGATGTTCAACAACTTGGCCACCGCATCAAATTCCTATGTCAGACCCAGCCTGCAGGCCACCAGCTGGACAGCCCTAGATTAAATATTTATTTTATTTATTCATTTATTTAAACATTTTATACCCTGCCCCTCCTGCCAGGCAGCCCGGGGTGGCTAACAATATTAAAATCAATAAAATACAATAAAGCATATAAAAACATTGCAATAATAACAGTAAAAGTAAAAGTGAGGAGAGAAACCCCACCCGCTTAACCCAACACTCTGCACCCTCACCCTTCTCCCTCACCAAACGCCTGATGGAACAGCCAGGTCTTACAATTCCTGTGGAAATCCGGGAGGTCAGGGACCAGCCCCACCGGTAGGGAGTTGCAAAGACACAATGCAGCCACCGAGAACGCCCTGTCCTGTGTGGCCCCCTGGGGAACCTCCAACAGGGCACCCCTAGATGACCGCAGGGGCCGGTCCAGAACCCCGGTAGTGAGACTATCTCGCAAATAGGTAGGGCCCAGACCATGTAAGTCTTTATAGGTCAAAACCAACACTTTGAATCAGGACCAGAAGACTATTGGTAGTCAGTGCAGAGATCGGAGCGCTGGTTTAATGTGCTCTCGGCAGCCCCACCAAGTGCCGGGCTACCGCTAGGGATGTGTGAACACCGGGGGGGTTGGTGTTCAGCCTGTTCGGGGTTTGGCCAAACCTGAAACTGTTCGGTTCGGCCTATTCGGCCCGAATGGGTTCAGGAGGCGGTTCAGATTTGGGGTGTTTGCGAATGGGCTAAACACCCCCAGTTTGGGATGAACCCTGAATTTCCGAACTCTGTTCACACATCCCTAGCCGCTGCATTCTGCACCAGCTGCAGCTTCCGAGCCGTCACCAGAGGTAGCCCCACTTAGAGCACGTTACATTAGTCTAACTGAGAGGTGATAAAAGGCATGGATGATCATGGCCAGATCCAGAACCGAAACCAGAGGCCGAAGCTGCCACACCAGATGTAACTGGCAGAAGGCACTCCTCACCACAGCCTCCACCTGGAGGTCCAGGCAGAGCTGTGCATTGAGGAGCACCCCCAGATTCCTCACCTGGGAAGTCAGTGGAGGGCACACACCCTCAACTGAGGGGATCGACATCTCCATCAACTTACATGCTAACATCACCTCCATCTTGTCATGATTCAGACGCAATCAATTAGCCCTCATCCAGTCCCCTACAGCTGCCAAACTCCGAGTAAGCACCGAGACAGCCAGGCCTGGGTCAGTTGAAAATGAGAGGTACAGTTGGGTGTCATCTGCATACTGATGACACCTCACCCCATACCCCATGATTACCTCACCGAGTGGCTGCATGTACATGTTGAATAGGAGAGGGGATAAAACAGAATCCCGCGGGACCCCACATGTGAGGTCTCGGTGAGATGAAAAAGGATCACTGAGCACCACCCGCTGAGTTCTACCAGTCAGGAATAAGCGGAACCATTCAAGAACAATCCCACCCATCCCCGTACTGTCCCACAGGCATGTCACCAACATGTCGTGGTCAATGGTATCAAATGCAAGTGACAGATCTAATAGGACCAGAAGGGTCGATTGACCCTTATCCTTTTCACGGCACATATCATTGACCAAAGCCACTAATGCTGTCTCAGTGCCATGCCCCAGATGAAAGCCAGACTGTGAGGGATCCAGATAACCGGTGTGGTCGAGATGCCCTTGGAGCTTCTGAGCCACTACCCATTCAATAATCTTCCCTAAAAAGGGAAGGTTAGAGACAGGCTGATAGCTGTCAGGGGAGTCAGTGTCAAGCAATGGTTTCTTGAGCAGAGGCTGTACCACCACCTGGCACTCTGCCCTCCCACAGGGAGGCGTTGACCACCCCAGCCAGCAACGGCCCCATTGTCTCCCAGCAGGTCTTAATGAGCCAGCCAGGACGGGCATGGACCTAGTTCACAAGAAGTGGCTCAAACAGGCCCCAGTACCTCCACCACATCAGCGGGTGTCACTGACTGAAATTGATCCCACAAAATCAGACAAGTTGGGGCTTCTACCACCTCTACCTCCTCCACTGTATTAAGCGGCTGATGGGGATCCTGACCCACCAATTTAAGATGCCATGCTGCATCACCCTCAGCCATACGGTGGTGCCAGGCCTGTACAGGGCATTGAAGGAGAGGGTGAAGGAGCAGCTGGCACTGGCAGGGACTGGGGGTGCCACTGTCCATTTTACCACTGACCTGTGGTCCTCCAGGAACGCCCAACATGCTTACCTGGTGGTGACAACGCACTGGTGGGAGGACCCAGAGTTGGCATTGGACAGTGGCAGGAGGGGTCCTGAAGCAGGGTATAGGTGGGCCCTGCTTCAGGCGGAAGTCATGGACTGCCCCCACACTGCCAGGAACATAGCGGCAGCCCTGAATGCTGTGGTGGGAGAGTGGGTCATGCTAGGTGCACTGTTCACGCCGGGGTGTGTGGTGACCTACAATGCATCGAATATAGTGAGGGCTGTACGCGATGCAAAATTTATCAGCATCCCTTGGGCCGCACACACCCTACACCTGGTGTTCACGGACGCTCTGGGCTTGGGGGAGAAGAGGATTGGGGCAGGCACGCTTAGCTCCCTGATAGAGTGGGGGAGGAAGCTGGCAGGGTTCTTTAACCGCAGTGTTAAGGGCAGCGAAATCCTCCGGGCCAAGCAGGCTGAGTAAGATCCCCACTGCATCTGCTGGTGCAGGACGTGTCCATGAGGTGGAATTCCACCTTCCTGATGCTTGAGCGGCTTGTGGAGCAGAAAGCCACCTTGCATCAGGTGGAATTGGACACGGACAGCGGGGCACCTCCAGGCTTCAATGGGCCAGAATGGGAGATCCGGGCACAGACAGTCATAGTTCTCAGACCGTTCCATGGGGTAACAGAGACCATCAGCTCATCCACAGTGATGATAAGCCAGGTGATCCCTCTGGTCCAGAGTCTCCACGGGAGTCTGGAGGAGATCATGGTGCAGGGGCAGGATTGTGGCCGTGGGGCAAGAAGTTGGGGGGATGAGGCGGTTGGGCTGGTGCAGAAGCTTGAGGCAGCCCTGATGGTGAGGTTTCACAAGCTTCTGTAGCAGGGCAAATATGTTGTGGGGACAACGCTGGACCCCAGGGCCAAGGGCAGCGTGGCATGCAAGTCATCCCTCTATGGCCTCTGGAAGGATGATCATGTGGGAAGGGTCTGGAAGGCAGAGCGGGCTCTTGAGAGTGTGCAGAAGCAGCAGCAGCAGCACACCCCAGAGGTTGATGGGAGTGGGAGCAGCCGCCCCTCTCAGCCAGCGGGGTCTATCTCTGCCCCCAGCCTGAGAAGTAGCAGCAGCACCAGCTACAGCACGATTAGCAGCAGCAGCACTCCTACTGCCAGCAGCTCCTCCTCTGCATGGCCCACAAAAGGGCAGGGACTGACAGCGTGGGTGAGGACAGTGGGGGTCCCAGGGACAGCTATGAGAAGGAGTATGATGGCGCCTCAGCAGCAGTTGATACCTACCTGGACGAGGAGTCATACATCGATCCCAGCAGCGATCCCTTAGCCTACTGGGCCGGTAAGACCAACGTGGGGCCAGCCCTGTCCAAAGTGGCTAGGGGATTATTGGCATGCCCACCAACCAGTGTTCCCAGTGAGTGGGTGTTCTCTGTGGTGGGGGACATTTGCTCCCTGCACCACCTGAGACTGGGGGGCAAGTTGGTGGAGCAGTTGTTATTCCTAAAGGTGAACCTTCTGCTGCTGGAATTCCATGAGCTGCCCCTGGACAAGGAGTGATGGTGCAGTGGCACACGCCATCCCATGCCATGGGGCAGTATTGGGAAGGAGTTCCTCGTCAATAAGGGCTGCTGCTCCTGAGCTGAGGTGCTGTCCCTCCCTCCCAATGCTTCAGTGGCACCCTACCTGCTCTCCTC
>QEPC01015332.1:82244-105402 GCA_003113815.1 Sphenodon punctatus | reverse complement strand
CCTCGCTAAAATTTGTATCGGTATTACATATGAAGCTGAAATCTTTATAGTTTATACAACATCTCTGGAAAAGAAAAAGATGATTTTTTTTTCTAAGAACACACAGAGGTTTTAAGTTACATGGTTATTTTGCTTTTAGAGGACATTAAAAAACAACAGCTGAGGCTTGATGTTGATGTAGAGCTATTGCTGAATAAGGAATTTTAGCAAACTCAAATCCTCTGCATCTAAAAAGAATGGGCCATTCTTCTGATCTTGGCTGATCCTTGAAAAGTGTTAATTGAGAAAAGATTACTACTCCCACAGACAGTACAATACTCAGCTCCTCAAAAGAAATTGATAGCACATTTGTAATCAGAACTCACAGGCTACCATAGGATTAGGTGCAAAACCAGAAGAGTGTTATTATGAAAAGAAAACCCACTGAATGTAGCAGCTATTAAAATCTCCTAACTTATCAATTTAACTAAGAGGCAGAAGACAAAGAAGAGAGTCAGTAAACAGGGGAGTTTAGAAGGAAATCCTAAAGAGCTCTGAAGAGCCAAGTGGACAAAATAGGGATCTAGTTATAGGTTTCACAAAGGACACAGAGATCCTCCAGCAGGATAACACACTTGCTGGTATCAGTCTCTTTCATTCACTAACTGAGTGTACATGCTATCATGCCAGAGGATCTCACTCTCACAAGATACAGATTATTACAAGATACACAGATGTATATCTGTATCTTGCATTACAAGATGCAGAGTATTACAAGATACAGATTATGTGTATCCAAAAGTTCTGGCATGCCATTACAGCACACTCTTTCCCCCAAGTCTGATTTGATTCCCTTAGTTCAAGGGGTCCCAAACTATAGGGCTATCTTATTGCTAATGAGTTTTCAATGAGATTGGACCTGCATAATTAGGGGTGATTTCAGTCTTTATGAGATCACAGTGAACCACAGTGAATATACACCTGTGGTCACTGTGCCTCGAACGTCTGTTTGGCGGCCACCAGATGTTCGCCACGGTCAATACCCACACGGGGTCATATTCAACCACGCTTCCTGGGCTCCCCGGGGGACTTTCCCAGGAAGCGTGGTGAAAGTGATCCCCGGCGGGGACCAAAAAAAAATCATGTCTGGTCGGGCACCACGGCCCGGGATCACTGGCGGGATCCCAGGCCGTGGCGAATTCGGCCAGACGCTGCGGCTGCATTGGCCCCGCCGTCCACCCGTCTCCCCAGAGGGTGGGAGGCGGGGAGCGTGGAGGGGGTGGGGCCATGCAGCCGCACATTGCACCGTGTGGCCCCGCCCCCTCCCAGATTCCCCGCCGGGATCCCCCAGCACGTCTGATATGGCGTGACGGGGTCATCCCAGCGGGGGATTATTTGGTTGTTTTTGGTATGGGGCCAACTGGCCCCATAACATCTGAAAACACCCTAGATATACAAATATATAAATATTTCATTGATGTATCAAAATTTTGATACGTCAACATTTCAAGAGAGCAGGGTTCTGGGGATTTTCTTTTTGTCTCTCAGTGGGGTCACACCTGAAAAAGTTTGTAAGACATTGCCTTGCCTTGTCACTGTTGTCAGATCAACATTTCAAAAGTAAGGGACACGTAGGCCATTTTTAACACAGAGCTCCCCATCCCCCTCCGCTGGGTGTATGGTAGGATGTTTGAAGTGTGGGGGCACCCATGTAAGTGGCAAAGTGGTGGGTGGGGGGATGGGTGTGTGCACTGGGTGTTTGTACGTGTGAACAGCACGGGCAGGGGGTAGGGTTGCGTTCATGCTTTCAACACACACCCATCTCCACCCGTCACGCACCCACGGAACCATCCGCAAAAACGGAGGCAGCTCCATGGGTGGAGGTGGGTGTGCGCCCGTGAGAAGCCCACCGTGCCAGCACACCCATCCCTCTACCCACCACTGCCAGTGCAAAAAGGGCCTTAGAGATTCAAGAGATGCTGAAATAAGAGCCATCCATCATGTTCCATGCAGCCGTGATGTGCGGAATAAGGGACGTCCAATATGTAAATAAGGACTGTCCATTATGTTCTATAAAGCTGTTGGGCTTTAAAAATAAAGGACGGTCCCTCATGGTGAGGGGACATTTGGCAACCCTATAAAGCAATCTTCTCATATAAATATGTAATATGCAGTAATGTAACTTTGGATTAAAATGTATAAGGGATGATGGATCCCTTTCACTCATATAAGTCCTAACCCCATGGCTCTAGAACTACAAGGGGAAGAAATTTGTGGGGGATTCATCTACCATGTCCCCCACTATAATTACACCCATGAGTTGGTCATGTATTTTCTCCTGGATTTTATACTTTCTTATACATTAAAAAAGACATTCTGCACTTACTGCTAGCTTAACCACTGTTTACTCCTCCCCAAGGACCCACCCATGTTATGCTGTTCATAGTAAACAGAGGATAGATTTACATTTCTAATTTGGTCAAAAATTGTATTGTCAAATATATTATTAAAACATAGGTGACCCTACTGTTGGCATTTTACTTGTTCTTTGATTTATCCTATTTTTTTTTTTGAGACCTCGTTCCTGAAAATATTTATATGAGTTCTGAGCTTTGGTCATTAGGAGTTAGGGGTGTGCAGAAAAAAAAAATAGTATTAGTTTTTATTTTAGTCTTGGTTATTAAAATCCCATTAGTATTAGTTATGATTTTATTAGTATTAGTTATTATTTTAGTTATTTCCACTTTGGTTTCAATGGGAAATGGATTTCCAGCTGCAAAATCTTCATCATCCAATTTTTTTGAAATTTGGACAGTTTGTACCCCTTACCCAGGGGATCATCTCTACCAAATTTTAGAAAGATTGGATAAAGAGTTCTACAGTGCTGACACTCTTCAAAAAACAGTACACAACAATGATAATATTATACAGACAGACAGACAGACAAGGGTTGCAGACAGAGACAATGAACAGTGGGAGTAATGGGAAGGAAGGGATGAGACACAGAGAGACAAAGAAATAAATCTGGTTTTATTACTGTCAATTTGTCTAAGTGAGGCTGAGTTAGAACAACCACACAGAGACAGAGAAAAACCAGCAAGAGTTCTGTCTGAGACTGAACTAACACTGGCAAAGTTTCTCAGTTTGTCAGAATGTTAAGAAGAACACTCACCATGCCCTCGCCCCAAAGCCATCCTGAGTCACTGATTCGTACAGAAAGCTTCACTCATGGTTCTCCCTCCCTTCTGACCCCCTTCTGAACTCTTGTTGACAGCAGGGCACAGACAGGCTGGAGCCAAGGCATGTACTTTAGCCCTGCATGCAGAAGTCAGAGCAGAGCTAATTACTAATACTAACATTTATTCATTTTTAGTTATTAACCCATTCATTTTTGTTATTGTAATAACTAAAAGTAAAGTGGCTTTCCCCTTTTAGTTAGTAATAATAAATAAAATGAATAAAGGGATAAAATAAATTCACTTACCATTTACTAGCGAGCCAGTGTGGTGTAATGGAATAGGTGCTGCACTTGGATGAATGAAACGTCATTCCACCATGGAGGAGCTGGGGTGAGGGCAGCTGCCAAGTCCATCAGCAGCTGCAGGATATGGAGGGCAGTGTGGCCACACGCATGTTGGGGGAAATGATCGCACTCGATGGGCAGCCCTTCTCGGTGATCGGGGACATGGGGTTTAGATGCCTGACTGGTTTCCTGGCCCCCCAGTTTAAGCTGCTCTTGCACCCCATTCTGAGTCAGTAGGTGGTGTCAGCCTTGTACCGGGCTTTAAATGAGCAGGTGAGGGAGCAGCTGGCAGGGGCTAGGGGTGCCACCATCCACTTCACCACCAAACTGTGGTTGAGTCGAAATGTACAGCATGCCTACCTGGCAGTGATGGTGCACTGGTGGCAGGAACCGGAGGCAGCATTTGGGAGTGGCAGGAGGGGTCCTGAAGCAGGCTATAGGTGGGCCCTGCTTCAGGTGGAAGTAATGGATGGCCCCCACACCATTCGGAACATCGAGGCAACCCTGATCACCATGGTGAGGGAGTGGATCACACCAGGTGTGCCCTTCACCAAGGGGTGCATGGTGAGCGACAACGCAGCCAACATATTGAGGGCAGTCCATGAGGGGGGCTTCATCAGCATCCCTTCACCTGGTGGTCAGGGACGCTCTGGGCTTGGGGGAGAAGGGGATTGGGGCAGGCAGGCACCCTTAGCTCCCTGATTGAGTGGGGGAGGAGGCTGGCTGGTTTCTTTAACAGGAGTGTGAAGGGCAGCGACCTCCTCTGGGTGAAGCAGGCAGAGCAAGGCTCCCCAGTGAACCAGCTGATGCAGGATGTGTCCACCAGGTGAAATTCCACATTCCCGATGCTCGAATGGCTTCTCAAGCGGAAAACTGCCTTGCATCAGGTTCAACTGGTGATGGAGAGCGGGGCACCTCCAGGGTACAATGGGGTGGAATGGGAGATCCTGGCTTGCACTATCTTTGTGCTGATACTGTTCCTGGCCATGATGGAGACAATCAGCTCCTCCACAGCCAGCATCAGCCAGGTGACCCCTCTGGTCCAGAGACTCCACAGGAGGCTGGATGAGATTATCCAGGAGCAGGATTGTGGCCCTCAGGGCAAGAAGCTGGTGGGTGAGGTGGTTGCCCTGGTGCAGCAGCTGAAGGAAGAGCTGAAGGCGCAGTTTGATGAGCTCCTGCAGCGGGAGGAATATGTTTTGGCAACTATGCTGGACCCCAGAGTCAAGGGCAGCGACGCCAGACAGTGCTCTATGGGCACTGGAAGGGTGACCTGGTGGAGATGGTCCGGCAGGCAGGGAGGGCTCTGGAGAGTGCGCGGCAGCAGGATGCCCCTGGGGATGGTGGGAGTGGGAGCAGCCACCCATTTCAGCCAGCAGGGTCTATCCCTCCCACCAGCCCTTGCAGTAGCAGCACCATCAGCAGGCTGAGCAGCAGCAGCACCCCTTTTCCAAGCAGCAGCAGCTTGTATGTGCAGGGCACTCTGGTGAGCATGGGCTCGTGCACAGCAGGGCAGACAGCATGACTGAGGGCAGTGGTGGAGGTGGTGCCCAGGTAGAGTTACGTGAGGGAGTACGACAGCTCCTCAGCAGCAGTGAAGAGCTACCTGGAGAAGGAGCCTTGCATGGAACCCAGCAGCAATCCCTTGGCCTACTGGGCCGGCAAGACCAACGTGTGGCCGGCCCTGTCCAAAGTGGCCAAGGGTCTCTTGTCCTGCCCATCGACCAGTGTCCCCAGCGAGCGGGGGTGCTCCATGGTGGGGGACATTTGCTCACCGCACCGCCTGAGACTGGGGGCCAACTTGGTGGAGCAGTTACTTTTTATAAAGGTCAACCTTCCGCTGTTGGGATTCCCTGAGGTGCCCCTGGTCATGGATTGATGGTGCAGTGGCACATGCCATCCCATGCCAGGGGCAGTCTTGGGACAAGGCTCCTCCTCAATCTGGGCTGCTGCTGCTGAGGTGATATCCCTCCCTCCCAATGCCGGGCACCCACCCTGCCTTCTCTCTCTCTGACTCGATGACCTCGGACGGCCTATCTGACTGACCTCATGACCCCGGGTGGCATTGGGAAAGTGTAAGCCTGCCAGCCGACCTCTGGCTAGACAATTTCGGCCTGCCTATCTGACTGGCTCTCCCTCACTGCACAGTCTTCGCCAGCCTATCTGAGTGCCCTGCCAAGGTCTCAACCTGCCTTCCCTACCACCTCTCATGCCACGCTGACTGTCTACCCACCCATCCGCCCGCCCAGGTGGCCAAGATCAAAGCCTGCCTCAGTCTGCCTTCTGCTCATTCCACACTGCGTGTCTGCCTGCCTGCCCGCCTACCCGCCCAGGTGGCCTAGATCAAAGCCTGCCTCAGTTTCCCTTCTGCTCACCTCAGTTTTCCTTCTGCCAACCGCGAACCCTGTCTCAGCCTGCCTTCTGATGCTCATGCCATGCTTTCTGTCTGCCTGCCCTGGTTGCCAACCTCAAACCCTGCCTCAGTCTACCTTCTGCTCATGCCAAAGTGCCTGTCTTCCCATCCTGTGGGCAAAGCTGAAGCCCTGCCCAAACCTGCCTTCCTCTCATGCCAAGGTGCCTGTCTGCCTGCCCTGGCAACCCTGGATGATGTGCCCCATTGGCCTGGTATTCCCACTGCTGCTGTCTGCTGGTCCATGGGTGCTCTGCCCTGGCAAATCCAAATGTGCCCACACAATCCTGCTGCTTCCATCTTCTGCTGTATGGGAGCCCTTCCCTGACAAATCCTACCAACCTGGCTCCATGGGTGCTGTGCACAGGCAAATCCTGCTGCTGCCATCCCTGCTGTTCCATGGGTTCTGTGTCCTGGCAATCCAATGTCTGCTGCTGATGCCACCTCTGCTGTGCCATGGGTACTGGGGCCAGGCAATCCAATGTCTGTCACTGCTGCCAATGCTGCCTCTTCTGTGCCATGGGTTCTGTCTCTGGAAATCCAATGTCTGCTTCTGCTGCCACTGCTGTGCCATGGGTTCTGTGCCCTTCAATTTAATCTTTGATGCTGCTGCTGAACATCACCTCTGCGGTGCTACAGGTACTGTGCCCCAGCAATCAAATCTCCGCTGCTTCTGCTTCTGCTGCCTCTGCTGTGGCACGGGTACTGTGCCCCGGAAATCCAATGTCTGCTACTGAGTGGCCACGTGACTCACCACAGAGGAATGCTTGACCAATTTGCAGAGCTTCTTGAGTTCGGTCGAGTACGATGCAAGCCTGCAATGCCTGGCCAAGTAGGGGTGCCAGCCACCAAGTCCTGGCCGGGCCTCTGCCCCTGCTCCACCGATACCAGTCAGCCTGCAATTCCCAGCCAAGCAGCAATGCCAGCCACCAAGCCCTGGCCGGGCCTCTGCCCCTGCTCCACTGATGCCAGTCAGCCTGCAATGCCTGGCCAAGCAGGGGTGCCAGCCACCAAGCCCTGACCGGGCTTCTGCCGCTGCTCCACCGATGCCAGCCAGCCTGAAATGCCTGTCCAAGCAGGGATCCCAGCCGCAGTTACCGTGCCCTAGCAATCCAATGTCTGCTTCTGGTGCTGGTACTGTACTTCAGCCATTTGCTCCTCTCTCTTGTAGATAGGCATAGCTCGGATGAGTGCACTGGCAGGCGGGAGCTGTGTGTCCACAAGATTCACCACCAGGCAAGGCTTGACCAATTTGAAGTAGAGCTTCTTGAGATCAGTCGAGTATGATGCCAGCCTGCAACACCCAGCCAAGTTGGGGTGCCCCACCAAGCCCTGGCCAGCCAATGTTTGCTGCCGCTGAATGATGCCTCTGATGTGCCACAGCAATCGCAGATTAGAATCCCAGATCAGAACTGATTCCTTGAACAGCTAGAGAATTAACATTCAAGCTGAATCAGGAAGTGTACAGAAATCAGAAAAATGAGACTTCATTAAAACAGGAAGTCTGGAAAGACCTGCTTAATCAAATGTTACACAGAGACTGGCCACAATGATCCCGTAGCCTGAATGCATTATAAAACTTCACCTGCTTTAAGAAAAAGTATATAGGATCAATTGGATGAAGTGCAATCCAATGTTTGCTACTGTGCCCCGGCCATCCAATGTCCACTGCTGCTGCCAATGCTGCCTCTGCTGTGCCATGGGTTCTATGCCCTGGCAATCCAATGTCTGCTGCTGCTGCAACTGCTGCCTCTGCTTTGCTATGGGCCATGGGTTCTGCTACCGGGCAATTCAATGTCTGCTGCTGCTGCCAGTGCTGCCTCTGCTGTGCCACGGGTACTGTACCCGGGCAATGCAGTGTCTACCGCTTCTGCCAATGCTGCATCTGCTGTGTCATGGGTACTGTGCCCAGGCAATCCAATGTCTGATGCTTCTGCTACCAATGTTGCCTCTGCTGTGTCATGGGTACTGTGCCCAGGCAATCCAATGTCTTCTGCTGCCGCTGAATGTTGCCTCTGCTGTGTCACGGATAATGTGCCCTTGCAATCCAAAGTCGGTTTGCTGCTGCTTCCTGCTGCTGATGAATGCCACCTCTGCGATGCCACGGGTACTGTGCCCCACCAATTAAATGTCCACTGCTGCACTTCTGCTGCCTCTGCTGTGCCACAGGTACTGTGCCCTGAAATCAAAAGTCTGCTGCTGCTTCCTGCTGCTGCTGAATGCTGCCTCTGCTGTGCCATGGGTACTGTGCCCACCAATCGACTGTCCACTGCTGCTGTTGCTGCCTCTGCTGTGCCATGGGTACTGTGCCCTGTAATTGAATCTTTGCTGCTGCTGCTCCTGAACATCACCTCTGCAGTGCCACGGGTACGATGCCCCGGCAATCCAATGTCCACTGCTGCTGCTTCTGCTGCTGCCTCTGCTGTGTCATGGGTACTGTGCCATGCAATCAAATCTTTGCTGCTGCTGCTCCTGAATATCACCTCTGTGGTGCCATGGGTACTGTGTCCCAGCAACTGAATCTCCACTGCGGCTGGTTCTGCTCCCTCTGCTGTGTCACGGGTACTGTGCCCCTGTAATCCAATGTCTGCTACTGGGTGGCCATGTGATTCACCACTGGGCAAGGCTTGACCAATTTGCAGAAGAGCTTGTTCAGATCCAGTGAGTAGGATGCAAGCCTGCAATGTCTGGCCAAGTAGGGGTGCAGCCACCAAGCCCTGGCCGGGCCTCTGCCACTGCTCCACCGATGCCACCCAGTCTGCAATGCCCAGCCACGAATGGGTGCCAGACACCAAGCCCCAAGCCTTACTGGCCTCTGCTGCTGCTACTGCTGCTGGGTCTCAGATGGACAGCCATGCCCCCACGGGCATCCGCAGGGACCAAGCCCCAAGTCTGCCTGCCCAGGCAACCTGGAGTGCCAAGCCCCAAGCCTTCCTGATCTCTGCTGCTGCTGCTGTGTCTCAGATGGCCTTCCATGCCACCACAGGCACACCTGGGGGTCCATGGAGCACCCCAAGCCTCCAGGCAGCTGAACTCTCTGAACGTTTGGGGGGGGGTCCAAACTCCATGGGACCAAACCCATGAACCCAAACTAAGTTTTCAGTCTGAATTTCCAAATGTCCAAACTCAATTCTGTTCTCACATCCCTACTATTTGCACTGGGTGTACATATACAACCTCTCCCCAACAGGAAGATAATCATACATGTGGCACTTGGTGCAAAAGACTGGGTAGCCCCCATCCCGCTGCTAGTCTGCTGTCTGCATCTTCTTGTTTATGAGATGTTAGCTTAACCCTAGTTATGTATTTAACTTCAAGGGACATGAGCTAAGCGTAGGTGCATATGTGAATACAGTTACTCACCTGTCTAGGGTGTTCCCTCCACAACACTCTCCTATAGCAAACTCTTAGGGAAACTTCCCTGTTTGATGTTCCTGTTCGCTTGTCTCCTGGGCCGCCAGTGTCAAATAAAATGCCAGAAAGTGAGAAAATTGACAAGAAATGATGAAAAATCTCAGGCACCAATACCAAAACTCAAAAGCACTCCCGAAAAGTCAATATTTCCCTGTGAAATGGGTAAACATGCTCTCATCTCAATCATAGCTTGGAGGGGTGTGAAATTTCTTTATATTTTTATGACAACGAAAATGAAAATTTTCATTTTCTTTTCATTTTTTGTAATAACAAAAACTACTACTACTACTACTACTACTACTACTAATAATAATAATAATAATAATAATAATAAATAATGTAAACAACAATGAAAATGAATTTTTATTTTCAAAATAATGGAAAAAACTGAACACCATATTTCCAGATATAACTTTTTTGTTTCTTATTTAGTTCTGAAAAAACTTAGGAACTTTATACCCCCAACAGAGAAAACTTCCTTTACCAAACTATGCAAAGAGTGGATAACAGAAACTGATTTTATGAACAATTGAATGTTGTGATGTTAGGAAAATCTGCATACACATTCCTGGCTACAACTTATTTATCTTCTATTCAATTTGTAGGAACTATTGGTAGATTAGATCCCTTTGCAAGATTATCAATCCTGCCAAATTTCAGAAAGACTGGATAAAGGGTCTTGATGTTATAAGCCATTAAATTGAAAATACATTTCTGGCTGTAACATTTTTATGTTCCAACCTGATTACAAGACATTTGGCAAGAATGTATTGCACACCTCCCCTGTCATCTTTGCCAAAATACTGGACAATTTTATAAAGGGGCCCAATTTTACAAGCCATTGAAGTTGTCCCCTTTAAGATCATTATTCAGATAAATAGCAGCACATGCAGTGTCAGTCAGAGACAGACATCTGGCATGGCAGGGGGAGGGAGGCTATAGGAGGGAGGATGGTCAGCAACCTAATAGACTGACAGACACATTCACCAGCCAATTACTGCATGCTTCCAGTTTTACAGGACCAATCGATAGTGTTTTCGAGGTGGGCATAGGGGGTGGTACTGAGGCGGGCATAGAAGGGACATAACTGGGACTTTGGGGATAGCATCCCAGAAATCAGAAGACAGGTTTACACATCCAAGCTGATCAATTATCATCACAATTACATCCTGCTGCACTGTGACAGAGGACATAAGAGAATCTCTATTGGCTCCTTCGCAAACAGATGCTTCTGACTTTCTAGTAACAAGTGGGGGAGAGAAGCTGGGGTGGTCACAGCACACAATGAGGATATTTGGTTGACATTTCTGTTGGCCGATTGGCATCTCAAACAGATGTTATACCATAATGACACGTAAGAGAAACCCTGGCATAGGCTCATTCTCTGCATATACTGTGCAGGCATATACATTTGGGAGCATTTATAACATCTTTATGATATTTGGCAGAGATTATCCTGAAGGTGTGAGATACAGCCCTGACAAATTTCATGTACACTGGTGGGAGTACAAAAATGTTACCGTCAGACATACATTTGTAAGTTAATTGCTTATTTCACCAGGACCCTTTATTCAGTCCTTTGGAATGTTGGTATAGATAGTAGGGGTGGAACACCTGGGAGAATACCGGATACCGGATGTACCGGTATCAGATCTCCCAGAAACTGGATTTAACAGTATCGGCATACCAGATTTTTAACATTGGCCGTGGTACTGGATTATTTACATTGCGGCTATTGACAAGGAATTTAAATAACAAAAATGAAAAACAAGAAAATAACATGGGTCCCTAATGCACACCTCTACTAGATTGGTCATATCCAATAATGCATGTTTTATGTTCTTATGTAATAGAATGGCTAGAGTTAATTGTAAAGAAAGACCATTAGGAGAGGGTCCTCAGAGCTTCCTGGAAAGGAATGCTACATGGGTCCCTCTTATTTCACCACTTACTATGCTCAATGTGGCTTATCATCGAGCCCTCATTTCTATGAGTCCCAGAGTAGCCCTGCATCGGAGATGTTTGAATGAGAGGCCGAGCTGTATCTTTGGATCATGATTAGGAGGCAGGTTTGTTTTTATTTTTATTTTTATTTTTATTTTTTTTTTATTTTTTTATATATATATATATATATATATATATATATATATATATATATATATATATATTCCACCCTTTCTCAGCAGGCTCGGGGTGGTTCACAGTATACAAAAATATTTTAAAAACAGTTAAAAACCATATAAAATTTCCATGAAAAGCATTTCCCATTCCCACCTTCCAAACTGTATCCCCACCCACTAAAAGCCCAGCCAAACACATAGGTCTTAAATTTCCTTCAATAGATGCTCAAGTTTGGGCCATGGTGAACCTCCAGGGGAAGGGAGTTCTGAAGCTGTGGGACAGCCACCAAAAATGGCTGTGTTGTTTCTACGGTATAGGGCTGAACCAAGAAGCAAATTTGCTTCTCATGAGAAATACTAAGATTTTGATAATTGGGATCAAGTTCTTGGTAGTTCCTTGATTCCAGTATGAAATCTCCATATTTCTCATCAAATTGATAGGCAATGTGTGGAGAAAGTAGCCTGTGCAACTGACAAGCACTGGCCAGGAGCACTGAGGAGCCAGGTTCCAGAGCACTCCTGGCTGGGGTTTGTCTGTGGAGCAGAAGCAGGCCAGGTGCTTCTTCTCCAGAGAGCCTATTAGCTGATAGGCACTGTGCAGAAGAAGCGGCCTTTGCAACTGATAACTGCCAGCTGTGAGCACTGAGGAGCCCAGGATGGTGCTTTTCAGTTACAAAGACCTGTCAGGCATGATCCCCTGCCCCACAATGCCCCTCAATTGATAGGTGCTGTGGCAAGGAAGCAGCCTTTGAAAGTGAAAAGCCCCAGCTTAGAACACTGCTGACCTGGACTCCTAGCTGGTGCTTGTCAATTGCAACGGCCAGCCTGGTGCACTTCCCCCCTACCCCTAGCACCTCTCAGCTGAGGCAGTGTGTTGGGAGAACAGCCTTTGAACCTGACAAGTGACATCCAGAAGCACTTGGGAGGGCTCCCAAGCTCTACAAGTCCACACCTGTCAATTTCAACGCTCAGCAGTTATTTGCTTCTTGTTGAGAATTACAGTGAGACGGCGCCGGTTCTCAGTTTGTCCTCATTCCCATGGCAAAATTGAGAATGAGAATTCTCGATCAGAATCAAAGAAAACCGAGGACGAACTTTCAGCCCTGGTCTGGATCTGAAGCAGTGGTGGAACTCTCAAGAGGGAGCTCCCAGCTGACCTAGCGGAGCCTGATGGAACACGGAGGGAAGCGGTTTCTAAGATATCCAGGGCCCAACCCATTCAGAGCTTAATAGGTCAAAATCAGCATCTAAACTGGTTTTAAAATCAGTTTTAAAACCAAATATGACACAGGTTAGGATGACCAAGAATGCAGAAGTGTATGTTTGGAGAAAAAAGTCAGTGTATTAAAGGAACCGTAGTGAGTCTCCTGCATCTTGGTCGCAGAGAGAAAAAGGCACTTAGACAATGGGTATTTTCAGACGATACGGGGCCCTTTGGCCCCGTACTGGGACCACCGGCTTCGTTCCCCGCCGGGGTCACCCCGTAACGGCACAACAGACGTGCCGGGGGGATCCCGGCGGGGAAAGTGGGAGGGGCCGGGGCTGCGCGGCACAACGTGCGGCCGCACGGCCCCGCCCCCTCCACGCACCCCGCCGCCCGCCCTCCAAGGAGACGGGCGGGCGGCGGGGCCAATGCAGCCACCGCGTCCGGCTGAACGTGCCACGGCCCGGGATCCCGCCGGGGATCCCGGGCCGTGGTGTGCGGCCAGACGTGACTTTTCCTTGGTCATGGCCCGGGGTCCATTTGACCACGCTTCCCGGGACCTTCCCCCGGCTAGCCCGGGAAGCGTGGTTCAAACGGACCCCATGTGGGGATTGACCGTGGCCAACATCTGGCGTGCCGCAAACAGACGTACGAGACACGGTGACCACAGGTGGGTATTCACCGTGGTTCACCGTGATCTCGTAATGTCTGAAGACACCCAATGAGACAATGCAGGTGACAATAACCATTATAACTGAAACAGATTTTCATCAGAACACATATTTTCAGAAAATTTACCCTATTCATTTTGTTTCCAGAGAAACAAATAATGACATCTTTTCTGTTGCATGTCATTGGGATGCCTGTTTGGGTTATTTCATCTCAGTTTTGCTTTTTAAATTCATTCATTTCATTATTTTGGTTATTTTGATATTTCAGTTACTTTGGTTCAGCCATTGTGCATGCACAATAGAACGAACGGTGCCAAAATAAAGCCACCAAAATACCAAAACAACCAAAAGGAAATATTAAAATAAACAAATTTGTGAACAGTTTTGGTTGTAGATGTTATTCAAACATTAGGAGAATGCTCTGAAAATGCGAAAAAAAATGTCAACAAGTAACAAATCCTCCATTCGTTTCAGACCTAATAGCCATTATGCCTGTATACTAGCAGGTAGGTCTAGATTTCAAATACAGTAGTATAGTAACTCAGCTTCTAAAGCAGACTTCCTGCAATTTAAACTTTAGGAAAATCAAGGGAGATAAAAGCATTTTTCTCCACTTGAGGGGGAGGGGGGGGGATTTGTGCAACTCCAACCACCCTCTTCACACTATACACCTAAACAAAGGTCTTTTACCCTTTTAAAAATCAAAACCTGTTTCCTTGCCTTGCTCATTATGCTGTACCCGCTACAGATTAAGCCTCTCTATCAATTACAAGCTGCCGAACATCCTTCAGCATCAAACAGAATGACAAAAAGCTACACCATAATGAGTAATGGCTCAGGCCAATTGCTATTTAATTATGTAGATGACTTAACATCTTTTCATTGATGTTATCTGTATGTTTCAGCATGAAAGTTACCATGGGTTGCTTTGCTGCACTTCTCACGGTACAAGAAAGCAAAAGCGAAAGCAAAAATGGAAGGTTCTCCAAATAGCAAGAGTTGAAGGTAGGAAAGTGTGTCTGCTGAGGACAGCTTCCATTCCTCCACAACACACAGGAGCTTCTATCTACACAACGCATGGAGAAAAGATTTATGCAAGAAAATTTCCATTGGAGATAGGGAAGAACATTGAAAGAGAGAGGAGCAAGGCCAAAATAGCCAGTGTAACCTCCTGGATAAGGTATTGGACTTAGATCTGAAACACCAAGCACCAAATCCTGCCTTGGCTATGAACTTTCTGAGCGGCTTAAAGCAAGTCACTGGCTGCAATCGCAACCGCTATGGGCAGCAGGCGCCATCGCAGACACACACACGCGCATGCACCGCCGTACGGTTTGCACAGAGGCAGCAGACCCCGTGCTGGGGGATGCACATGATCTGCATGCTCATACATGTGCATGTGCCATGTGTGCTGCACGTGCCTGTCCTCAGGGTTTGGGATCCGTCCTAATGTCTTTCAGCCTCACAGTTCTCATCTGTAAAATAGGGATAATTAGGAGCTACCTCACAGACTTGTTGGGAAAGTGAAGTCAGCAAGGTTTGTAAAGCACTTTGAATGCTAAAAGTACTATATAAACACAAATAATAGTTACCTCTGGGAGAAAGTGGGGATAATTTTGGAGGGTTCTATTCTGGAGAGGTATGTATCTACACTTCAGAAGCAAACAGTTCTATTTGTTTTTCTCCATTAACCCTCCCACTTCCCAGCACGCAGCTCTCTTCTTGGGTTGCTTGGTCTCAGCGCTTTAACTCTAACCATATAATCACTCCTAATAGGGATGTGCATTTATTTATTTATTTATTTATTTATTCCCCACCTCTTCTGACTAGGCAGCTCAAGGTGACTTGCAAAAGTTAAAATATTTTAAAATATATATAAAATACATAAAGGAGGAAGCATAAGAATAAGCATATAAAAAACCCAACCTCCTCACCCACCCTTCACCCACCCCCCTCACCAAAGGCCTGGCATAACAGTCAAGTCTTGTACTGTCATCAAAATGAGGCAAGGGTCCACCCGGGCCTCCATCCGAATGGAGTTTCACAGCCTAGGCACCGCAACCGGGAACGCCCTCTCCATTGTCGTCCCCCACATCACCCAAGGGACAGCAAGAAGGGCCCTCTCAGCAGACTGCAGGGGTTGATCCAGGGCAGCACAGAGAGTGAGGTGGTCTCACAAATAGGAGGGACCCAGACCGTATAGGGCTTTATAGATAAGCACCAACACTATGAATAGGGCCCAGAAGACTATCGGCAGCCAGTGCAGAACTCCGAGCACCGGTGTAATGTGCTCACAGTGACCCATCCCGGTAAGGAGACGGGCTGCCACATTCTGCACCAGCTGCAGTCTCCGGACTGTCATCAAAGGTAGCCCCATGTAGAGTATGGGTGATTTCAGACGTTACGGGCTGGTGGTTCACCACAGTGGATCCCCAGGGGGGGGTGAACACAGCAACCACCCCCTGGGGCCAAAAAAAGCCCCGAACAGACGTGACAGGGCCTGGACCACGGAGGGGAATGAAGCCACCAGATCACGGACCGGGGCAGCGCAACAGACATTACGCCGATCCCCAGCCATGGCAAGCACACCCAGAATCCCCCGGGCAGGGGCGGGACACAGACATGGCCACCAGAGGGCAAAAGAAGCCAAAAGGCACCAAAGGGAATGCCCACACCAGGGAAATGGGAAGGGAGGGGGGAGAGGGAGATGGAGAAGAGCGCACAGGTTCCACACACAGCAAGCACAGACACACGCACGCAGGCACAGAGGATAGCACAGACAGGGAAGGGGGGGGGGACAAAGGCGACTGGACACTAGGGAAGGCAGGCCGGGCTCTGCAGGGGGGGGAGGTGCGATGTGGGATCGGGAAGAGGGGAGGAATGGGCACAGGGGGAGGGCAGGGCACTAGCACCAGGTACAGCATCCCCCCAGCAGAATGGTCCCCATGGGTACCCCCCACAGCAAACACACAGTCCCGGAAAGGGGGGGGCCTGCATCTCGGGTGAATGCCACAGCGGGCGGCCAGATGTCACAGGGACCCTGCCGGGAAGAGCCCAGGAGGCACATGCAGTCCAGGCATCCCAATGAGGGGCAAATGAACGGCAGTTCGGAGAGGCAGTCCAGCACAGCAGGTCCAAGGTTGGGTGGCCCCATCAGGGAAGGAGGTCAGGAGGGGCTGTCCTTGGGCCCCGAGTCTCCGGGGCACACAAGCAACCCAGGCAGGAGAAGAACATCCCAGAGGGGGCCCAGTGACACAGCCGGAGCAGCAGCACACAGGGACAGTGGCCTTGCGGCAGCAAGGCAGGGACAACAGGGTGGTGGAAGGCACCGGGGTCCAGCCCATGGGCAGGTCCCCAAGCCCACATGGCCCAGGACATGAGGGGGCCAGGGAGGGACCCAGGGACTCACAGGCAGCCATTGGGGGCAGCGAGGGGCCCGGGCCCAGGGTGCCTGGCCCGATGAACCAGGTGGGGCCAATGGATCATGCCCCGGCAGTATCCCAGCTCGGACATGTGGTGGGCGATCAGGTAGTAAGCCTCGAAGGGGTCATGCACGGACAGCCCCAATTGGACATCCGGACGGGACCAGACCCGCCCCAGTGCCAACAGCTCCACCACGGAAGGCTCCGTTACACATCAGGCTGCAGCAGGGGGCCAATGAAGATGCCCCAGCCCCAGAAGCCGGTGATACACTGCCACATGGGTGCGCTGGTACCCACGCGCCCCATGAACTCTGCCAAAGTTGGACACGGCCAAGGCAGGGCCCCCTCCACAAGGCACTGTGAGAAGGCTGCCAGGCTGCACACCCACAGCGCACTCATGGTCTCCGCCCCGGACCAAGGAACATGCGAACACCGATTCACTGGCACATGCCCTTCAGGGAACCGGACCAGCCCCAGGGTCTTGGCATGGAGCTGGCAGTCTTGGGCACTTGCATCGTGGCCCAGGTAGCGGAGTCCAGAGCTCAGGCAGGCGAAGGCGGCCGAGCGGCTGTCCGGCTGGCCCAGGAGCAGCTTCACGGCAGGGCTACACCACAGGTCACAGAGAGACATGGTCTCAGTGTAGCTCCAGATACTGGGGGCCCCATGGGGCACGTGAAGCAGGAGCCCCATGGATGGACATGCAGCCATGGTCCAGGTGCTCGGGGAGAGTAGCAAGGAGCTCATGGGGCCTTGCACACCTTCCGGGGTTGAGGGGCCTCCCGGGGGTCCCAAGGACAGGGAAAGCAGCCACTGACTGCAACATTGTAGCACAACAGAGCGAGGCATGGGGTGCGAACCCGGCACAGCTGCACAGCACTGGAGTTCTCACATACCTCCCAATCAGCACTCCAAGGCCAAGGTGCTACAAACACAAGGGGGGGGGGTTGCTTTTGGCACATCGCTTCCAGGTTTCCGAGGGCCCCGCGGTGGGGAGTGCCCATGAAGGGGGGGGGGTGCCCACCACTCCGGCCCACCCCCTGGTGAACCTCTGGGCAGTCCCGCGTGTGCCCCCCCCTGTCTCCCTCATACAAGACCAGGAGCCACTGTACCATACACACCTTTAATACCACCCATGTGCACAGTGACACCCCCTCCCTCATAACAGTTAGTGCCTGACCACCACCCCCACCACCACCCCCACGCTGCCCTACCCCTCCTACCCCTCCCCCCCGTCCCCGGCGGCCACTGGGATGGCCCCGAGCTCACCCAGTCAGGGCCATCGAGCTCAGAGAGCTCACCTCCCCCCCACTGTTGTTGCTGCTGGAGGTGTCCTGGGCTGGCTCCTGTTCCTGGTTGGGTGGCCCTGGTAGGGTGGCCAGGGGGGCGAGGATCCGGACCCCCCCTGGCGGCTGCACCCCCAGGAGGCCTGTGGGCACAGGGAGGCAGATGCGTGGCCCCGGGGGGTGTGGGGGTGGCTGGGGGGCCTGGGCAGGGTGCAGGGCCGCGGAGGGGCCCCCCATAGGTGCCTGGGTGGGCACTGTGCCCAGGGGCCCACCTGCCATGACATAGGCACACATCGTGCCAGCGTTCTGGAGCAGCAAGGTCCCGAGGTCGTGGGACCTGTCCATCTTTAGTGAGTGCTCCCGCACCATGGCCTGGATGTCCTGCCTCAGGCCCCCGAGCAGCTCCTCCTGCCTGCTGTGTTCCCTGCGCTCCCGGCGCCGCTCCAGGCACACCTCGGCCTGGAGCCTCCTGTTCCACTCCTCCGCCCACTCCAGGGACTGCTCGATGCCTGCCTCCATCCGGGCCACGGCCACGAGCATCCTCTCGCCCTGTTCCTCTGAGGAGCGGACTATGTCCTCCGCCTGCTTCTCCCTGCACCTGCGGACCCGTGCCCGGTACTGCCTCATGCACTCGGCTGGAAGCACAGGCCCTGGGGCAGCTGGCTGCTGGGGTTGCCCTGTGGGTAGAGGAGGTTGTTCTTCAGCAAGCCGTGGGCCCCTGGGCCCGGGCCCGTACAGACATGGGGCTCCGCAGCCCTGCTCCGAGGGGACCTGGCCCCTCCACCCCCACGGACCCCTTCCATGTACCCCTCCTCGCAGTGCCCAGGTACCCCTTCTGGGAACCCTCCCGGGCCCCCCATACAGGGCCTGCTGCCTCACCTGCTCCCTTGGCCTGCTGGGCGGGCTCCTCGGGGGCTGACCCCTTTCCATCCTGGGTGCTGTCCTGGGGTGATCCGTGGCCTATGGGTGAAGTGGGGGGGTATATCAGTGTGGTGGGGTGCTGTTGGGTGCCCTGTGGCAGGGCCCCCCTCCCAACCATCATGGGGGCCCCAGGTCTCCGGCTGGTCCCCCCCCTGGCCCATGCATCCCCCCCAAGTGATCGCAGGCCTGTGGGCATGAGGCCTCTCCCCCGTGGGGCGGGTACTCACCATCTGTGTCTGCCACGGGGTCCTCCGAGTCCAGGCTGCGCGTGGTTCGGGTCCCAGTCTCTGAGTCGCCCTGGCCAGCCTGGCCTGTGTCGGTCTCTGGGCTGCTGTCCGGGGGGTCTGTAGGATACGGAACACCTGGACCGGTCTTCCTGTGGGTCAGGGGCCCTGGGGCCGGTGTCCTCTGGGGGGCCGGCGAGGGGAGGGGGTACCTCCACATGTTCCCTGCCCTGCTCCACAGCACTTCCAACGAGCCGTGGGGCCACTATGGACCCCTTCATGTGGAGGAAGTGGTCCAGGGCATCGTAGTACGGGGCTGTCCGGGCTCCGTGCCCAGACCACCTGTTATTGTCCCTGATCGCCTTGTACCCCCTCCGCAGCTCTTTCGCCTTAGACTGGCACTGGGCCACTGTGCGGGTGTGCCCCGCCGCCTCCTTGTCCCGCACTATGTCCCGATACACCTGCTCATTGCACTGGTTGAGCGCGAGCTCCAGTTGGTACTTGAGGGTCCCCCATATCTGAATGAAGTCCCTGGTCTCCTTGTGTCCCCACTGGCCCCTGCGGTGGTATGCCTTCCTCCCTCCTCTCTGCGCTGGATCCTCTCCCTCCTCCTCCTCCTCCTCCAGCCCTTCCTGGTGCACCTCTGGCCGGGCTGGCCCAGTGTGCTCCGGGGGGTCGCCCGCCCGGGCCGTTTTCCATGTCTGGGGGAGACAGGGGGTGGGGGAGGGGTCGCGGTTCATTAGCGGTCAAAACGGCCTCGCAGGCGCCCCCCCCGGGGGGTGTGCCCTTGCCCCTGGTGCCCCTTTGCCACCACATTGCCCCCTGTTACCCTTGCCCTTCCTCCCCATTACCCATTTGTGGGGTGCCTCCTCCTCCGCCGGTGCAGCTGCTATCCCCGGGGTGTCCTGTGCTGACTGCTGCTGGTGCTCTACCCCCACCGGTGCCCCTGCCTCCCCCGCCTCCCCCTCCTCCTCACCCCTCGCTCTCTCCCCCGCCACCGCTCTCTTCCTCCTCCTTCTTCCTCACTCCATCCCGCCACGTTGACCAGCCACTTTTTCCCCTTTAAATTTCCCTCCGGTGAGTGTGTTGATGCCGGTTGCCTGGCAGCGACATTGCACTCATTGCCCACGCCTGGGGATGATTTCCTTTGATCCCAGGTGGCAGTTGGCATCCAGACATTACTTTTGGTTGATCACGGGTGGGGATATCGTTGACCACACGTCCACGAGAATTGGTTCAGGTAGCCCGGGAAGCGTGCTTGGAATTGACCCCACGCGGGTATTCAGCATGGTGAACATCTGGAGGCCGCCGAACAGACATTCACGGCGCCTTGGGCCCACCGCGGTTCACTGTGGTTCACTGTGGTTCAGCGTGATCTCGTCACGTCTGAAATCACCCTATGTTACAATAGTCTAATCTTAGATGATGAAGGCATGGACAACAGTGGCCAGGTCAGAGTGCGAAACATACAGCCGAAGCCATCGCACCAGATGTAATTGGCTGAAAGCACTCCTCGCCACAGCCTCAACATGTAGACCCAGGTAAAGCTGTGGATCAAGGAGTACCCCCAGACTCTGAACCTGAGAGGCCAGTGGGGGAGGAACCCCATAAATGTTGGGGGGCATCACACCCCATCCCCAGCAACATCACCTCCGGCTTGTCAGGACTTAGTTTCAAATGGCTCACCCTCATCCAATCCCCCACAGCCGCCAGACATCGGGTAAGCACGGAGACTGCCCGGTGCAAAGGGCCTCCTGCCCTTTATCTTTTGTACAGTCTGTGCCTAGAAGCCTTTTGGACTAATGGTCCTCTCCCTTCACTGGCTCCCCCTTCCGGAACGTATCCTGTTCAAACTCCTGGTTTTCACGTTCAAATCACTCCATGACCAAGCTCCCCCTTACCTCTCGGACCTAATCGCCCTACGCGCTCCTGCGCGCGCTCTCCGCTCTTCCGCTGTCCCCTCCCTCGCTCTCCCTCGCTTCTCCTGCTCGCCCAACCGCCTTCGTCCCTTCTCCCTCGCTGCCCCGCATGCCTGGAACTCCCTCCCTGCCGACGTCCGCCTCGCCTCCTCCCTCCGCTCCTTCAAATCCCTCCTCAAGACCCACCTTTTCCATGCTGCCTTTCCCAATGCCCTCTAGTCTTTCCCCTTGCTCTTACTGTCGGCCCTCCTCTGCTGACTGCTGCTACCGACCACCTTGTAACCAAGCCAAGTACACGCGCCTGAGACTTCGCATCCGCCTGAATGTTTGTTTGTCTTCTCCCATGTCTCTCCCGCTGTCCCCTCTCCTTGTCTCCCCCTCCTTGTCTTTTAGATTGTAAGCCACAGGTAGGGACCGCAGCTGATTATATGTTCTGTACAGCGCCAGGTTGTTACTGGCGCTTTATAAATGTTTAATAATAATAAATAATAATAATAATAATGGGAAAGCATGATCCTTATCCTGATATGCGGTGACTCGGAGCTTTCACAGAATCATAACCTTGGAAGGAAATTCTTTACCACAATTCATTCCATGAAGCCTATAGAAGACCATTATCTGAATTAGACCTCAGCATCAAGCCAAAGATGAAAGTGAAATGCTACTACTTCTACTTATCATTTCTACAGTGCTACTAGGCATACACAGCACTTTACAGTCACAGGTTTTTCAGAGACAAGTTCCTGCCCAGTGGGCTTACAATCTAAGATAGACAGGGGTGGGGGAAACACAGGGAAAGACAGACACACATACATTCCCACTTTATAGGGAACTGAGGCTGAGAGGTTGTGACTTGCCCAAGGTCACCCAGTGAGTTCATGGCTAGGGCAGGATTTGAACCCTGGCTAAAACATTCAAGTTCAGCACCAATTCCATTACACCACACTGGCTCGCTAGTTATTGACAAGTGAATTTACTTTATCCCTTTAAGGGATTGTTTCCCTGACTGAAAGGGTGGTTTAGGGAATGGTGACAGTGCTATTATCCATTCTTCTTCTCTCTATTATTATAGATGCAATAAATATTAAATCTTTATTCATTGTTATTTTTATTTATGACAGCTCCAGAATGTTTCTGGTGCTGAAAATCAGGAATTGCAAACAATGGGTACCAATTGGTACCCATGTACCAAGTCGGGCACTCAATTACTTGAAAATACCAGGTATTATGTTATAAAGTTGCTGATTTTCCTGATTATCAAGCTCGCCTTAACTGGTGGATGCTGCTGCTGTTCCCCCCTAGCAGCAATACCGCTCCTGCTGCTAGAGGTAGCTTTTTGAATAGGACGCTTGCCCCCTGATGGGGACGGACGACTGGCTGCTGCAGTCAGGAACCCGCTGACGTCCACTGCCCCTGCCTGCCTGCATAGAAGCATAGCGCTGTGGCATGCCTTCATGTGCTTCACCATGGCAGTTGTGCCAAGGCTGGTGAGCACCTGCTCATGCTTTACCACCTTCTGGCACAAAGTGCACTGCACCTCCCTGGGATCATCTGCCCGCACCAACTTAAAATGAGCCCATATGGAGGATTTTTTGCCCCCTCCTGCCTTCGGGCCCACACCGGATGACGCACCACTGGCAACGCTAAAGGGAGGGGCAGAACATGGTGGTGACACAGCTCTCAGAGGGACAGACATCACCTCAGCACCAGACATCTCCTCCACAGGACCAGTGTTTGCCTTGCTGTCCCCAATCTGAGATATGTCCCGTGAAGGGGAATACTGGAACTCTGAGGCTGATCGACTGCCCATGCTGCTGCCACTCTCCTTGTGCCCCCTATAGCTGCTGCTGCTTCTTCTGCTGCTACTGCTGCTCCTCTCCCTGCTGCCATTGCCCGGGGATCAGGCCCTGCCTCTAGCAGTTGGGGTGGGATCCACCAGCCCTGGACTGCTGGGGATCACATCAATAATGGGGGACATTGGTGGCCCATGATGAACATCCAACCCTGAAGCACCTGCACCTGCTCCTGCAGCTGCAGCAGAGACAGCCACAGCCTCCTGGACTGCAGG
>QEPC01015332.1:24365-78220 GCA_003113815.1 Sphenodon punctatus | reverse complement strand
GTCAACAGTATCGAAGGCAGCAGAGAGATCAAGGAGGACAAGAATGGAATAGAGACGTTTAGATTTAGCCACCAGAAGATCGTTGGTGATCTTAGCGAGAGCAGTTTCAGTAGAATGAAGGGGGCGGAAGTCAGATTGGAGGGGGTCAAGGGAGGAGTTGGAGGATAGGAAGTCAAGGCAGCGGGAGTAGACAACACGTTCAAGCAGCTTGGAAGCAATTGCACCAGGGAAATACACAGCAGGTCATAATGGACTGGTTCATTTTACCCTGGCGTTCAACTTTGCACTTGTTTCCCATCACATTCTGTGCACAATTCAGGGTGCTGGGTTTGACCCATAAAGTCCTAAATGGTTTTGGTCATGCATATTAGGGGTGTGCAATTAGTTTTTGTTATGATAATGGAAACAAAATTTTTGATTTTCTTTTTTGTTTTTTTAAAAATGAAAATGACAAGCAATAATAATGGAAACAGAAATGAAAACTATTTTTTGTTTCTGAAATAATGGGAAAAAACTGAAAAACATATTTACAGCTATAACTTTTTTGTTTCTTATTCAATTCTGATGAAAGTTGGGGAGATTCTATCCCCAATGGAGGGCACTTAATTTTCCAAAATTCTGAAAGCTTGAATAAAGGGAACTGATTTTAGAAGCAATTGAATGTTGTGATTTTAAGAAAATTTCCAATACACATTCTTGGCTACAACTTTTAAATCTTATGTTCAGTTTGCATGAAACCTGGTAATGTTATGTCCTTCTCCAAGGTCACCCATTCTGCCATAGGCTCAGTCTCTGCATATGCTGTGCAGGCATAAAATTGGGACCCTGTATCACATCTTTATCATATTTGGCATAGATGATGATCCTGAAGGTTTGAGATAAAACCCTGCCAAACTTCATGTACACTGGTGGACTAAAAAGATGTTACCAGACATACATTTATAAGTTAATTACATATACCACCAGGACAGTTTACCCAATCCTTCTGAAAGTCAGGATAGATAGTAAACATGGGGAGGGGTATAAAGTTGCGAAGCTTCTTCCACATTAGAATGGAGACAAAAAGGTTACAGCTTCAAATGTATATGCAGATTTTTGCAAAATACCACAACTCAACTGCTTATAAAATTGTATTCCTTTTCCCCATCTTTCTGAAGTTTGTTAAACTTAATCCCTTTTATTGGAGGTACAATTCATCCAGGTTTTATCCAAATATAATGAACAACAAATTGTTACAGCTAAAAATGTGTTTTCCATTGATATCAATGGAAATCAAAAACAAAAGCGAAAATGAAAATTTTTGATATTTATGAAAATAAAAACAAAAGCAAAAATGAAAAAAAATTATATTTATGAAAATGAAAACAAAAGATTGAAATAACAAAAATGAAAAATGAAAACAAAAAATTACATGGGTCTGTGGTGCACAGCTCTACTGCATATTTAATGGACCATCTCCTCCCCTACATTCCATCATGATCCCTAACGGTCAGCCACAGATGACCTTCTGCGACTTCCATCTTTGCACAAAATCTATTCGGCAAGGACATGCAGAAAAGCATGCTCGATGGCTTCTCCGCAGTCTGAAACTCCCTTATCTTGGAGGTTCACCAAAACCGAAGCCGAAGCATTTTTCAGACACAATCGAAGATGTTTAGTGGGCTGAGGTAGGGTTTGTTTTATAAGCTGCCTGAGTTTTCAGGAAGGTCTGGATAAAAATTGTTAGGGATGGCGGAACGCGATTCGGAAGTTCGGAGTTCGGCCGACACTCAGCCTGTTCAGACGACCGAACCCAAACACGAACCCGAATCCAAACACGAACTGAACTCAATTCTGTATGCCGAAATGACTGAACAGTTTGGTCAGTTCGGATTGCGTTCGGGTGAGTTCGGGTGGCTAAAATGACAAAAATGTGGTGTCACTGGAAGGCCAAACATGGCAGGGAGGGGGAGTCAGCTGAGGAGCAGACTTCCAGGCACCAGGGGTGGAGAGACTTGGAGTAGCAGCCAACCTGTCCAATCACCATTCCTTTTCGCCTCAGACCACTGGCTTCGCACTCTGCGATTGGCCACGGACTAGGCTGCATGGAGTCAGTGGGGCTTGCAATGAGGTGGGCTGGCAAGAAACAAAACTGATTGCCTCCCCCCTTCCCAACACCTTCTGAGCTAGTCACTGTTCCTGAACAGCAGGCGTTTCAGAAGGCTCCCTCGACTCCCAGCAGTTTTTGTTCCTTCCTATTCCTAATCCATTGCCACCATCCTCCTATTTCACCCATCCAACCCATCTACCTCCTTATTCTTATTTATTTAGCTTAGCTTAGATAGATTTATTTTTTATTTTTTGTTTTTATCCCTCCCTTCGTTCCCTGTGTTCAATCTTCCTTCCTCCCTCCCCCCTCCATTGAATCCTTTCCCTCTCCCATATATTCCATCCCTGATTCCCTTCCCTTCCCCTGTTATTTTATTCATTTAGAGTAGGATTATTATTAGGTTTCATTTCAGTTTTGTACCCCTCCTTTGTTTGTGATTCCCCCCCATCCCATATATATATATATATATATATATACAGAGAGAGAGAGAGAGAGAGAGAGAGAGAGATTAGAGAGAGATTAGAGAAAGTAGACAGTTCTAAGAGTTAGTTTAGTGATAGAGAAGGTGTTTAATGATTTAGTTTTAGTTTTTGTAGGAGTAGGCCTTTGTACTTATTAGATAATCCATTTAGTTCATAGCATTTAGAATAGTTAATAGCAGTTAGATTTAGTGTAGATAGATTTATATAATATTAGATAAAAAAATTAAATACAAAAATAAAATACAATAAAATAAATATATAAAAACATTATTTTCGAGGGAGAAATGGAGAAGGGAAGGAGAGGCCAGTCTGCTGCCCATATGGGAGGCAATGGGGTACGTGCCAGAGGTGGGAGGGGCCATTCCAGGGGAGTGGCAACAGGCAGCAGCAGTAGCCAGAGGCAGAGCACATCAACTCCACACCCCCACCCCAAACTCAGCAAGCCTGCTTTAGGGCAACAGGCTTCAGCAGCTCAGCGTCGCCTCCTGGAAGTGCCCTCCTTCACTGCCACGCAGGGCACTGGAAGGCCTGCAGGACTTGAGGCTGCATCTGTCTCTGCTGCTGATGGTTATGGAGCAGGTGCTGGTGCTGCTTCCGATGTTCCTCCAGGGCCAACAATGTCCCACACTGTCAAGGAGATCCTCAGAAGTCCAGATGTGGTGGATCCCACCCCAGCTGCTAGAGGCAGGGCCCGAACCCCCGGGCAATGTCAGTAGGAGCAGCAGCAGAAGCACTAGCAGCTACAGAGGGGGGCACAGGGAGAGTGTCAGCAGCATGGCGGGCACGGGCAGTCGAGCCTCAGGGTCCCAGTAATACCCTTCATGGGACATCACCATGATCGTGGACAGTGAGTCAGAGGCAGACACTAGTGCCACAGAAGAGATGTCTGCAGCTGAGGCAATGGCTGAGCCTCCTCTCAGAGCTGTGTCACCAGAGCCACCAAGTTCTCCCCCTCCCAGCAGTGCTGGCAGCAGTGCGTCCACTGGGGCGGGCAAGAAGGCAGGAGGGGGGGAAAAATCCTCAGTCTGGGATCATTTTAAGGAGATCTGGGCAGACGGTCCCAGAGGGGTGCAGTGCACATTGTGCAATAAGTTGGTGAAGTGTGAGCAGGTGCTTGCCAATCTTGGGACAACTGCAATGTGGTCACAGACAACGTGGCCAATATCATATAGGTAGTCCATGACGGGGGCTTTGCAAGCATCCCTTGTGCCGCACATACCCTCCATCTCATGGTGAAGGACGCTCTGGGCTTGGGGGAGAAGGGAATTGGGCCAGGCACCCTTAGCTCTCTGGTCGACTGTGGGAGGAAGCTGGCGGGGTTGTTCAATCGCAGCGTGAAGGGCAGCAAGCTCCTCCAGGAGAAGTTGGCTGAGCAAGGGTTCCCAGTGCACACGCTCATCCAGGATGTCTCCACCAGGTGGAATTCCACCTTCCTGATGCTCAGCGGCTTCTTGAGCAGAAAGCCGTCCTGCATCAGGTGGAACTGGAGACAGACATTGAGGCACCTCCAGGGTACAACAGGGAGGAATGGGAAATCATTGCTCAGACGGTCTTCGTCCTGAGACCATTCCTGGCTGTGATGGAGACCTTGAACAGCTCCACCGCCACCCTCATCCAGGTGACCCCGCTGGTCCATAGTCTTAAGAGGAGCCTGGATGAGGGGGGCAGGATTGTGGCCCTCTGGGCAGGAAGCTCTCCGATGAGGTGCTTGACCTGGTTCGGAAGCTGAAGGCGGGGCTGAGTGCGCACTTTGATGAGCTCCTGTGCTGGGAGGAATATGTCCTGGAAACCATGCTGGACCCCAGGATCCAGGGCAGCATGGCACGTGAGACAGTGGTCTATGGCCTCCGGAAGGGTACGCTGGTGCAGAAGGTTCAGCAGGTAGAGCGGGCCATGCAGCAGGATGCCCCTGGGGATGGTGGGAGTGGGAGCAGTGACCCGTTCCAGCCATCTGGGTCTATCCCTGCCCCCAGCCCTAGTGGTAGTAGCAGCACCAGCAGCAGGATGAGCAGCAGCAGCAGGACTCCTACTAGTGCCAGCAGCTCTTCCTGTGTGCAGGCCACTCTGGGGAGCATGGGGCCCAGCACAAAAGGGGAAGCAGCATGGCTGAGGGCAGTGGGGCACGTGGTGCCCACCCAGAGCTACCAGAGGGAGTATGATGCACCTCAACAGCAGTGGAGAACTACCTGGAGGAGGAGCCATGCATTGATCCCACCAGCAATCCCTTGGCCTACTGGGCTGGCAAGGCTTACGTGTGGCCAGCCCTGTCAAAAGTGGACATTGGTATCCTGTCCTGCCCACCAACCAGTGTCCCCAGCGAACAGGTGTTCTCTGTGGTGGGGGTCATTTGCTCCCCACACCGCCTGAGACTGGGAGCCAAGTTGGTGGAGCAGTTGCTCTTTATGAAGGTGAACCTTCCACTGCTGGGATTCCCCGACCTGCTCCTGTACAATAGGGATGGGCGAACAGAACTGAGTTCAGAAATTCAGTTTGGTTTGGTTCGGTTCAGTTCGGAAATTTGGTTCAGTTCGGAAGTTCGGTTCGGTCGACCAAACTATTCAAATTCGGTCCGAACTCCAAACTTCCAAACAAAGTTCAGAAATTTAAACCCCATTGAACTACATGGAATATTATCTTTTAGGGATGGGCGAACAGAGCCGAGTTCGGAAATTCAGTTCGGTTCGGTTCAAAAATCAAGTTTGGTTCGGAAGTTTGGTTCAGTCAACTGAAGTGGTCGAGTTCGGTCCAAACTTTGAACTTCTGAACTGCATTCACTCATCTCTACTGGACAAGGAATGATGGTGCAGTGGCATTCCATGCCAGGGGACAGAGATCCTCCCATGCCATGTCTTGGGACAGGAATCCTCCTCCTCAATCTGGGCTAGGGCTATTACTCCTATGCTGCTGAGGTGCTGTCCCTCCCTCCAAATGCCTGGCACCCCCTCTCTCTCTCTCTCTCTCTCCCCCATACTAGATGTCCTCGGACGCCTTATCTGACTGACATCATGATGCAGGGCGGCATTGGGAAACAAATTGTGAGCCTGCCAGCCGGCCCATGGCTACAAGATCTCGGCCCACCTATGTGACGCTGACTGGCTCCCACTCTCTCGTGCTTCACAGTCTTTGCTAGCCTATCTGAGTGCCCTGCTGCCAATGTCCCAGCCTACCTGCCCTACTACATCCCATGCCACACTGCCTGTCTGCCAGCCCAGCTTGCCACCAAGCTCAAAGCATGCCTCAGTCTGCCTTCCTGCCTCCCATGCAAAGCTGCCTGTCTGCCCACCCAGGTTGCCAAGCTCAAACCCTGCCCAAGGCCACCTGCCCTACTGTCTCTCATGCCATGCTGCCTGCCTGCCCACCTGCCCAGGTTGCAAAGCTCGAACCCTGCCTCAGTCTCCCTGACTTCCGCTTATGCCATGCCCACTGACTGCCTGCCCCGGCAACTATTGTCTGCTGCTGCTAGTACCAATGGCCCCCAGACCTATATGCTTTCTGTGGTAAGTGTTCTGTACCCTGGAAACCAATTTCTGCTGGTGCTAGTGCCAATGGCCCCCAGGCCAGGCCTATATGCTGTCTGTGCCAAGGGTTCTGTACCCTGGCAACCAATGTCTACCGCTTCTGCAAATGCTGCCCATGCTGTCTGTGTCACGGGCTCTGGGGCCATCATTCCTTGCACGGAAGCGATGTGATTCCACCACATCAAGAAACAGCCACCCGAACCACGAGATTTTCCAAAGCATCAAGAAACAGCCACCCCAGGACCTGCAGCCAGGGTTCTGGGGCCAAGTTACAGGCAGTGAGGGCTGTGTCCAATATCTAGAGGGCTGTGTCCAATATCTAGCCCCAGGACCCACCATCATGGGTCTGGGGCCATCATTCCTCGGACAGAGAGACAATTTTCTAAAGCATCAAGAAGAAGTCACTCCAGCCCCAGGACCCACCATCAGGGTTCTAGGGCCAAGTTACTGGCAGGGAGGGCTGTGGCCAATACGTAGAAGCTGCCACTCTAGCCGCAGGATCCACCATCATGGGTCTGGGGCCATCATTCCTCACACAGAGAGTCTTTTTCCAAATGCCCGATCCGAACTGAACAGGACCAAACTGAACGGCCAAACCTGAACACAGTGAACAAACTGAATGGGCAAACTGAACGGGCAAACCGAACTAGACCGAACCGAACGGCAGAACCCAAACTGTGAGCTGTTCGCCCATCCCTAAAAATTGTTTTCTACTGCTCACTTCCAAGCTCTGACAGTGAGAGGTCTCCTCCACCATTCAGCTTAACCAATAGCCATTCATGGTCTATCGTCTAAAAAAAATTGAGCTAATCCTTTTTAAAATACAATTATGTGACTGGTCATCTCAACGACTTCTTTGTGTCCCTCCTGAACATTTCTCAGGAACAGTTGACCATCTTCTGTCTCCCTTCATTTCTGACTGGCTATTCTACATGCTCGAGGAAGGGCCCTGTTTGGTCCAAAAGCTTGCTCATTTTCACCAACAGCAGTTGGTCCAATAAAATATATCATTCAAACCACCTTGTCTCCATCTCTGTCACTTAGGACCAACACAGCAAGCAAACCATCTCTCTGGAATTCCTCAGCTGAGAGGTTAGCTAGTTCAGAACAGAGAGGCTTGGGCCATTGTTCTATCCAGGACCAACTTGCCCTGCAGCAATAATAGGCATGGAGAACTGTTGCTAGGAAATAACTTGCTGATTCCAGCAGTTAAATTGTTTCTTTGCAAGAGGATTCTCATGTCTTCAGAATACAATAGGAACATTAGATGGGAGTGACTGAAAATGAGACAGGCCACCAATGCCTGAAATATTCCAAGCCATATTCATAGATCATCATCTTTGAGAGGAAGTCCACAGGAGAGCTTTGAAGATGGGGTTTTATTTTAATTTTAAAACTGCATCTCTAACATATTAATGACCATGGCTGGAAATGATGTATAATTCACATTACTTTTGCAAAGTCAGTAACTCAAGGAGTATCTGAGAAGAAGGAGAAATATCATGGTTGGCTTCATTTGAATCAGTTCCAAGAGAATGGAGTAACGGAAGAGAACGTGGCCTGACATTAGAGATTATCAGGAAACAATTTCATAGGCACATGACATCAAAAGCCTCTTCCAGTCCTTTACTTTCTAGAAATCTTCCTGCACATGGTGATGGGGGCATTCAGAGAGTTCAATATGCTACAAATCAAGGTGTTTACAAAAGTTAAGTTTGGGAAACTCCTGCTTGATAATCTAGAGAAACACCAAATAAAATAGCAAGGGAGAGAGCCAATGTTATTTAGTGGACGAGGTGATGAACTTGGATGTGCGGGACCTTGGTTATGAAATAATAACTACAGCTAAAGCACACAGTGTGTGTATTATTTTTAGGTATTGTTTGTGTTTTTGGATAGCCCTTCAATTTCCTGAACATATCCTCAACTGTAACAAGTACTCACATATCCAATTTTTCAGATATTTTGTTTTGGGGTGTTTTTTTGGGTGGAGGCAGTTTAGTTATTTCTTTTTGATTATTATTTCAGTATTCAAGTTGCATTGTTTTCAGCAATTGTGCCAAAATGCCATAGTTGATGTGCCGAAACAACCAATATACGAAAATAACCCCCAAAAATGAGAAGTACATTTTTTTTAAAAAGACACAAAATTCTCAAAGTGGATACCCGACAGATTGTAAACAAACAGATATAGTTTGGTTTTTTTTTAACCTGAAATGCTTTTTCCAGTTCAGGTAGTGTAGATTGGATGAGTTTACTCTTGTTTTTTAAGGTACTCGTTTTGGCTCTAAAAATGCCCCAAATACTAAAAAGAAATATTACTGAATATACCCCTGAGATACTGATTAGCAAAAAAAATGTGAATATGTTAATAACATGCCACTAAAAAAGCTTATTCAGATATTCATTCAAACTTGAAATATCTGAATTA
This sequence comes from Sphenodon punctatus, assembly GCA_003113815.1. Taxonomy (NCBI): domain Eukaryota; kingdom Metazoa; phylum Chordata; class Lepidosauria; order Sphenodontia; family Sphenodontidae; genus Sphenodon; species Sphenodon punctatus. The sequence continues at coordinate 69,700 of QEPC01015332.1, read as the reverse complement.
TTTTCAAAAATGCAGAATGGCATATTGGTTTCAGCCCTGTTAACTACAATTAGGCTTCTTGCCCATGTTACCTCAAATGTCAAAACTCCCGGCGTGGAGTCTCCTGGCTAGGAATCTGATACATCATGAGGTGGGGCCTGCAGCTTTTTTTCTTCTGAATGACAGGATTCAAAATCCAGATTCTCAGCTGGGAGATTCCGTGTCAGGAGTTTCATCGCTCGAGGTAACGTCGGTAAGCAGCCGTAGTTTGGCTTTTTTCAATATTCCAATAAAAATATAATGTTCCGATTGAAGAAAGTGTGCTCAATCCCAAATCCCCCATGCGTCGCAAACAGGGTGTATGCTAGGGCTGTAGCAGAAAGTCGCAGCAGTAGCTATTTCCGCCGGAAACTGCGCTTCTGCAATTAGTGGTACAGCGTGGCAGAGGCGTTCATTCTGCTATTTTCATTCCGCTACTTCCGCAGGCTTCACAAATAGCGGAAACATGCCATTTTCACTACTTACGTCATTCCGCCAGCGTCACAAAATAACGGAACAGCGGTTTTCCAACAGTATCCAACAATTCCACAATTTTCCCGCTAGTTTCTGGATTTGCAGAATGCCGGCAGAATTAGTGGAATGTTGGCAGAAAAGCTGCGGTGTGGTGCGGGCAATTCCGAAATGGCGGAATGGAATCGCGGTGTGGTAAAAGCTGCTGCAGCATCAGCCCTAGTGTATGCATCTTGCATACAACTCCCATATATTTATTTATTTTATAAATTTATACCCCGCCCCTCCTGCAAGCAGCCCGGGGCGTCTTCCAACAATAAAAACAGCATACATAAAAACAATTTAAAACCATCAATAACTATACAAGCAATTAAAACAAGGCTAATAAATAAACAATAAATAAATAAGATGGGGGGCTAAAACCATCAATAACTATACAAGCAATTAAAACAAGGCTAATAAATAAACAATAAATAAATAAGATGGGGGCTAAAAAAAAACACCACCCTCCCACCCTCCCCAAAGGCCTGGGTGAACAGCCAGGTTTTGCAACTTCGCCGGAATGTCAACAGGTTGGTGTGCACCCATACCAACAGGACCATGGCCCACGCGCAAGACAATTGCATGCGCATAAGCTGCAGGTGCAGGAGTTTGGAATGGTGCCCAGTGACAGTTTTGATATGGGTTTCACAAGGCGTGGGGTTTGGTGTACGAGACCCTAGTCAGTGGGCACCATCCCAAATCCCCTGCGCACAGTGCATGCATGGATTCCGCATGCTGCACAATCCCTGTCATGGGGGTGCACACAAATTGCATGGACGCACGCAGCACATGTGGCGTGCATGGGGCTTGGGATCAGTCCCAGACTCTGAGCAAAATCATGCGGTTCTTATTTAGGCAAATTTTTTGATCTTATGAGCTTTATTTATTCTTAGTTTTATGTGTTTGCAGAATTAGTTAAGTAGAATAAAACTGACTTTGAGGGAGATTGTTACACAGAGTTGGACTGCGGCCCCAAGTTAGTCTCTGAACAAGGGGGTGATGTCTAATGATGTCTATTGCTTTCTTGCCTTTTCTTCAGCTGTTAAATTGCATTTTTTAAAAATTTTAAAATACAACAACTACTTTCACAGACATGCCATACTTGTCACCTGGATATTATTTTATGGCAACGGTGTGTTTGGCCGGCAGGGATGGGGTGGATGTGGTGGTTAGCAAGACACTGTCCTTATGAAACTGTTGTCCAAAGCTTGAGACCCACAGCTTTAGGGTATATGAAAGAGACCTGGTGAAATGTTAGCTAGAAGTAACCTATTAAATAGCCAAATCCATGCCCTCCCAAGTTCAGGATAGTCCTCTATCAACAGACTAATCAGATATTAAACTGATATTATACTTGACATTAGGAGAGAACTTAGCCAGTAAAATTTCCTTTATAAGGTCATGGATAGCCTCTAGGGATTCATTTAATCCAAGGACCTCACAAATTCCCAATGTTCACTTTTTCTTTTTCCCTTAGTTATATTATTGCACAAAGTCCCAATTGTTGAGTTAGGCTATTATGTGGCAATATGAATGTACAAGAATTCTTAATTGCTGGACTCCAAGGGCAAAAACCATTGTAACCAATGAGTAGAGACCTATTGTACAGTGTGTGAGGGACACAAGTCTTAAGGTAAAACACATAACCCCTCTAAGAACAATCAGATATCACCATCAGACAGGCATCAGAAGAGACTGCTAACATCATCTGTCTAATAGGGGTTCAATTCATTTCATTTTGTTTAGTTACTAAAACAAATGGAGCCCCATTCATTTTAGTAACTAAGGACACGGAAATGAATGAATACACAAACAAAATGTATTTGCTTTCATTTGTTTATTTATTATTATTATTATTATTATTAATAATCACTGTGCATGCGTAAAATGGCCACTGGACCATTCTATACCTTTTAAAAAAAAATGGCAGCCGAAGTGTTGCTGCCCTTTTGGAAAAGGCAGCCTGCGCATGCACGAAACTGCCACTGTGCATGTACAGACTGGTTGCCTTTTTCGAAATTGGTGGTGATGCTGCTGCCATCATTTTTAGGAAGGATGTAAATGCGAGGAGCAGTCCATCCATTTCAATTAAAAATCATTTAATTTAAAAAAATAATAATCACTGTGTATGTGCAAAACAGCCACCGGCCTGTTCTGCGCATGTGCATCCCTTTGTAAAATGGCAGTGGTAGCATCGCCACCACTGTGGAAAAGGGCATCCAGTCACACATGTGCAGTGGCAGTTTTTCACATTCTCAGACAGGCTGCTCTTTTCTGAAATGGCAGCGATGCTGCCACTACCATTTTGGAAAAGGGTGCACATGCGCAGAATGATCTGGTGGCCATTTGCACATGGACAGTGATATTTTAATTTTTTTAAAAATATTTTAAATACTTTTTAAACCAAAGAATTTATGAAAATGAATAGGTTTTCAACAAAAACCTGAAAATCAATAGTTTTTGTTAAAACAAAAACAACTGGGGTGCCTTTTGCACAATGCAAACAACTTGCTACAGAAATCAATGCAAAAGAAAAGTAAATGATTTTTGTTAAGACCTATGGGGCAGAGGATGTTTTAAGTCTGTTTTCAGTGTGTTCCATTGCACTTCTAAATAACAGACAAAGGTAGACCTGAAACGGGTAGTAGAATACCTCTGAATACTTGAATAATATCTGCAACCAAAACAGGTATTCACATATACAGTTACCTAGCCATAATGCCCCCCACAAAAAAGAAAACCAAAATAACCAAACCCCCAAACAAACAAAAAATCCAAAATGAAATAACCAAAATGGACACACGATTGAATGAAAGTGGATAGTGTTATTATCTGCTTCTCCATTTTCAATTAGGGTAGAATTAATTTATTGGGTCTTCTCAGATTTTCAGATATTCATTCCAGCTTTAGAAAGAACCAAGGCATGATAGTGATGCTTTCAGTGGTTGTTGTTGTTATTATTATTATTATTATTATTATTATAAGCATTTGTATAGCGCCCGCTGTGTACCTGGTGCTTTATAGAACAATGAGATAAACGCGGTTCCTGCCTACGGCTTACAATCTAATAGACTCGGAGGGGGAAGACAAGGAGAGGGGACATAGGAAGAGACAAGGGATAAAAACATTCAAGTGGATGCAAAGTCTCAGCTGCACGTGCTTGGCTTGGTTGCAGTTAGACAGGAGTCAATGGGGAGGGCAGACAGTAAGTATTGAGAGGATGTTCTAACAGGCATTGGGAAAGGTGGCATTCTAGAAGCTTAGAGGCGAAGGGTAGGAGGGAGACCGGCCGGTAACTAGAGGGGTCAGAAGGGTCGAGGGTGGACTTTTTGAGGATGGGAGAGACAGTGGTTTGCAGGCTTGTCCTCATAAGGAAGGATAATTACTCTAGAGTCATTACTTTGCAGTAATTTCTTTGCTCCCATGAGTAGGGAGAAGCAACAGTTTAATAGCTCTTCTTTTTCTGAGTCTCCCTGCTTAGGAACTTGCAGGAAAGTTCCAGGATGGGGAGCTTGAATAACAAGTTGTCAATGAGACATACTGTGACAGCAACACAAAACACAGGAAGAACTGAGAACTTCTGGGAAAGTGGGGCAGGTGTATTTACCACTGTCATGTACAAAAGATCACTTTCTAAGGAGCAGGAGCAGGAATCCCCCCAATACTATGCAGAGTACACACCTCCCTTTAACCCATCTACTCATGATAACAAAGGGAAAGGTAGAGTGAAGTTGGAGGTACTAACCTCCAAGTTCTTGTGTGAACAAGAACTTACCACGAAGTCCTTGTGTGAACATGCCCTGTAGTAAATGTTTGGCTTGTATGAGTAAATCTTTATAGGTTAACGGATGCCAACGGTAATACAATAGCCTCAACTCATAAATGCATGCAATCACCAATGTGTTGATAGGAGCAGCATAAACGTGTAGTTCATTCTATAGGGTCCCAGAGCTATAACCTCTTTTTCACTGCACATCTAATTCCTTTTCTTAAATCATTAAGAGTCTAACTTACAACATTTTAAAATTGTAAAACCCTGTTTTTAATTTTGAAAATCCACACAAGATATAAAAGTAAGATGTAAGGGAAGTGCCATGCAGAGATTGTTCTAATAAGACATTCATGGTGATTTGATTTCCCTTGCTGTAACAGTCAGTCATAGATAAAACCATATTTTAGTGTCTCCTAAAATTTTAGAACTATTCATGAGCAGTATTGATACCATCTCTTCTGTAGTTAGACTGTAATGTCCTTTTATTTTGCAGAGAAGGAAAAACAGATTGTTAGCATTTCATCTACAATACTGGGGGAAATAAAAAGAAATAAAATGATTTTGTTATAATGGAGAAAAGGTTCATTTTGCAACTGTGTCTGATGCTGCCATAGGTCCTACAACCAATTGCCCACATTCAGAGATACGGCAGGGAGATTCCCAGTGGCCAAACTCACCAGTGACTCTGAACGTGGGCGCGGGGGGATTGCACGTCATCAGGCATGTCCCGCAGCGATTTCTCTGATGGATGACCATGCTCAAAATCCAGCCCTGTGATCCGTTAGAGAAATCGCTGTGAGACACACCTGATGATGCTTTTACCTCCGCACCCACATTCAGAGCTACATGTAAATCTGGCCACCGGAAGCCCTCTGGGCGTTTCCCCGTTGTATCTCCGAATATGGTCAAGTGGCCTAAGATGAGAGATACTAGAAAATAATGAACTAGGAAAGCTCTGGGAACATGAATGTGCATTAATTTCCGAGGCTGAATACACCCCAGAGCCAGCTTCCATTCCCCAGAATTTATGGTGCCTAAAATCAAGATGTGTTTAAATTTCCAGTATTGCATCCTTCATATCTAGTCCCCATTCACATCAATGGAAAAGTTGCCCTTCATTTTAATACTGTAGTATCAATCTTTTGAATGTCCAGCTATTACTTATTCAAGGATGCACATGGGCTACCCATTACTCCAGTGGGGCCCTCGTCAGTGCAAGTGCCTTGAAGATCGGACCCCAGGTTGTGTCACTACTTAGCGTCCCAATTTACAATTTGCAAATCTCCATGGTCATGAAAAAATGTACACTCTTTGTTTTTGAGGTGTATTTTCTACTCCATTGTGTTTGTGGTATATTTTCTACCCCAAGAACATCCCAATTAACTGGGGACAGTTGTGTTTCTTTATAAAGCTATAAAGGATGACACCTGGGTACTAGCTTTCCCATGGCTGGGCACCTCCCCATTCCCTTCCCTCTGCAGAGGGAGCCTGCGACTCTCCAAGGGCACTTAGCTCACATTCCTAAATGTTTTGCCTGTGCGTAACAATTACTGTGGAACAAGCTTCCATCTCTTCAACTTCTGCTGGATGTTTGGTTCCTAGGGATGGGCGAACGTGGTTCGGATGTTCGGAGTTCGGACCGAACTCGGTCTGTTCGGACGGCCGAACCGAACTCTCGAACCGAACTCTCGAATGACCGAACAGTTCGGTCATGTTCGGATGAGTTCGGGGGCAAGAAAATATATTTCCAGGGCCAAAAATCAGGTTTCGGTTTCGATTTCGTTTAGGTTTCACTTTCGGTTTTGCTTTCACTTTCGCTTTTGCTATTTTTGAATGTTCGGCCAAGTTTGGCCAAACCGAACTCAGCTGAACCGAACCATCGAACCCCAACGACCGAACATCCAAACTGCGTTCTGTTTGCCCATCCCTATTGGTTCCGCGCTGCGTGTTCAAAATGGACCCTCTACCTTTCTTGCTGAAGTATCAGTGCAGAATGTGTCCTTTATTGCACCAAAACTTAAATGACTAACTAGCAGATAACAGAACAGGCCTGGACTTGGCAGGGCGAGGCCAGCACGTAGTGAGTGAGAGGTGAGCTGAGCTGCGAGCATGTGATGTCCTAATGGGGAGCAGACTGGGCTGAGGGGGGGCTGGAGGGCAGAGGTTGTTAGAGCCATTTACAAGTGCCTTGGAGCACTTTTCTTTCAATAAGAACCGTGTTTGGGTTTTGTTTTTTCTTTCAGAAACACATGCTTAATATTGGCTGGGATAGAAAATGTACCCCATGGCAAAATCAATGCAATTCTGGAGATTTCTGGGGTGGTTTTATGTCCTGGGTACATTTTTGGTTGCAGAAAAACCCCCATAAATGTTAAGAGGCATTGTGATATTCAGTGATATTGTTTACCAATGTGTAGGTGACAATGTCATGCAAGGGCAATTCATAAAGCCACTATTATGTGTGTGTTTTGCAGAAATCAATGCCCCTGGGGTAGAATTTTAGCCCCAAACACTGGTTAAGGGTTAAAATAGAACACACACCCCAAACACACCTACTCAGTCCAACCCCAACAACTTCCCAATCAATCCCTTTCCCCACTTGCCAAATGCTTTACTAAAAAGAAAGGTGTTACACCACCTCCAAAAGATGCTCAGGTTCTGACGAAGATGAACCTTCAGAAGAAGGGAGTTCCACAACATTGGGTCAGTAACCGAGAATGCCCTCCTGCTGGTCCCCATCATACAGACAAGAATAGCAGATGGTGCTCCTAGCCACAATGGGGCATGGTAGGAAAGGTGGTCTTATTTATTTATTTATTTATTTTGATTTCTACCCTGCCCATCCCAGAAGGCTCGGGGCGACTTTATATATGGGGCCCAGGCCATTTATGGTTTAAGGGTCAAAAGCATCACCTTGAATTGTGCCCAGGAAGCTATAGGGAGTCAGTGACGACTCCGGAGCACTGGTGTAATGTGCTCCCGGTGACTTGTCCCCTGAAACGAGCCAGGCCTCCTCATTCTGCACCAGCTGCAGCTTCTGAACAGTTATCAAGGGCAGCCCCACGTAGAGCACATTGCAGTAATATAGCCTTGTGGTGATGAAAGCATGGATGACTGTGACCAGGTTCAAATCAGAAAGAAAAGGTTGCAACCTCCTCACCAGATGAAGCTACAGAAAAGCATTCCTGGCCACCGCCACAACCTGAAGGTCCAGGTATAGAAAGGGTTCCAGGAGCACTCCAAGACTGCAAACCTTAGTGACCAAAGGGTGCCAGACTCCATCAGCAACAGGAGTCCCAATTCCCACCAAGTCAGAGGGCCAGCCAACTCTTGTCAGGATTCAGCTTCTATCAGCTCACCCTTACCAGTCCCCAACTGAAGTTAGGCATTAGGTTAGCACCAAGACTGCAGAACGGGGTTGGAGGTAGAACTGGGGGTCATCAGCAAATTATTATTAATAATAAAATTTGCATGCTGCCCCCCTCCTGCTAAAAGCATCTCGGGGCGGCTAAGAACATGTTAAAAACAAATTTAAAACAGATAACAAATACAATTCAAATTCCACAATAAAAACAATAAATTGATAACACTTCACCCCAGACCTCCAAATGTTCTTGCCCAGTGGCCTCATATACACATTGAACAAGAGGGGAGACAAGATGGAACCCTGCAGGACCCCATAGGGAAGGTCACAAGGGGACAACGAGTCATTGCCCATCACCATCTGCCCTGACAGGAATGAATGGAACCACTCAAGAGCAGTCCTGTGCACCCCTGCCAGATCACACAGACATTTTAACAGCACCTCATGATCAACTGTGTCAAAGGCTGCTGAAAGATCTAACAAGATCAACAGGGTGCAATTCTCCTTGTCAATCTCCAGGTACAGAATATCGACCAAGGCCAGAAGTGCAATCTCTGTGCCATACCCAGGACAAAGGCCTGATTGAAAACAGGTTCAGGATTCTGATATCGTCCAGATGAGCCTGGAGCTGTAAGACAACCGCCCATTCAATAATCAGTATAGAGACAGGGTGATAGCTGTCTGAGGAGTCTACATCTAAAGATTGTTCCTTAAGCAAGGGCCAGATGACTGCATGTTACAAGTGTCCAGCATCCTACTCCCCTGAAGAGAGGCATTGACAAACCCAGCAATCAACGGCCCCAACATCTCCCAGCTGGCTCTCAACAGCCAGGACAGGCAAGGATCTAATTCACAACTGATTGCCCACATTACTCCAAGCAAATCCTCCACATTGGTGAAAAACACCAATTTGTAGCCTTAAAAACAGCCTCGAAGTAGCCCAAGGTAGCCTCTTGAACTGCTATTCAGATTTTTTAAGGTAGGCCCCTGGATTGCTAGAGTTATTAGAAAGCAGAACTAGAGATCAGAGTTCAGAGTTTGCTAACAGACAATTTCTTGTGCTAAGACATGTTTATTTCTCCAGTAAAACCTCTTATCATTGGGACAGAATTTCTTTTGCCCTACCAAGGAACAATTCTTTCCCACCCAGTCTCCGGCCTCCAGCATAGCAACAAGCCTAAATCCCATCTTCCCCATCAGGATTTCAGAAACCTGTTCACCTTTTGGGGCCTGCCTTCATCTGTGTGGTGAGATATAATCTTGAAGAATATATGTTTGTAATCAATAACTTTTTGCATGCTTCTGTAGTGCTTTCATGGCAGTGTGTACGCCAGTTTGGCAGGGCAATAAATTGCAGTATTTAGTCAAAATAATTGCCTGTTGTAACTTTTTGTAAGGAAAATTGAATCTTTACTGCAGCAATCCCTAACCCGTGGTTGAGCTAATTCCTGGGAGTGGAAGTTTGGGGTAACAACTGAAAACTGATACAAACAAACAAGATAAGGATGAACTTCCATAACCCCTAACTCTGACTTTGCAGTTAAAATAGCCACACCCAAGTCACAGTGAATACGAGCGATCTTGTCTGCAAAGTAATGAATGAAAATATTGCAGTGGGCAGTAGATGATTCTTATTACAGGTGGAGACAGACTGGATTAACCAGATCTCTCACTACCCAGAACAGCTCCACTGGAGGAGACAATGCAGATGCTATGATAGCAGAGAAGAAAACCTTCTTTTCTGCCATCACAGCCACAGCATACTCCCTTCAGAAACTATATGTGCAGCAACCAGTCAGCTTCAGCACAAGTCTAGTGTCACCTGCTTCAACCATCTCAGGTCCTCTGTATACCATGGAGACCTGTGCTGTCGAAGCGGTGGGAGCGGATGCCTGGGAACAACCATGGGTATTTTCAGACATGATGGGGCGGCATTCGCCCCATCACGGAAACAACCCTTGGATTCCCCGCCGGGATCATTCCGGCATGGCCAACAGATGTGCCGGGGGATCCCGGCGGGGAATCGGGGAGGGGGCAGGCCCACGCGGCGCAACGTGCCGCCGCACGCCCACGCTCCCCCACGCTCCCCCACCACCCGCCCTCTGGGGAGACGGGCGGGCATCACGGCCAATGCGGCCACAGCACCCGCCCGAAATGACCATGGCCCGCAATCCCGGTGGGGATTCTGGGCCGTGATCACTGCCCAGACATGACGGGCCCTTTCATCCCCGCCGGGAATATCATTCACCACGCGACTGGTGCCGGCCCCGTGGGTTCAGCCGATTGTGTGGTGAATGTGATTCCTGGCCGGGATTGAACATGGGTAACATCTGGGGGTGAACTTCTGGTTCCCCAACAGATGTTACGAGGGCATTCCCCACCACAGGGAATTGACTGTGGTTGAGCGTGATCTCGTAACGTCTGAAAATACCCCATGTCAGTGGCCATGGTCAAAATATCATTCCATAAGATGACCAGGTCATTGACAAAGTAGCCGTCAAGGTCAGTAGGTATAAGCCCCAGAGAGTTCTAAAAACCAATTGGATTCATATCTGGGGGTGGACCAATCTAACCAGTCCATCACCCCACAAGAGCATAGGAGGGTAGAGATCTGGGCTTCCAGCAGGTATTGGCCCAACCACAACAACTGTGTTGTAACAACATCCCCGACCATCGGAATCCCTGTTTCTAGGCTGATGCAAAACATCAGATCCAACATGCGTGCTGACTTATGTGTGGGGCCAGATATTATTTGGGATTGGGCCATAGTTGTCATATCAGTCACAAACTCCTGCTCTGCCCCTAAAAGGCCAGCCTCAGCTTGTATGTTGACATCACCCAAAATAATATGTTTAGGAGACCTCAGCACTGTCTCAGACCAACTTGGCTAGAGCAGTCAGGGAATCAGCTGCGTGGCTGGTACACCAAAAGAATCCCCAAATTATCTCTGACCAAATCCAACTCAAGGTGGACACATTCTATATTGGATGAGTCAGGCAGCAAATTACCTTCAAAAGGCCAAGGTATCTTTAAAGATCACTGTCACTCTACCCCTCCAGCCCTTGATTCTAGGCTGATGCTGCACTGACTGGCACCATCTGAGACAATATAGACCAGATGCTTCATCCAGCCAAGTCTCTCTAATGCATACGAGGTCAGCGGCCTCATCCTGAATAAGATCAAAGATGGCTGATGTTTTATTTGCCACTGACCTCACGTTAAGCAGCAGCAGCTTCAGATCAGGGGCTACACTGACCTCAACTGCCAAATAATTGGACACAGGAGGGGAACGGGACACGGGAACAGACACAAGGTGCCTCTCTTTACATCACTGATAGGCGTTTGGGTTCATGTTTGATCGGTGAATCTACAAGTTTGCGTCTTGTTTAAAAATGGCATTAATCAGAAGATTATAATAAATAAAAGTTTTGGCATTTAACACGCGTCAGTGTCTTTTAACAATGCTAGAACTACAAATGGCTACTACTTAAGGATGACTTTTACTCCAAGACACACAGTAGCTTCTGTACATTTATGGTAGGGGTGGGGAATCTGCAGCCCATGGGCCAAATCCAGCCCATGTTTGTTTCCTATTTGGCCTCTGTCCAGTTTGTGGATCTGGCCAATACATCCAGTCCTTACCCTCAAGCACTGAAAGAGTGTGCTTGGGGGAAAGGAGTCTCCACTCCTTTCCCCCAAGGAGGAACCCACAGATAAAGGATGGATCCATGGAACGATCTATGCTCTGGATCCTACCTTTTCCTCCCCCATCCTTAGCATGCCCCTTAAGAGCCCCAACTCCATTGTGACCCATGGAACTTAGACTGATTTTTCAAAGTGACTTGCTGGCAGGAAAAGGCTCCCAGACCTATTTGATGGGATGGTCGACCTGTTAAGCAGAATTTTACATTGTGTAGATTTAGTTATGGGATGACACCTTAGTGTGTAGGACTGGCAATTATACAAATGTTGTACATTGAAATGAACAATTGTCTGCAATTAATTATCAATTTCCTCATAAACACGGTTGTTTGAGCAAAAAGCAGCTACTAATGCAACCTGCAAAATGTATCAACAGGAAAATTTAATTGTGTTTTGTTTTTTATTTACAGACAGGAAGACTTGGTTACATGTAGCTCCCCATGCTCAATGAGACCCAATTGGTTCAAAAGATGTCCCACTCTCTATCTCCCCCCAAAAGACTCCCTCCATGGAACCTGATGATGAGTCCCCAACACCCAAACACAATAACCCACATAAAGTGAACATGAACACAGATCTAGGGGGAAGGGTGGCCAGAGGTTATGCCCTGAGTCTGGCATCCCTGGAGGCAGATTGACAGCAAAGCCAGGCAGCGAAACCCCTCCACTTCCTACGTAATCGCTTGTGCCCATACCCTCCTCAACCCTGCCCATACCTCCCTCTCACTGGGGGGGAGGGGCATGTCATCTCTCCCCACCCTTGATTCCCTGTGCCTTTACCCCCCCCTTCACTGGGAAAGTCACAAGCCACCCAATTCCTTCCCCCATGCCCATATCCCCCCTCTTATAGGGGGGAGCATGGCATTTTAAAATTATTATTATTATTATTATTATTATTATTATTATTTTATTTATTAGCAAGCATTTATATAGTGCAAACAATGTACCTGGTGCTTTACAAAGTAAAGCCATTTCCACACACAAACCTCACAGAGGGAAAATGAAACCACTACCTCAGATTCCTACCCACACTCCTCTCTCATAGGGGGGTAATGGCACCATACCCCACTCCTAACCCTCCACATTGAAACCCCCTTCTCTCCCAAAAAGTCCATACCCTCCCATCCAGCCATTCCCTCCACCCGCCTCAACCAAACAACCCTAAAAATAGTTTTAAAACAAACCTCCAATGAAACATCTGCTCCCGCCCCCAAGCAGGTCCAAGGATGGCTTACAAACATCCGCCACCTTTGGGGCTAGGGCTGTAGCGGAAAGTCGCAGTGGTAGCTATTTCCACCGGAAACAGCGTTTCTGAAATTAGTGGTACGCTGTGGCAGAGGCTTTCATTTCACTAGTTTCATTCCGCTACTTCCGCAGTTCTGTTAATTTCATTCCGCTACTTCCACAGGCTTCACAAATAGTGGAAACATGCCATTTTAGCTACTTCTGCCATTCCGCCAGCGCCACAAAATAGCGGAACAGCAATTTTCTGACAGTTTCTGACAATTCCACAATTTTTCTGATAGTTTCCTAATTTGCAGAATGCCGGCGGAATTAGCAGAATGTTGGCAGAAAAGCCACAGTGTGGCGCGGGCAATTCCAAAACGGCGGAATGGAATTGTGGCGTGGTAAAAGCAGCTGCCGCTTCAGCCCTATTTGGGGTTGGCCTTTGGCAGCCGCCTGTTGGCAGCTGCCGCCAGGCCACAAGGCTCCTTTTGAAGGAGCTGGGGAACCCAGGTGCAGACGGTAAGCAGGCATTCAGAGTCAGCAGCAGTTCCTCCAGTACAGCTCCATCCTTAGCAGCTTGTGCAGGTTGTGCAGTTGCAGCACAATGTGCAGGTTGTACAGTTGCAGGTGCATTCAAGCAGTTGTAGGTGTGTTCAAATTATTCATTGTCGCAACTCAGTAGTCCAGTGCCAATGGGAACGAGAGAGCTCACAAAAAAGGAACAGAAGCTGGAATTGAATGATTTATAAGGCTGACACCTCCTTTGGAGTTGAGGGAAGGGGGAGCTGATCATGGGATAAGCAACCACAGCCTCACCCAACCCTGGGAGAGGGACTGTACAGCAGGATACATGCTGTCCCTAGTAGGGATGTGTGAACAGATTGCAGTTTGGGTTCGTCCGTTTGGTTTGGTTCATGCGTTCGGTTCGTTTGCCAGGTTCGGGCTCGGCTGTTCGTTTCAGTCGTTGGGGAAAGTATTGCGAGAGCGTGTGATCGCGCTGGAAACTGGAAATTCGAATGCGTGCGGAGTTGTGTGGCAAGAGTATGTGTGTTTGGCTGGGTGACTGTTCGGTTCGTGTGTTTTGGCTGTTTGTGTTTGGTTTGGCTGTGTAGTTTGGTTGGTTGGTGAGTGTTGGTGTGTGGTGGGTGACTGCTTATTTTGGTTTGGTTGATTGGGGGCTGATTGTTGTTGTTTTTTAAAAAAATAAAATGAAGACGACTGCTTTGATGATTCCCCGGCTGGGGTTCAACTTGGTGGTCTTGGAGGAGGAGGAAGAGGAAGAGGAGGAGGAGGAGAAGGAGGAGGAGGAGGTCGGTGCCCCTGAACCTTCAGTGGTGGTGGCTGGATCCTCGGATGAGGAGCAAGTGGTGGGCACAGCTACCAGGTTTGTAAACTTTTTTTTTACTTTGAGGACAAGAAAGGCTCTATCCGTTAGAGTGAGCTCACTGGTGTGTGGATGGGTGTGCGGGTGGTGGGCATCAATCAGGCACAAACAGTGGGCATCAGCGGGTAGCAGTGGATGTCTGCCACAGTGAGAGGGGGTACTGTAGTGTGGGGGGCTCTTCCAGCAGTCAGGCATGAGCACGAGCAGCACCCCCACCCAAACATGTGCCAGGCTAGCAAGGGTCTCCATTCTTCAGTTGCCATCTCATTCCCACGCACCCCCAAACAAGGTCAGGATTTGCACGTGCCAGCCAGGGTCTCCCCCCTCCGCAGCACCCAAAGAAGGGCAGGATTTGCATATGCCAGCCAACCAGGGTCTCCCCATTGCCATCCCTCCGCAGCACCCAAAGAAGGGCAGGATTTGCATGTGCCAGCCAGGATCTCTCCATTGCCATCCCAAGCACCTAAAGAAGGGCAGGATCTGCATGTGCCAGCCAGGGTCTTTCTAGCTGCAATCCCTAGCATCCCCTAGGAACCCAAGGAGGACAGGATTTTCACGTGCCAGCCAGGGCCTTTCTAGTTGCAATCCCTGGTGTCCCCTAGCACTCAAAGAAGGGCAGAATTTGCATGTGCCAGCCAGGGTTTCATCCTTCCCCAGCAAGGGTCTCTCCATTACCATCCTAAGCACCCTAAGGAGGGCAGGATTTGCACATGCCAGCCAGGGTCTCCTCCCTCTGAAGCACAAAAAGAAGGGCAGGATTTGCACATGCCAGTCAGGGTCTCTCCATTTGCCATCCCTATCACCCCAAGGAGGGAGGACTAGAGGCATCATCATAAATGCATGACATTACTTAGGTGTTGTTTATGTGTTCCCATTTCAAAGAGGAATCGGATGCCGGCCCCAGCGCTGGTGCCAGGCCAAGGAGGACCCTGAAGCGGAGGTTGCCAGTGACACCCCCAGACATTGGGTGGACAAGGTCCAATGTCTAGAATTTTTATGATAAGGAGAACGGGTTCGCCATCTGCAAGGTAAGGCATGGGGGCTGGGACAACAGGGTATGCATGCATGCATTGTCCTCTATGACCTGTTATGAACGGAAGTCCCCTGCAGAGAGAGATTACCGCCCACCCACTTGTGTAGACAGAATGCAGGCAGGGCTTGACACAGACCATTGGTCTGACGCAGTATGGCACTTCTTATGTTCCTATCTTTTTATGTTCTTTAGACCAGCCAAAAAAGAATGAAGAGGGCCAGAGAGGGGACCACATCTGGGCTCATCGCCCAGGTGGAGAAACTCGGGAAGTAAGTGAGGCAGCAGGACTCTGGCGTGGCTGTGGAGCATCAGCACCAGAAGAAGGGGGGAAGGCACGCCAAAAGAGACACCATCGAAGCCCTTCCCCCTCCTCCATCACCATTGAGGACTCTCCAGACCCCTGGGAGTAGTCAGAAGCAGCAATGGCTTTTCAGGTGGATTTGGAGAGGCCAACCCAGAACCTTCTGGAGCAGCAGAGGCTATATAGGGATGGGCTCCGGATGCAAACCCTGAATATGGAGAACCGACTGGTGGAGCAGTTTCAGGTACTGGAGGTATGGGACTGCAGGGTGGAGGTCCCGTCCGCCTCTTTCGGCTTTCCCCCATGTTCCGGGGGACATGCCCACAGACAAATAAGTTTCCTTTATATGTTTGCTTTTAGTTTTATAAAGTTGTAGTAAATGTGGTGGTGGTTGTTTGTTTGTTTGTTTGTTTGTTTGTTTGAGTAGTTTTTATAAAAGTTCTATTTGTTGTTACATGCTTTGTTTTACCTGACCAATATTTTATCCCTCTGTGCTACTTCTGGCAGGTGGCAGAATCTCATTGTATATACAGCTTGTCCAATCCCACAGCAGCAGCAGATGTAGCGTAGGTAATCCAAAGATGTACCAGCAGCAAGGTCTCAACTTGCAGATAGCCCCGGAGGGGCAGGGCTTGTGTCTGTGTGGGTGTGCCAGAGAGAAAGAGAGACAGGCTCTTTTGGCATTGAGCATCCACGGGTGGGTGTGGAGTAGTAGGCTGGTGGGGGCCTGATGGCCCACCCAGTATATCAATTTACTTTTTTCCATCCTGATTTTTCAACTTCCAGTATCAGTTTTTCAACATACCATCCCGTTATATTTATCAATTTACCATCTTATCATAAATGAGTCAATTGTTAGCTTGGTAACAGAAATATCAGGTATTTTCAGGTAATCATGTGCCTAACTGCCACTGGTATTTAGTTAACCTACCCAAGAAGACACTGGAAAATGTGGGTATTACCTAAGGTAGCAAATAAGCTACCGGTTTCAACTCTCGTTTTCATTCAAATCTTCATTATTCGGTAATGAATATCCTAACCGAAATGAATGAATTAACCAAACTGAAATTCCCCAAATAAATAAGTAAAGTGGAAACAAATAGTTATTTGTGTGTGCTTCATCCAGACAAATTCAAAGAAGGTGAATATGTTGAGTATATTCATTGGTTGGATCCGTTTCAACTGTTCTAACACATGCAGCCCTGATCTCGAATGTCGTCTCTGGCTGCTTCTGCAATAAAAATAATAATTATAAATAAAAGTCTTAAATTGTTCTTTGAACTTCTGCAGTTTGAGGGGAGAAAAGATAAATCAACTAAATGAACCTTTATATTTAAAAAAACCCCAGTGATGCTGGAATAAATATGATTTAAGGAATTAAGTCGTGTGATGTTACAAACCTGTTAACTATGTACCTAGCAGTGCTCACATCGAAATGAAAAAGTGATGTATTCCACAGTCTGAATCCTAGTTGATTTTGCAGTGTGGGGCAGGAACTGTCTTTAAGTACTGTTGCGTAATGTGATTTACCCTTTTGATCTCATGCCGTCTGACAGGCAGTAATAAAAATATCATCTAATTTACTATATGGGAGGAGTCCTGAGTTCTCCAGCCTGGATTATTATATGGGAACACTAATCAGTTGGGGTTTTGCTGTTGGAAAGTCAGCCTTCTGATCAAACTTTATTAAAATTCATAAATAAATTAAAACTAAATTAAATTGTGTTGCTTGGCTTCCAACTGTCTTCCGGTCCCTACAATAATGTATTGCATCCCCGTGGATCTCTCTGTCTTTCAGAAACTTTACAGCTATCGAGACTGCTTTACCCGTTGCTGAAATGGAGTCACCTGTATGGCAGCAGTGTTAACAGAGTGCACACACAGTCCAATAGAGGAAGCTGAGACCCCCCACACACACAAAAAAACCCCACCCCAACAACAGTAGATGCATGTAGATGGGCAGAATCTAATTACTAATACTGGAATCTAGCCAGAAGACTGAGGTCAACACCCTTCCCCTTACATAAAATGCCATGGGATCTTAATGACTGCAAATGCTTGGGATCTTGGCTTAATGTCTCATGCAAAAGACAGATAGTGAATAGATGTACAGGAAAGCTGGCCAAATACTATTCATCAAGTACACTCTTTGGCATTTCATCTCCCCAACCCTTCACTCCACCAAATATTTTCTCATGTATGACCAGGGATTGAACTTGGGACCTTACACATGAAAAATACATGCTTTACAACCAGAGCCACATCCCACCCGTATTAGTATTTATTAGTATTATTATCCCGCCCTTCCCTTGAAGACACAGGGCAATGCACAAAAATATATAAAAATATATAAACATAAAACATATGAAACATATATACATTTTAAAAAAAGAAACCCTAAATCCCACCATTAACCCTCTCCCTAACCCATCTACCCCATCCCAACCCACCCAAATGGCATGCTCAAAATGCATGAAACTGACAGAAACTAATGGAGTTGAAAAAATAAATTATTATTATTATTATTAACAAACATTTATATAGCACCAGCAGTGTACCTGGCACTTTACAAAGTAATAAAATAGACACGGTCCCTGCCCCTAGGGCTTACAATCAGAGAGACAGGATCTGAGGGAGAGACTTAGGAAGGGGAACAGAGGGAGAGACAAGGGTCTAACATTCATGAAGATGCGAGGTCTCAAGTGCATGTACTTGGCTTGGTTACGATGAGAATGACATCAGGCAGGTCCATGTTGCAAGGATAAGGGTAAACCGATCGTAGGTATAGGAATAGTGGCTCAGCAGGATAAAGAGTCAGACAGAGCAGAGCGAAAGAGGTGAGTTTTAAGGAGAGATTTGAAGGTATGAAG
The DNA here is from genome assembly GCA_003113815.1 of Sphenodon punctatus. Classification (NCBI taxonomy): domain Eukaryota; kingdom Metazoa; phylum Chordata; class Lepidosauria; order Sphenodontia; family Sphenodontidae; genus Sphenodon; species Sphenodon punctatus. Next base: position 51,517 of record QEPC01015332.1, on the reverse strand, counting down.
GGAGGGGGCAAGGCGGATGTGGACAGGGAGGGAGTTCCAGGCATGGGGGGCAGCAAGTGAGAAGGGACGAAGGTGCTTAGGGGGATAGGAAGTCAAGACAGCAGGAGTAGACAACACGTTTAAGCAGCTTGGAAGCAAAAGGAAGGAGTGAGACAGGACGATAGCCAGATGGGTCAGAGGGGTCAAGAGTGGACTTTTTGAGAATAGGAGAGACTGTGGCATGTTTGAAGGCAGAAGGGAAAGAGCCAGTAGGGAGGGAGAGGTTGATGATGTGCAGGAAGGAAGGGCAACAGTGGGAGTAATGGAGGTGAGGAGGCGGGAAGGAATGGGATCAAGGGGGCAAGTGGAAGGGTTGGAGGAGGCGAGCAGAGAGGAGATTTCCTTAAGGGAGGCAGGGGAGAAGGAGGACATGAGAGAAGGAGGGAGAGGGGTGGGAGTGGGAAGAGAGGAGTGGAAACCGATGTTGAGGCAGATCTTGTCTATCTTGGAGGTGAAGAAGGAGGCAAGATCCTGAGCAGAAAGGGAAGAAGGAGGGGGAGGACAGGGAGGCTTGAGGAGGGAGTCAAAGGTAGAGAACAGGCGGCGAGGGTCCCGAGAACAGGACTCAATGCGGGAGGCATAGTAGTGTTGTCTAGCAATGGAGATGGCAGAAGTAAGGGTGGAGAGACAGAATTTGAAGTGAAGGAAGTCAGCGTGAGAATGGGATTTGCACCAGAGTCATTCAGCAGCACGAGTGCAAGAACGGAGGTGGCGGATACTATGGGTGAGCCAAGGACGGGGGTTGTGGGAGAAGGCAGGGCGGGAAGAGAGAGGGGCATGAGAGTCAAGTGTGGAGGAGAGAGAGGCGTTGAGAGCAGAGACAGCGGAATCAGGGGAGGAGGAAGAGAAGACTGTAGGAAGAAGGGGAGAGAGAGAGGAGGCAAAGTCCAGGGGATCAATAGCTTGAAGGTCACGGAAGGGGCGTAGAGAAGGGGAAGAGGAGGGGGGACAGTGGGACTATAAATACAAAATAGTAATACTAAATAAATAATGCTAATACTAACCCCCCTCCCCCCAAAACCCCTGACCGCCCAAAATGCTGACTTCCTTCACTTTCATCCTGACTTCCTTCACTTCAAATTCTGTCTCTCCTTCCTTACTTCTGCTATCTCCCTCTCTAGACAGCATTACTACGCCTCCTGCATTGAGTCCTGTTCTCGGGACCCTCACCACATGTTCTCCACCTTTTGACTCCCTCCTCAAGTCCCCCTGTCCTCCTCCTCCCTCTTCTCTTTCTGCCCAGGATCTTGCTTCCTTCTTCACCTCCAAGATAGACAAGATCCGCCTCGAAATCGCTTCCTACTCCTGTCCTCTTCCTACTCCCTCCCCTCTCCCACCTCCCCCTCCTCTCCTGTCCTCCTTCCCTCCCACCTCCCTTGAGGAAATCTCCTCCCTGCTCTCCTCCTCCAACACTTCCACTTGCTCCCTTGACCCCACCCCCTCCTGCCTCCTGACCTCCATTGCTTCCACTGTTGCCCCTTCCCTCTTGCACATCATCAGCCTCTCACTCTCTACTGGCTCCTTTCCCTCCACCTTCAATCATGCCACATCTCTCCTATCCTCAAAAAGTCCACTCTTGATCTTTCTGACCCTGCTAGCTACCGTCCTGTCTCACTCCTTCCTTTTGCTTCCAAGCTTCTTGAACGTGTTGTCTACTCCCACTGCCTTAGCTTCCTCTCTGCCAAATCTTCCCTTGACCCCTCAAATTTGGCTTTCACCCACTTCACTCTACTGAAACTACTCTCGCTAAGATCACAAACAATGTTCTTGTGGCTAAATCTAATTGCCTCTACTGCATTATTGTCCTCCTTGACCTCTATGCTGCCTTCGATACTGTTGACCACTCACTCTTGCTGAACTCATGGCTCCGTCCTTGACTGGTTCTCCTCCTACCTCTCTGACCGCTCCTTCAAGGTGTCTCTTGCCAACTCCACCTCCTCCTCCCTTCCACTCTCAGTTGGTGTTCCCCAAGGCTCTGTCCTTGGCTCTCTCCTCTTCTCTATCTATACCCTGTCCCTAGGCAAACTCATTACCTCCCATGCCTTCCAATATCTACCTCTAAGCTGATGACACTCAACTCTCTCTCTCTACTCCCTCTCTCTCTCCATCTATTCACCGTCAGCAAAGAATGCGCGACCACCTTTCATGCGCTTGATCCCCTCTGGGCGTCTCATGTAATCCCGCCTCACGGGACTTTGAAATACCACACGAGTGGGTCCTGCAACGGTGACCCGTTCTTATAAAAGTGGCCTTAGTCTTCACCTATAAAGCTCTCCATAACCTTGCTCCCCCCTAACTCTCTGCGCAAATTTCCCTCCATACTCCAGTCCGTGAACTCCGCTCCTCCTCTGTCCCCTCTCTCACCCTCTCACACCTCCCCTGCTCCCCTAACCACCTTCATCCCTTCTCCCTAGCTGCCCCCCAAACTTGGAACTCCCTCCCTTCTCATATCCACCTTGCCCCCTCCCTTCGTACCTTCAAATCCCTCCTCAAGACCCACCTCTTCTGCTCTGCCCTCCCCGACTCCTCGCTCTCCTCACCTAACTCCTGCTGATACCTTCCATCCATTACAATCTGTTACCTGAGGTTTGTGTACTCATATCCTCACCATATGGACCAACCAGCCATCATTCTTGATGTAACCAAGCCAAGCGCATGCACCTGGGACCTCGTATATTCATGAATGTTACACTCCTTGTCTCTCCCTCTGTTCCCCTTCCTTTGCCTCTTCCCCCCGCCTCCCGTCTCTCAGATTGTAAACCCTAGGGCAGGGACTGTGTCTATTCAATTACTTTGTAAAGCACCAGGTAAATTTCTTGTGCTATATAAATGCTTGCTAATAATAATAATAATAATAATAATTAAAAAAAACCAAAACCCCAGATATGTGAGTACCTGTTTTGGTCAATGAATATTATTTGGGCACTCAAAGGACTAACCAAAAATGCAAAACTAATAATAAACCAGCTATCTGTTTCAGCTCATCATACAAAGCCCTGCCTTGCCCATAGCAGGTGTGGAAGCTGCTGGCTAGCTTGGGGAAATGAATAATTGCCCTCCCCCCCAGGGAATGGCCACATCACAGCTATTAGTGACTGGAGGGTGGGGAGGTTGTCCCTGCCCCCCACTAAAATGACGGGGACAAGCGAGGGGCCACTCCTCAACAAGAAGCACTGCTGGGTTGTCATGGCAGTCAGAAATCATGCAAAAGCCAGTTCACCCTTGGTAAAGCTAAGAGGCAGCTTCCCAACTTCTCCAGAGTGAACCCAAGTGCCTGGTAATAGGGCTGTCGTGGAATGTCGCTGTGGTAGCTATTTCCGCCCGAAACAGCATTTCCACAATTAGTGGTATGGTGTGGCAGAGACTTTCATTCTGCTAGTTTCATTCCGCTACTGACACACTTCCACTAATTTCATTCAGCTACTTCCACAGGCTTCGCAAAATAGCAGAAACATGACATTTTTGCTACTTCTGCCATTCCACCAGCACCACAAAATAGTGGAACAGCGGTTTTCTGACAGTTTCCGCAATTTTTCTGCAATTCTGTAATTTACAGAATGCCGGCGGAATTAGTGGAATGTCTGCAGAAAAGCCGTGGTGTGGCATGGGCAATTCCAAAATGGCGTAATGGAATCGCAGCGCGGTAACAGCTGCTGCTGCATCAGCCCTACCTGGTAAGTGGCCCAACCTAGGATGGCCCCTCCCCGCCAGCCTCTCAGGACTAAAAAGAGTGAGGGGCAGCGAGGCAGCTTGTCTACATGGGAGTGGAAGCTCCATGGTGTGGACAGAGGGACCCCCCCCACCAGCCTATCAGTGACAATGTGGCCTACATCAGGCCACGATCCTCACTTGTTGGCCCCCAGGGGCCCCCAGGGGTGGGTCGGGGTCTCCCCTGTCAGTGTTGCAGCTGGCCCAAAGGGCCACTCTGGGCCATGCCAAGATGGCCCTGTACTTTTTCTGGCCTCAGAGGGACCCCACAGGGTCCCTCCGGCACTGTGGCCTACACCGGGTCACAGTCACCTCATTCACCCATTAGGGACCCCTTAATGGAGAGAGGCTTCCCAAGACAGCACTAAGGTGGCACTGCACCCCTTTCTAGCAGAAGTGGAAGTACAGTGGCATGGGCAAAACCCTCCCCCTCCCCATCTGCTTCACATGCAGCATGGTGGGGGTTTTACTATTCCCAGCAGCAGGACCCAAACCCACTGGCCCACCTTAAGGTCCTATACGCAGCCCATCCAAGTCATACACACACATACATCGGGTCACATGGGGGGCAAGGGCCTATCCTGAGTGGTACGGTGCGGCAATCGGGGACTATAGGAGGCATCAGCCTGACAGCTGAGAGTAGGCTCCCTATCCCCTCCATTAAACCTTTACAGTCCCCCCTTCCCATCTCCCCAGCAGGGCCCAGATATGGCTAAAGGCCAGGGGGTGGAAAGAAGAAAGGAAAAGGTCCAGCTAGGAAGGGCAGGAGTGCCCAGGAGGCAATCAGGGGTTGGGAGGGTACCCCAGGTCCCACCATTGACCAGTTTGAAGTGATGATGCAGTCCCTCCAGGAGAGGATGGGTGACCGTGAGGTGGCATTGAACTGCCTCACTGGAGCCCAGTCTATTGCCACAGGCTGCCATCAGGACATGACCATCCCAGGGAAGTATTTGATGAAGATCGAGGGGTGGGGACAGACACCCAGCCGCCTCCCCTGGCTTGGCAGGGGGGGCAGTGTCCTTATTCCTCCCTCTCATTTTATTGATGAGACCCCTGACCAGCAATGCCTGAGAGCAGACCCATGGCCTGCCAGCCTGGAATGGCCTCACCCAAGAACCAGCCTACAGGCTGCCAGCCCAGCCTGGCACTGATTGAGACCCAACCTGCAGCCTGGAGCACCCCCACTGGATTAACCCCCTGAAGCACAACAGGCAGGCCCTTGTAGAGGCATTGAGGAATGGAGGTCTTGGAGCATTTGGTGCAGGTCTTATCAGCCAGATAGCCACCGCTGGCCCATCACCCGAGAGGTCACTACGCAAGTACACTGAGGAGGATGTTCTTGTGGAGAGCACCCCACACGTGACCCCCAAACAGCAGGTCCTCATGTAGAGGCCCTGTCAGGTGGTTGAGTACTCCATAACACCCTCACCACTAGGGGAAGCCCCTGCATATATAAGTTGTTGCCACAACAGGGGTCAGGCGACCCTGCATGCCCACAACATCCCCCAGAGGTTAGGGTGGAATGGGGCATGGGTCCCATGGCCCACAACACCCTTATGCCAGGGCCAGCAGTATGGAGTGCATTCTCCTTCCGCTCAGACCGAATTCAACCAGAGGTATGGAGTGAATGCTCCTGACATGCAGGTTCACTTTGACCACAGGTATGAGGGACAATCCCTTCTCCTGGGGCTGGCCTTCACAGAAAACCTCATTGGGGTGCGAGGACCAGAGGTGCAGTTTTATTGTCCCCACCCAACAAGCGCATTTAGGAGCACAGGTGGCGCGGGTGTGGAATGCCCCATCAGGTGCCATACCCCATGCTGCTAGGGCACCTACAACAAGGTAAAACCCCCACCAATGGCTGGCAGCTATGTCGAGGTGTCAGCTCCCCTAGGAGCCCACCTCCTTCAGGCCACAAGAGATAAGATCTGGAGAGGAGAATGCGTAGACATATTCTCCCTCCTTTTTAGTGATCCCATCCCTGACCCCAACAGTAAGGAGAAGGGGAAGGAGAAGGAGCACTTTAACAGACCTAAAACCAACTGTAACTGGTTGAATTGGTCCGTGGCATACTCCGCCCAGATGGGGGTAATGGTCCAGGCCTTCCCCGAAAGGACCGCCAAGCTCATTAAATATCAGGACAGAGTGCGGAGGACCTTTAATTCTGACCATCATGGAGCATGACTATCATGATGAAGCATTCAGAAAGAGGGCTTCTATAACCCCAGGGCTAAAATGGGATGTTTATGCACAAGACCTACGACTGGAGTGCATGAACAATGCATCCAACGCTCTGCGATCAGACAGCGGCCATGTCTTAGTCAAGGGTGTGTGTGCCCATGAACAACCCCTTTCGGTTGGACTTGTGCCAGCCCCCCTCAAAGGCCCCAATCTGCTGGGAGTACAATGCTTCAGGGAGTTGCACCTGCTCCTCATGCCGATTTCGGCATGCCTGTTTCCATTGCTCCAGCAACCACTCCACCAATCACTGCAACAAGGTCAGGCAGCCCGGTCCCCAAAACAAGCAGCCTGGCCACCCTTCCCAAGGAAATTTGGGCGGGAGTCCAAACAAGGGCGTCATGAAGTGCTTGCAACAGCACTTCAGGACTGCCCCGACAGGGCAGCCGTGAGCTATGTGATAGTGGGGTTCAGGAGCGGATTTAGGATACCAGCGCAGGGAGTTAAGGTCCAACAGTGGGTGGCAAATCTGAAATCTCTGGCTGGCCAGGAACACCTCGTTATTGCCCAGCTCCAAGAAGAAATCACTGAAGGATGAATCGAGGACCCATTCACTTCCTCACCTTTTGTCAACCTCCATGTATCCCCCCATGTAATCATGTCCCAAAAGGCGCCAGGCGAATTCCACCTAATACATCATCTCTCCTACCCTAGGTGGGACTGGTCAATGATGCCATACCAGGGAAGCTCTGCTCCATATGGTATGTATCATTCATTTGACACCATGGTGGAATTATCCAAGGAATGTGACTCAGGTGCATTACTGGTGAAGTGCAACATAAAGTCAGCATTCCGCCTGCTGCCAGTCAAGCTGGATGACTTTGAGCTCCTTGGGTTCCAGTTTCAGAGAAACTTCTACTTCAAAAGGGCAATGCCCAGGGGTTGCTCCATCTCATGCGCTGCCTGTGAGAAGTTCAGCTCTCTGCTTGACTGGGTGGTCAGACACAGAATGCAATCATGAAATGTCATCCATCCTGAACATTCCAGGCTGTAGCGAGTGAATTTGGAATCCCACTGGCCCCTGAGAGAACTGCAGGACCTGTCAACACATTAACCTTCCTTGGGATTGAGCTGGACACTGTCTAGGGGTTATCCTGCTTCCGCAAGGACAAGATAATAGCCCTGAGGGCAGCATTAGGGTCATGCATGTCTGCAAAAAAGGTTACGGTCAGGCAACTATAGTGGATTACTGGGGTCCCTGAACTTCGCATGCAGGGTGATGATGCCTGGCAGAATCTTTTTATCCTGGCTCTATGCCAGGGCCTACCAGGGTGACCTACCACAACATTACCACCTTCAGGTCCCAAGGGACATCAGGGAACACCTGGAGACCTGGCCCCATTTCCTAAATAGTTACACTGGTGTCCATTTCTGGAGGTGGAAGCTTCTGCTCGAAGTTCCAGATGCAGTCTGATGCCACCAGTGCCCTCGGTTTTGGCGTGTACTTTTGGGAAAGCTAGTGCACAGCCCCTTGGCCACCTGAATGATCAGAGGAGGCATCCTCTGACGTTTCTTGAAATTTTCCTCATAGTCCTTGCAGTCCACCTGTGGGTGGACGCCTTTGCCAACCAGGCAGTGGTCTTCTGGTGTGACAACCTAGTGGTAATCATGTTATAAACTCAATATCATCCAAATCCCCTAGGGCAGGTGTGGGGAACCTTTTCTGTCCTGGGGTCACATTGAAAATTAGTATGAGCTCGAAGGGGCACATAGAGGTTGGGGCGGGGGTGCTTAACGGGTGTATTCAAGAAAAGGAGGGCCCAGATCATGGATCTGTGCCAGGGATCTATCCCCTACCCTTGTGGGCATGCTCTCCTATCTGCCCCATTCGCCTGGGCTCAGTTTTTCACTGCTTGGAGGTAGAGACTAGATCCAAGGGTCATATCCAGATGCTGGAAAAGGGCCACGTAAAAACTTGCTGGGCGCCGCATTTGGCCCCCCCGGGCCTGCGGTACCTCACCACTGCCCTAGGGTCATGAGGTTGGTCAGAAAGTTTGTCCTGCAGTGTCTAAACTTTAATATCCTGTTTACATTCAAGCACATTCTGGGAGTTAACAACAGCATAGCTAATGCGCTCTCTCGCCTTTATATGAACCATTTTTGTCTGTTGGTGCCAGAGGTGTGTGAGGAGGTGGAGGTTATGCCACAGGATGTCCGGAGCCTTGAAAACTAGCTGTGTATCAGACAGTGCAGGGTTCCCTGGCCAGCAGCACCCATACTGCATATGGGAGGACGTTTTGGAAGTTCCAAGATTTTAGTGTCAGGAATGGGTGGGACACAGATTTCCCTATTCCAGAGCACCAGGCCATCCAGTTCTCACTATCCTTTCACCGATGGGGCCTTGCTCTGGACACCATTGCCAGGAAGCTGTCAGCCCTTACGTTCTTTAGTAACCTGGCTGGTCACCCTTCACCAGACAACGTTTTTTCAACCGCTGTCTTATAGAAAGTTGGTCCCATGACCGTGGCAGGAGGGAGGACACCAGGCCCCTCATTCCCCCAACTATGTTGGGCCAACTGGATGACAAACTTGCCCAAGTTTGTTCAGAGCTGGTGAGACCTATTTGTTCAGAGCAGCCTTCAAGCTTGTATTCTATGGAGTATTCAGGGTAATCGAGTCCCAGAGCTCCCAGTCCTACAGAGCAATCAGGTTCCAGGACACCCAGCTGCAGGGAGATTCACTACAGATCCTCCTTCGCCATTTGAAAATTGACCAGCAGAGCAGGTTGTGACACTACTCCAAACAGGGTGCCCCCAACTAAGTCCAGTTGGAGCCCTTAGCAGGTACCTCGAGATCCATCCCCCAGTTGGGGGCCAACTGTTGATCCATGCAAATGGTTCCCCCCTAACCAGTCACCAGTTTATGGCAGTCTTCTGCCAGTGCATTAGATAGCTAAATTTGCTACCAGAACAATTTGAATCCCATTCATTTTGCATAGAGGATGCAAGTCTGGTGTTGGCAGCTGGCCTCCCTGAGGGTCAAATTCGCAACATTGGCAGGTGGTGTCCACTGTGTTCTGCTCTTACATTCACCTCCTTAACCTTTAGGCACTAGTTCAGACTCATTTCACTAATGTTCTTTGTGTTCATATTTCAGACCTGTCGGCCACCGGGCCTCAAAAGCTGATGACTAGTTGGCCACAGCCTTGTCTACTGGGCCACCAACACAGCATGATGATCCCACTGGGGCACCCAGTTGGGATTTAGCGAAGCAGCCAAAATAATATGAAGGGTCAGAAGGGGCATGCGCTGGGAGCAGCTTATGCCGCTACTCCATTTGTCTGTAGTGGGCCAGCATCCTGAGGCTATCGTAGTTCACCTCAGGTAAAATAATTTACTAAGAGACCCCAGTTTACAGTTACTAGTTAGAATAAAGAGGGATTGTGTGGAGGCTGGCAGGATTCTCCCATAGACCAGATTCATCTGGACGCACGATTGAGCGGATCAAATGGTGTAATGCAATATCACCAGCGAAGGTAGACGGAGTAAGAAAGATTAACAAGCAGGTTAATCTTAGAAAGGGATGGGGACTGCATATCACACAGCAAAATCTGCTTCACTCAACCCGAACTTTATTGGGACGATGGGATTCACCTGTCAGAGACTGGTATCCAAATGCACCTGGTGGTACCAAAGGAAAAGCTAGTGCAGCAATTAAGTCAGAGGGAGGGTCATGGGAGCAAACCAACCAAGCATAAGCTGTCGGTTCTTGTGGCAGGGGTCCAGTTAGGCTGTTAAAGTTATTAGGAGAAGATTATGGAAGATGTTTCGTTAAGAGACGGGGAAACCAGTTCAGGGGTGGCCAGGTTCCCCCCTCCCCCTGGCCCAGGAGAGATGGTTGAATAATCTACCTGAATATGGGGTGGTCCTGGGTGGAATGCCACCCCCTCTCCTGCTTCAGGTCACTACAAGGATACAAGGCCGGCTGGAGTGAGACAGACCTAGCATAATTAAGTAGCAACAGGGTGGTACTGAGGGGGCATCAGGGCACTCTTTATTAATCAAGTTGTTTAGGGACTCTGAAGCTAATCCCCTCCTCTGACAATTATAATTTGCATAAAGAATGTGGCCTTTTAAAATCCGTTGAAGTGTGCTTGTCTTCTTCGGGAGGTGCTGGGGCAAAAAAGCCTTACTTAGCATCAGGTGAGAGAGAGAGGGAAGTGGAGGATGCCAGAGGGGTTCACACAACCTAGTTTTTGGTTGTAGGCAAGAAGGGTGAAAGAGGAGGCGGCAGGGCTGTATCCATGCCAGAATGGACAAGGGTGCAGAGCTCCGTGTGAGACACGGGGCCTCCGAACAAACATGAGTGTAAGACCCACAACGTTTTAAATATGGGGAGCACTGGCTTGTGGAAGGTTTGGGGATATATGAGAGGGGACCCTCAATGTATGGGGCCCATGAGTAAATTGTATGGGCCCACATGGCATGCAATGCCAAGAGTCCCAGCGCTGCAGTTGATACGTTTAGCTGAACATTAAAAATTAATTATGCTAACACTTCCCTTTTTTGAATGGCCAAGTCAGCGTGTGGCTGTCAGACATTCCTATATTAGGGGCAGGCCATACTGCCATTTCACAATGGAGACCGGCAACACCAGGACTGACTGTGGAGTTGGTTTGGCTGAAGGTGGCCCAAATCTATAACCCAGACTGGGACAGGGTCCGTACAAGGTAGAGGTGTGCACCAGGGGCCCATGTAGCTTTTGTTTTTATTTTTCGTTTTTGTTATTTAAAACTCGTTTTCATAAATATCAATTTTTCGTTTTCCATTTGTTTAAATAGAAAACACAATTTTGGCTGTACTAACATTTTTGTTTTACATTATGTATGGCTGAACCTCAGAGGGATTTTACCTCCAATGGAAGGCATTAAGTGTACCAAATTCCAAAAAGATAAGATAAAGGAATCCAATTTTATAAGCAGTTGAATTATATTATTTTGCAAAAATCTTCTTATACATTCTTAGCTGTAACTTCTTTGCCTCATATTTAAAGTAGATAACACTTGGCAGGTTTACACCCCTTCTAATATTTACTATCTCTGCCAAATTTCAGAAGGATTGGATAAGAGTCCTGGTGGTATAAGCAATTAACTTATAAATGTATGTCTGAGTGTAACATCTTTGTAGTCCAACCAGTGTATATTTAATTTGGCAGGGCTGTATCTCACACTTTCACAATTATCTCTGCCAAATATCAGAAACATGTGAGAAAGGGTCCCGATTTTATATGCTTGCACAGAATATGCAGAGAAGGAACCTATGCCAGGAATTCTCTTACTTGTCACTGTGGTATAAGATCGGTTTGTGATGCCAATTGGCCAGTAGAAATGTCAACCAAATATCCTCATTCTGTGCTGTGACCACTCCAACATCTCTCCCCCACTTGTTACTGGGAAGTCAGAAGCATCTGTTTAGGAAAGAGCCAATAGAGATTCTCTTAAGTCCTCTGTCACAGTGCTGCAAGATGTGATTGTGATGATAATTGATCAGCTTGGATGTGTAAACCTGTCTCCTGATTGCTCGGATGCTATCCTCAAAGTTCCAGTTATTTCCCTTCTATGCCCGCCTCAGGGCTGCCCCCTATTCCCGCCTCAAAACCACTATTGATGGTCCTGTAAAGCTGGAAGCATGCAGTAATTGGACAGTGAATTTGTCTGTCAGTCTTTTGGGTTGCTCCACATTCTCCCTCTAACAGCCTCCCAACCCCTGCCATGCCAGGTGCCTGCCTCTGACTGGCACTGTATGTGCTGCTATTTATCTGAATAATGGTCTTCAAGGGGATAACTTCAATTGCTTATGAAATTGGGTCCCTTTATCAAATTGTCCTGTAGTTTGGCAGAGATGACAGGTATGGTATGTGATACATTCCTGCCAAATTTCTTGTCAACAGGATGGAATATAAAAATGTTAAAGCTGGAAATGTATTTTAAAGTTAATGTCTTATATCATCAGGACCCGTTATCCAATATTTTTGAAAATTGTCAGAATTGTTTAGCTTGTGTAAGGACATAATATTCACAGGTATTTTTCAAATTAGTTTGAAGATAAAAACGTTGTAGCCATTAATGTGTATGGAGCTTTTCTTAAAATCATTACATTAAATTCCTTCTAAAATCTGTTTCCTTTATCTAATCATTTAAAAACCTGGTACACATAGTGCCCTCTGTTGGTGTTACAATCTCCCCAAGTTTCATCAGCATTGAATAAGAATGCAAAAATATATAACTGGAAATATGTTTTTCAGTTTTTGTCCTTTATTTCAAAAACAAAAAGTCATTTTTGTTTCTATTTTTGTTATTATTATTATTTGTCATTTTGTTATTCCAATAACTATAATGAAAATGACAGTTTTCTTTATTGTTACTTTAATAATGAAAATAACATGCATATCCCTAGTAAAAGAGGATTTGTTGGGAGATGGGTTACTTTGTAAGTAAAACAGTGGTTTTGATTATGGTTTGCAGAACCAAAGGGACTTAAGTATGCAAAAATGTACAGCTGGTCAGAGATGCTGAGGCCTAAAAGGTAGTTCATGAGTGGGGTATTTCACCAGATATTAAACAATCTGCAGCTAGAACATAGTAGCCAAATGCAAAAAATGAAGGTAGAGTGGAAAGACCGTATGTCATGGTGCCCAGAAAATGTCACACTCTGGATTTAAAATGGGAAGCCCCTGCTGTATGCCGGGTTTTTTCGCTCTCTCTCTCTTTCTGCTATTTACTTGAGATTCAGATTTATTTTTTGACTCTCCTACTGAATAAATGGGTTAACTGGAATAGTGAAGGAATCATAGGGCTGCAAGTGCCTGCTGATGCTAATTGTCTGGTTTCGACTGAAAAGTCAAAAGAGCAAAAATATAAATCCAAACTTAAAATGGGTATTTCTCAGGTGAAGGATGAGGTAAACTGATCAGTTAATTATCCAATTACATTTTAAAGCATATTATTTACCTGGAAGAGGAAAGAGCACAAGGTATCATGTTGCCATGGGCTAAAAGTAAGAGGAGAGGAGGAGAACTGAAAGAATTGGGTGAGTTAGTAGGGTCGATTCCATGGCCTGCGGATCCCGCGCACTCTCTCTCCCACATGGCAATGGAGGTGTGCAAGGTTCTGACATGTGGGCCATAGGATAGGCCTCAGTGTGAGGAGGGCTGAAATGAGAATGAAAACAATTCTCATGCGAAATCTCACAAGAACGAGTACCAGGCCAGAGATCTTGCTGGGAGCTCGACACCTGGTTTGAGTTCTTAGCAAGATTTTGAGCCCAGCTCCCTGCTCCAGAAGTCTGTTTGACAAGGAAGAGGAGCGCATTGACCCAGCTTTGCAAGGGGCTGCTCTGATCCTGGCCAATACAGCCACTTGCAAAGCCCTCAAGCAGCTGCTTGGTCAGTTTCAGGATGAAATTGACCAGCAAGCCAGGTGCAGCTGAGAACCCTGATTTTTGCTGAGCAAAGTGAGAGTCTGAGAATCAAGTTACATCCCTCATACTGATTGATGTTTCTGGTAGGTTTGAAATACAGTGATATATGTAGAGCTGAAGCGAATATTCAAAGCAAACTTCAAATTCAGTAAATGAGTAGAGCTGAAACGAATATCGTAGAGCGGAAAAGAATAAATGGAATCCAATTTCTGGCAATAAAAATTAAAAAGGAGATGCAGCAGTGGGTGAAAACAGACATGACGCTAACCACCCTTTAACCACCCATGGTGGTCATTTATGCATGGGTATTTTCAGACATTACGAGATCACAGTCAACCACGCTCAATTCCACGTGGTGGCTGTGATCACCTAACGTCTGTTGGGGGAAACGGATGTTTCCCCCCAGATGTTACCATGGCGTGGAATTACATTCACCAAGTGAGCAGCCGAAGCAGAGGGACCGGCGGCCACCGCGTGTTGAATGTAATTCCACGCCGGGGTGAACCCCGGCGTCTCATCTGGTCGGGCGCCATGGCCCGGGATCACCAGCGGGATCCTGGGCCATGGAGAATCTGGCCCGATGCAGCGGCCTCATTGGCCCCACCGCCCGCCCGTCTCCCCGGAGGGCAGGCGGCGGGGTGCGTGGAGGGGGCGGAGCCGTGCGGCCGCACGTTACGCCGCATGGCCCCGCCGCCTCCCAGATTCCATGCCGGGATGCCCCCAACACGTCTGATACGGCGTGACGGGGTGATCCCAGCGGGGAATGATTTGGGTGATTTCGGTACGGGGCCAATGGGCCCCGTAACGTCTGAAATCACCCCATGTTTCAGGGCTGCATAGGGCACCAATACAGCCCTGCAACATGCATAAATAACCACCAAGGGTGGTTAAAGGGTGATTAGAGTCATGTCTGTTTTCACCCACTGTTTAAACTAGAATCTGGGGAAAGCTGCCATGCACTGAGGAGTGCATGGTCCAGGCTGAGACATCTCCAAAGGATGCCGTTAATTCAGGGTGAATTTGAGTATCCTAATATAGAGGATAGGAAAGAAGCTGAGAGAGCTCATCTGGGAATCAGTGCAGAACAGACAAATTTAAATGATTCCAGATTAAATCAAAGTCACTTTTAATTAACAGAATATGAATAAAAATGTGTTTAAGTGTCTATACATATGCTAGAAGTCTAAAAAGTAAGATGGGAGAATTAGAACGTTTGGCATGAAATGAAGATCTAGACATAATAGGAATCTTAGAGACGTAGTGGAATGAGGATAACCAATGGGACACTGTATACTGGGCTATAAAATATATCAAAATGACAGAGCAGATTGAACTGGTGGTGGTGTGGCTCTATATGTTAGAGACAGCACTGAGTCAAGCAGGATTAAATTTTACAGAAAGTGAACTGATGACTGCAGAATCTTTATGAATAGAAATTCCATGCGTAACGGGGAAGTGTAAAGCATTAGGAGGGACTATACTATTGGCCCCCTGACTAAGATGGTGAGACTAACTATGGGTGTTTTCAGACATGATGGTGGCATAGTTTACTCCATTGTAGTGCAGAGTAAACTAGGTGCCACCATCATGCCTAAAAGTGGCTGCCAGATGTTAGCCTGGGTCATTACCCGGTGGCGGCATTAGCCCGGGTTGAGAGTTGAGACTAGTGCTGCAACTCGGTCTTCGAATTTATTTGGAATGTACCGAGGAAGCTCTGAGTTTCGAGGTGCCAAGAAATAGGTCCGGTACTCGGTGTGTTCAATTCCACTCAATTGAGTGTTTCTCAGCGCAGCTGCGGCTGTGTGTTCAGCCAGACGTTGGGAGGTTTCTGGACCTGAGTGACCCACCCCTGACCTTACCTTCATTGATCTGGGAAAACAAAACTTAGTGCCTTATTTGGTAGGCACAAGGGTAATCGGAAAGGACAGGTGATCGGGGGACAACCACCGGACGTTCTTTGATGGCTGCTGGGGAAAAATAAAAGTGGGCATTATTCACTTTCGTGAGTCGGGTGAACTCAGCCTGGAGTCGGGTGAACTCAGCTACACTGTTCTTCTATGTAAGTATGACTCCTCATTTTTGTGCACAAAATTAATTTTAAAGGGGCCAGCATTGCCGCTGTCCATAGAAGCAATGCTGGGGTTTACCACACCCTGCTCTTTAATTTATATTATGAAGTGGATGCCTGGACATAGTGGGTGCTTAGGAATTATGGTGTGTTTTGGCGGGGGCTTGTGAACCATGTGCTCTGGAGCACCAGTGCCACCCACCCCAGAGCTTGCATATCGGGGCATGGGGAAGGGAAGCATACTTGCTGATTATGGTGTGGTTTTGACATGGTTGCATTTGTGGATCTGCCTGCTGGCAGTCATCAGGTGCTGTACTGTGGGGGTGTGGAGCATACCACAGAGCTTGCCTAGGGGCATGGGGCTATGGAGGCACCCTTGATGGCTATGGTGTGGGTTTCTTTTGAGGGGGAAGGTCGCATCTGGTTTCTTTGTGGATCTGTCTGCTGGCAGGCACCAGGTGCTGCTGTGCTGTGGGAGTGTGGGGGCACACCACTGAGCTTGGCTAGGGGCATGAGGCCAGGAGGCCATGCTTGCTGGTTATGCTGTCAAGTTGCTGCAGGTGCCCCAAGAGGAGGGCTATCACATTGTCCTAGTGTCATGAAACAAGTAAGGAGGGACAGTTATTAATATTTACCCTCTCTAATAGTAATAGAACTTGGGGACACTCCATGAAACTGGTAGCTGATTTAAAACAAATAAAAGAAAGTATTGTTTCACTCAATGCACAATTCATTTGTGGAATCTGTTTCCAGAGGAAGCGGTCAAGGCCAGAAGTATAGATGGGTTTAAAAAAGGATTGGATACGTTTTTGGAGGTAGATCTGTTATCCGCTCTTAGCCAAGATTTGGGGGATGTCACCGCTGAGTGTCGGGAGCTGGGAGTGAATAACAGGGCATGAATTACCCATTATGACATGTTGGGTACTTCTCCCAAGCGACTGAGATCGGCCACTATCAGAGACAGGATGCTGGGCTCAATGGGCCATTGGTCTGAGCCAGTATGGCACTTCTTATGTTCTTATCTGGAAAACAGCTAAAAATAAAATTGTGGAAGAAAAGGCTGCGAGGGAAGGTCTTCCCAACTTTGCAAAATCACTGCCTCATAATCTTTCATCCCTGATCCTGGATTCTGACAAATGGCTGCCTAATTACTACTATTAATTACATATATCACATCAGCAATGTACCTGGCACTGAACAATCATTAAATCAGAGACAGGCCTCTGTCTCCCACAGGGGTTTACAATCTAGGAAGGACACGGAAGGAAGAGAAGGGAGAAAGGAACTCTGGGAAAGACAGCAGTGCATTAATGAAGCTGAGAAGTTGCTGGTACACAGATTTAGTTTGGTTATAGGGGAGAAGGAAACACTGCATGATAGGACAGTAGGGGTGTGCAACTGTTTGGTTTTTTGAATTACCAAAACAAATGAAGCACCATTCATTTTCGTAATTAAAATATGAAAATAGATGAATAAGCAAACAATTATCTTTTGCTTTCATCTGCTTTTGTTTAAAAAAACCCCCCCCAAAAAAACCCTACACATGAAGTAGAGAGGAAAGGAAGGTGTGGCCAAGTAGATGCAAGTGCTGGAAATGAGTTGAGAGTGTGGGTTGTGTTGGGAGCACAAACATGTGACACACTAAGGTAGATGTCATGTTCAGACTGAGCTCAATCATTTTTCTCTTTTTGATGAAAAGGAGATACTGGGATTGCAGTGTGAGGGAAATGACAGAAACAATGCTCTAAGACAGTTATGTTTGAGTCTGAGCCATTTGCCCCCAAGCTGGTTGTTCCTGTCTCAGTTCCTGAAAAACTAACATGGACCCCCAAGTTCCCCTTCACCTTTAGCAGTTTTATTTACAGGCAAACTGTCCTTGAAGTATTTTAGTTCCTTTCTTTGGTCCATGCACTGTCAGATATTCTTGGCCTGGCTCTGTCTCTTAGCCTAAGGCCCTCTCCGTCCCAGTGCTCGTGCTCAGCCAATCAGCAGCTGCGTCCCTTTAAGTACTTCCAGCTGAGAGGTAACTAGCCTCAAGCAGAGTGGCTGAGATGCTGACCTTTAAAGATGCAGCACCCTGCTACTGAAAAACACAGGGTAGGCCCCTGTCTCAAAGAACAAAAGAGTGACCTCCTGCCCAGAAGGCTCTCAGTTTATTAAGAGCCTCCTGAAACTCTTCATTGTCTTCTATGGTAATTGGAAAATCAAGAAGTCAATGCCCCCCTCAGGGATATGAAAAAGATTCACTATTAATGATTTGATCCCAAATCAACTTAAAGTCTTTGTGAGACTTTCCAATAACGTCTAGTGGGTCTTTCCATTGACTTCTACTGGAGTTTGAATCTTGCCCGAAGTACACATATGTCCAACCAGTCAAGTTTGGATCTTCCAAAGATCTGCAGGAGATCCAGTTATCAACAACTGGTAGGATCCTCTGAAGATGCAGAGGACCTTGGACCCATGTTTGTTCCTCAATGGGTCTTTGTAGGAGCCCATGGGCGGACTATGATTTGAGCCAAGGATATCCTGCATTCAATTTTATGTATATGGTTTTTAAATTAACTACCAATGGATTCGTCACTTCTAATTCTTGGGTTCTAAATAGGCAGAAGCGGTTCACAGCATGCCCCCTGTTAGCAGTCATAAACAGAAATCTGAGGTGGTGCCAAATTCTCTAAGACTTCACAGCAAGTGATTAGGATTGTTTAATTCAGTGGCCAAAGAGAGCTCCCTCTGACATCTAAATGGGTGTGAGCCAGAAGAAATATGTTTTCAAACGCACTAATATTTGCAAGAGTGTCCCCCACTCCTTTTACTCATTTATTTTAAGGAGACAGATGCAACAAAGGGACAAAATGTATTGAAAGACGAAGGTATCCAATTTAAAAGTAAACTTTATACAGAGAAAGGGAAAGGAACCTTAGAATTTGATCTGAGTTGTACTGTCATCGTGCCTTCTCAATTCCATTCCTGTGTGTATTTCTCAGTTCCTCTTTTATGTTGCAAGATCTCCGGTAGTCATAAAAGCCACATTTGAGGAATTGTTCATTCACACATTACAAAAATTGCAGAATTATAATACCCGGTATTATCTCCAGTTGTTATAATAGCCCATTGTGTAATGTGTGAAAGCAGCCTGTGTCATCTATTCACTTTGCCTTAAATACAAACAGGACAAGAATAGAACTTGTCTAGTTCTATCCAGTAACTTTGTAACCTGTTTTAATTATCCTTTTATCTTGTGAATGATTTTACTTAGATATTTTATGTTCAATGTTTGATTGTTTTAATATTTTGTTTTTTAAAGAATTGTGATAGTTGCAAAAACTAACAATTAATGTTGACTGAGGGTATTTTCAGATGTTATGAGATCATGCTCAACCACAGTAAATTCCCTGTGGTGGGGAATGCCCTCGTAACGTCTGTTGGGGAACCTGAAGTTCCCCCCCATATGTTAACCAAGCTCAATCCCCGCCGGGAATCTCATTCGCCACGCGATCGGCTGGTCAAGTGGGACTGGCACTGATCGTGTGGTGAATGAGATTCCCGGTGGGAATGAAGGGGCCCATCACGTCTGGATGGCGATCACGGCTTGGAATCCCTGTTGGGATTCCAGGCCGTGGTCATTTCGGGTGGGCGCTGCGACTGCATTGGCCACGGCGCCCGCCCGTCTCCCCAGAGGGCGGGTGGTGGGGGAGCGTGGGGGGGAGATTTAATGGGCACACTGCAGCAGCCGGGACAAGCCGCGCCTGCGCCTTCCGGGTGCTTTGACCGCAGTCCGGCCCGGGATCGGCGTAACGTTTGTTGCGCTGCTCCGGGCCGTGATCTGTTGGCCCAATTCCCTGCGGTGGTCCCGGTCCCATCACATCTGTTCAGGGCTTTTTTTGACCATGGGGGGTGGTTGTTCGGTTCACCCCTGCCGGGTATCCACTGTGGTGAATCGGGACTGCATAGCGTCTGAAAATACCCAGACAGTGATTTCAGTATTTTGGTTATTTTTGCTTCAGTGCTGCTGCTAAAATGAATTATCCCAATAAACAAAATTCTGAAGTAAACAAAGTAACTGAATTGTAATTACCAAAGTTGATATCTGATCGAGTGGGAGTTGCTAGTGTTTTGTATCTGCTTTGGCAGACCCAAACTGAAGTGGGAAAGTTCATTGTATAATGTATTCTTCACCACAAATATTTGTTTCTGTTCAACTCATAATACTAGAGCTGGAGGAAGCCAATGAAATGAACCCAAAATTAACCTGTGGAACTCATTGTCAGAGGATGTTGTGAGGCCAATAGCATAACTTGATTATAAAAAAGGCTTGGATATGTTCTTAGAGGATAGATCCACAAATAGCTATTAGTCAAGCTGGTCCAGGGGATGTGACCTCTGACTAGGGATGTGCGAACACGGTTTGGAAGTTCGGAGTTCGGACCGAACTTGAATAGTTCGGTCGACCAAACTGAACTTTTGAACTGAACTCAAATTCGACCGAACTGTTAGGTCAAATTCAAACCAGTTCGGAAGGCCAAAAAAAACCCAGTTTTGAATGTACAAACTCAGTTTGGAAGTTCAGAATTCGACCAAACTCAAATAGTTTGGTTGAGCGAACTGAACTTTCGAACCGAACCCAATTTTTGAACCAAACCAAATTCAGAACTCGGTTCGGTTCACACATCCCTACCTCTGACTGCCATGGGGTTGGGAGTGAATAGCAAGAAATGGATCTATGACTATTTCATAACTGAATCTGGTCGCTGTCAGAGACAGGTTACTGGGCTACATGGACTACTGTCCTGACCCAATATGGCAGTGCTTATGTCTCAGTCTTGGCTTCCAGACTCCTGGATGTAGCTAGGTTGAAAAGGGGCCAGGGTGGTGTAGTAGATGGCAAGGGGATCCTTGACTCTCCTCCCAGCAGCATGAGCGATGAGGCTTGCAGGCCCCAGCACAGCTGAACCACTTGTACCTAGATTTGGACTGAAACATGTTATTGGTAATCTCACAAAACTCGTCGAGAACTGGGTTCTCAACAAGATTTTTGAGACTAATGAGTTGAGAATAGGCCGATTCTTGAGCTGTTCTCATGGGATTCTCTAAGAAATAATTAAAAAAAACACCCCACTCTGTGCGTGTTCAAAATGACCGCAGCAGACATTCTGCACATGCAAAGCCCTTTCATAAGATGGCACAGGCTGCTTCTACCATGTTGCGCATGTGTAGAGCATTTATTTTTTAAATAGTTTCGAGAATATTGCGAGATCTTGAACAGTTACTGAGAACGTCTTGAGATCCTGCTAGGGTTCAAGATTCTTATGAGAATGACATCCATTCTTGTTTCATCCGGTCCAGACTGGTTTCCATTGGCCAGCAGTACAATGGGGCAGAATGTGTGGGAGGGGACATTGGAAAATATTCCTGGATTCTCTCATGTCTAAATTTCAAAACCGTGGGTATGTCAACTGATGAAAAACTTTGCTTGAACCACTGGGTGCAGTCAAACAAGCAGGGAAGGCCCAGTCCCAGTCCCAGTCCCTGTACTGCTGTATGGTGGGCAATTGGCCCCACCATACTGTTGGGAGGTTGGGGGTGGAGGAGGGCGTGCGCTCCTCCCCGCTCCTGACAGCTGATGGGAAAGGGGAGCCTGAGAAGAGCATGCAGCCTCTTTCCAGACTCCCCCTCCCCCAATCAGCTGTCATTCGGGGGGGAGAGGAACCTGAGAAAAGCACAGCCTCCCCTTCCCGCACTGTTCACCCAACTGAAAGCTGATGTGGGGAGCCCAGATGAGCCACACGGGAGCCCCTCTCCCCTCCCTGACAAACAGCTGATTGTGGGAGGAGTTCCTAGAGGAGCACTCGCACCTTGCCCCTCTGAGCCCCCTCCCCCAATCAGCTGTTGGTTTGGGTGGAGAGAGGGGCAGACATGGTTCCTCTGGGCTCCCCCTCCCGCCCCCCATCAGCCCAGGAACTCTGGACTCCCACCCCAGTTGTGACGTGGCTGTGAGCGGCAGGCGCTGGCATCCGTTGCTCACAGCACACAAGGTTGCCCCAAGCATGGAAGGGCAAGCATGCATAGCCAAGCTCCACAATGCATTCCTGGGATTCCATCGAGGATGCGTCATGGAGCAAGCAGATGTTTGTTTGCTGCACCCTGAGATGAGGTGAACATCTGGCAGCCCCTGGACACACAAGCAACTGCATCCCATGGCTCAATTGTCCAGGGAGGGACAAGGCTGCCCAGGGATGGGTAGACATCTCATGTGGCTGCATCTACTGTGAAACTCCAAGTCTCGCACCACTGTGTAAGAAAGTCTCTAAAATGGAGATGAATTAATCTACTGAACAATGCAAAATAGGAGAGATGAACTGAAGTGGGAGCCAATTTGTGTAGATGAATCAGGTCTGCTTTCCCACCCATACCTGCAAAACTGTTGAAATGACTGGAATCAATTTATAACAGGGAGTTACTGACCTTTTTAAAAGGTTGCAAGTCCACTTATACACCTCCTGTGATGCTCACCGTTTTTATTCATGCTTAGCATTGAATAACCTGCTTAGCCTGTCACCCTTACTGCCTTGCTTCACAGTTCCTTGTTATTATTCCATCTGTTTCTAGCCTTTAAAGTATGTACAGAATGCAAGCCTTCAGAACTGGTTTGGAATCTGCTTCCAGGAATATTATGGTAGATTGTCCTTTCTTCTAACACCAATGATATACTTCAGATACCAGTGCTGTCCCCTACCAACTATTAGCAACTTTTCTGGTGCGCACCAGAAAAATGTTCATTTTCATTTTTAAAATATTTATTTTTTATGGTTTTATAATAACACAAATGAAAATGCCAAATTTTGTTTATTATTAAAATGTAAAACATAAAAAAAATCAATAACTTAAAATCAAAATGTTTGTTTTCATGCCTTCAAAAAGTGATTCCCAAAGTGCCTCTTTAACACTGTCCCTTCCCCAAACTTGCCAAGAGTGCCTCAGGGTGGCAGAAATATCTGCGAGAAATTGGTACACAGCAGTTGGTTAGAGGACAGAGCAAACACTGGCATATAGTGGGTGCTAGGCACTGGGGCACTGAAGCAGTCAGGCACTTGCAGCCCGAGTCATATGCAAGGCTACCCAGAAAAAATATTAAAAAATAAGATACAATTATTTTCCCCCTCATTTTTATGTAATTATTTTTTATGCTTTAACTTTTTTATAACAAACAAAAATGAGCATCTTCATTTCTGTTATTATAAAAACATAAAGGAATTGCACACCTCCTACTGACTTTCACCTTGGAAGTTAGTTTCTTCATGGAATAGAAGTCAAAGACACAGAGCCTACACATGAACTAAATATAACTATTTTATTTACACCAGGGTTGGTGAAATTCTCGCCTAGGGGGCAAATGCGACCCACAGCTAGTTTTTAAAGCGGTGGCCTTTTTGAGGTTTTGGATGTGACCCTTGGATCCAGTTCTGAATTCCAAGTGGGCTAGAATGAGAATTTTAAAAATTCTCAGAAATGTTCAGGAGAAATTCTTGTGAGAATGAACACCGGGAACGAGATTTCACCAAAATCTCAGTCCCAGTGTGAGATCTCCTTGGATGTCCCAGGACACTGGCTGACTTACCTCAGCCCTGGGCTGATGGCCTCCGTCCAGTGCCTACTCGCTGCTCCCTGCCTCTGCGCTGCATTCTTCAGAGAACTGAGCTTGCTTTCTGCATTCCCCACCACCACTGCCTCTCATGCTGTACCCTGCAGAGTTTATCTGGTACCTGACAGTGAATGATCTGAGTGGGGACGGGAGCCGGGAACTCGCTACTCACTGCTCTCTGCCTCCGCCTGCATTCTTCAGAGAGCTGAGCTTGCTCTCTACTCCCTGCCACATTGTACCCTGCAGAGCTTAGCTGGGACCTGACAGTAAATTATCTGAGTGGGGAGAGGTGCAGGGAAGCCTTTTCCCAGATCTGTCCAACACTCTAATTGGTCCTGTTTCCAGGGGGACTGATCAGGGGTGTGCTGTGTGCTGCCCAAAAATTGGTCCCCCTAGGAATGAGAACTAATTACAGTGTTTCACACAGCTGGGAAGAGTCTTCCCTACTACCCTCCCCACTCAGATAATTTACTGCCGGGTCCCAGATAAGCCCTGCAGAGTGCAGCATGGCGGGGAAGGTAAGAGAAAGTTCAGCTCTCTGCAGAATGCAGCACGAAGGTGCGCAGCAATGAATAGTCACTAGATTGGAGACCAGCAGCCCCACAGCAAGTCCTTTTTGATTTTTCACTCTTCTCACTATCGTCTCATTTTTTTTACAATGAGAATCTGATCCGTTTCTCAGTCCATTCTCGTTTCCCAGAACAAACCAAGGAATGCGAGTCTCATCGAAAACAAGCTTCAGCTATACTCCCAAGCACTAAAAGACTGAGCTCAGGATAAGTGAGGAGAAAGATGAAGGCATGCACTCAAGATTGGGGACAGATCTCAGCTCACATCAGTGATCTGAACCCTTCTCTTCCTGAGCACACCCCTTTAAGCATCCTTGTCTGAACTGCTATGCTGCCCTTGCAGCTTGTATCAGGGTCCGGGCTGGCCTTACCACAGGGCCACCTAGGCCCTGCCATTTTCTCTACTCCCAGGGGTTCCATAGTAGCCCACATTTTCATCAAGTCAGGGTGTGGGTCTCCCACTCTTTCTCAGCCGAAGCTCAAATATGACCACCTCTAGGGCCCTGAGAAGGGCAGCTCCGAGGGGGTGGAGTCACAAGAGAGGAGGAGGGGCCACCAGGGGTCCTGCATTTTATCTTCTCCCCAGGCCTCACAAATTTTAAATGAATGGTATTAATTTTCAAAATGACGCCTTGGAGGGAGAAGGTTGTCCAGTTCTGATTGACAGAGATACACCTGTCCTGGCACAGATGCTGAATCACACAAACAGCAATCAGGTCTTTCCTTCTCTCTAAAATCTTATCTCATCATCAGTGCCTGGTTCCCAGGGAGAATAGCTCAGCTTCAGGAATGTATTCAATTCATTCAGAAAACAGGGCAAAAAGAAAACTCTCCTGTTGTCCGTTGATTGCTTCAACTAGGTGGATACACCAGGAATTGAAGAGAGGACCACTAGGGTTCACATCATGCATCTTTCTCTACAGCTTGAGATTAAAAGCCAGGTTCCACAGTTGAGCTGTAAGGATTTACCTAGAGAACGTGGATCAGGCACAGAGCAGGACACAGAAGGCACAGTTCAATGGGTTATTCTTGCACAGCTGCCTCTCCCAGAGCGTTGCAGAACCCAGAATAACAGCAGCACAACCTGTATTTCCTGAATTTAACATTCATTGTTGCACTAAGAGAATTGAAGTTGGGAGAATATGACAATTCCATTGGTGATTTCAGACGTTACGAGTCTGAAATTCACCCCGCCTGAACCACAGTCAAACACGGGCCATGTTTGACTGTGGTGAACGTCTGCTTGCTCGCCACCAGATGTGTACCACAGTCAAACGCGGCCTGTGTTTGCATTCACCACGCTTCTGGACCTCCGGATCCAAGGAGGTCGAGAAGTGTGGTGAAAGGCCACCACGGCCGTGGTGAACGGAAAGTAACTTCTGTTTACTTACCGTTCACTGCGGTCAATGGATTCACCCCCGCTTGTGGTTGCGGCAGTGGCTGGATTGGTCGCTGCCCATTGGGAGGGGGGAGAGCCACTGGGGAACGCAGGTGGCGGGGCCAAGCGGCAGCACGCTGCGCCGTGCAGCCCTGCCCCCTCCAGGGGGTTGCCGCTTTAGACATGATGGGCAGCCGCTTTCATCACGGGCCATGGTTTGGCGGTCCCCATGGCCAGGGGCAATGGGGCGCACATCTGTTGGTGCGGCCCTTCACCCCCGGCTGTGGTCCAAACCACCCCATGGCCTGTGGTGAAAGCGGCCGCCTGTCACATCTGAAATCACCCCACCTGGTGATGCCTGCCAAAATATGATAATGTCTAAGTTAAAACAAAAATAAAATGTTGCAGGTGCCCCAAAGAATCATTGTTGCTCTCCCAAAATTCAAAGTTGCTTGTTAAAGTGCATGTGTGGCTTGTGGCAGTGCACTCTGATTACATTATGAAAGACATGGGCCGAAATGTACATCAACACCAGTGCTAAACATACTATATATAATTGTTCTTTTAACAAATGTATTCCTTGGAATTCTGGTATTTCCATAGCTATTCATGGTTAGAAGAATTCTCAACCATGTTGCATGGGACAGCTGGGTGATACGGGCCATGTGGACGGTGGTCCTCTGTGGTACTAATGTCCACACTAGCAGTTAAGGTGGCCAGGGACCCAATTCATTTCAGTGGCATTTGTTGTGCCCATGCTAACTTCTAGCACAAGCACTCTCCCCATGGAAGATTGTTGTGACCTAAAATTTTAGCAAAACTTTGATATTTAAAAAAAATAAATCTATTAATTTTTGAGTATCTGAAAATATAATATTCCTAGACTGTAATGGCTAGACCATGTTCATCTAGCTAGCCCAAGAACCAGTGTTACATGTAACACTAGCCACTGAGTTACTAGTGTTTCACCCAGTAATTTGTGCATGCATTAACTGGTTCCATATTTGCAGAAAGACATCTACTCTTGGATTAAAGACTTAGTGACTGAGGATGTATCACACCCCATTAGAATCTGTTCCAGCAGCTAACTTTCTCTGGCATGGGGGAAAAAAATCATGCTGTATTGTCAATCTGAATATATCAGCTCCAACATTCAACCGGTGGAGTTAGCTATACTTTTCTCTTAAATAGATTGCTGAAACTGGAGGGCAGAGTTTCTTTATCCACCACCACCACCCCTCAGTTTTTAATTTAGGGCTGAAAAGAGCAACTAAATTGCTGTTCACGAGAACTTTTACCATATCGGGAACATGGATCAGTTTCCTGACTGTTTCCTGATACTGATACAATTTCTTGATTCTTGTAATACTGAGAGATACTGTTCTGATTTACTGACTTTTAACTTACTGTTTACTGCGTACTAGGGGTGGGAATTTCATTTTCAGATAGAACCAAAATCATCCGGAAAAGGCTGTTTCAGATTAATTTGAAAATTTGGATCTTTTTTTTTCTAGTTAGTTTAAGTTTTTTCCACTGATTTAATTTCATTTCTTCCCCATTGTAGTTTGTTCTCATTGACTTCAATGGGAGAAAAAACAAAACTCCAAAACCAAAATGAGATCAGAAATTCAGAAAGTACTGAAACTGAAAAAAAAAACACTGAAATTTTACCCAGAGTCCTACCCCTACTGCATACGATATACCATTAATTTACTGCTTACCATCTTGCTGAGTTTACTGCTTTACTTTTTGAGGCTTTGTTGTTTTCCCATTTCTGAGCCAATCACTCTGTGTAAATAGGCCACGCCTTAACCTCCATTCCAATGCTTCCAATAAGAATTGTTGTTCTATGTTGTTCCCTTTGCTTTGACCAATCTGCAACTGGACTGCAGATTAGTAAAGGATTCTGCATACCAGCCAATGACTGACAAGGACATGCAAGGGGAAATGGAAAGCAAAAAATACAGTATTGTGTCGGTATTACCTCTTGGGATTTGAAATGGATGGCAAAGCTTTAAATGGCAAAGTAGGACTGAGAAGAGAGAAAGTGTTACCATTCTAAAGGAAAATAATGAACTTTTGGAGTGCTTGC
>QEPC01015319.1:12422-27946 GCA_003113815.1 Sphenodon punctatus | reverse complement strand
GGCTCAATGTGGCTTCAGTCCCGGCAGTAGGGGAGCCTCTTCTTCTTTGGGGGAGGGCACCTGTCCAAAGGATCAATTGGCTGGCCAGCGTGCTACAACAGGAGTTTGAAGGGGGTTAGGACAAGGAGTTGGCCTGGCACTGGCACAGGTAGCTGCCACTTGGGTCAGGGGAAGGCTGGCTCCTTGGATCCCCCTGAGCTCCCAATGTGGTGCACTGGCTGGCCAGCTGATCTACAGGGCCAGGTGCCTCCCCTCCACCGTGAAGCAAAAGAGGCTCCTGTACTGCCTGGGTCAGGCTATCTCCTTGGGCCCCTCTGAGCTCCCAGTGCAGTATGCTGTCCAGAAAGCTGATCTTTGGGCCAGGGGCCTCGCCGTCCCCACAAAAGAAGCAGAGGCTCACCTACTGCCAGGACTTTGGCCAAGCTGACCCCCCCCCACCACCACCACCAGAATTCACAGTGAGTTTAAACTTTATTTTATCTTTTAAAATATTTCACTGTTTTCTTATCTAAAATCACAGTGAGATGCTGCTTGTTGTTGCAAATTGGGTTTACAAGACAAGCTTTTGTAGATTCCAGTTTGTCAGAGAGGCAAGAATGACAAAGGTGTACGTGACAGTTACATCGAAAATTATATTTGAATAGATGAATAGAATACATGAGAAATACAATTTGGCATCAGACAAAATATTCCTCAGCCCTAGATTGCTAGTTGAGGCACTACATATGTGGGTGTGTGTGGATGGGGTGGGGGTATATGTTTAAATATGTACATACTACTTTGATATTTGTTCTAATACAAACACATTGCACAAAAACGGAAAGAAAAGAATCAGGGCAAAATTTGTCACTAAAAAGGGGTTTCTAACATCAGCGATTACCATCTTATTTGCTTTTAAGCTTATTTAAAATTAACTCCATGTGCTACTTCCTTTCACCACCCATTTCAAGAGCTGCGGCAATATACTGCAGAATAAGATTCAGACTCAGAAATTAACTGCAAACATTTCAGATGCCCATATTTTACAGAACATCTGTTATGGAAGAGAGCCACAGTTAATAGTCAACAAAGCGTAGCAAGCTGAGTTCACAGAGCTGCATATGGTAGTAGTGAAATATTTGCTGGTTTGGGATATTTCAAAACAGCTCAGGATACATGCATTTCTGCTGAAAATAAATGGGTTAACAAAATAGCAATCTATATATTTTGGTTTGTGCTGAATTTGTTTTCTTGTGATGGAACTATTTGGTGGCAAAACTTTATCTAGAACAAAGACCTCAAGTGTGGAACTGCTTTTTGCCATTCTCCATATTCATAAGAATCTTGTTTCTTCTCAGCTTTTATTTCTTACATTCCCAAAGGAGTCCTGCTAAAATTTATTCCTGACTAGAACTCTCTAAGTCCACACCCCTCACCATTTTTTAGTACAAAGAAAGTGGGCTGTAAAAATTCAGAGCCCAAGCTAATATGTGTGATATTCAGAGCCCAGGTTGATTGACTTCTGAAAATCAAGAAATTATGACTCAATATTTAAATGCAAAACCCCTGGATTTAACAAATCACGTGTGCACCAGTAGGGGTATGTTCAAAGCAGGGTTGCCAATAGAGGTGTGGACCAAGGCTCCATGTCATTTTTCATTTTTAGTTATTGTTTTTGTTAATAAAATATGTCATTTTGTTTTTGTTAATAATGAAATATCATTTGTTATTATCATTGTCATTATCAGTATTGGTACAGATTTCAAACAAAGATTTTGTTTTTGGTATCAGTATTGGTATACACACAGTATCTAATATATATACACCCTTACATTTTACCTTTTTCCTTCCCCTGCCTGTCTCCCCCTATACACATATAGATATAGATAGATATAGGTAGTATAGTTTAGATAAATAGATATTAGATGATAGATATAGAATAGATTTGAGATAGTGGATATACCTGTGAGTTTTTCTTTTCCCTTCCTCCTGTCCATATATTATACATATATAGATATTAGTTGTGTATATATAGATTAGATATTTAGATACGTGACTGTTTTATTATACAGGATTATAGGATACGAATATTTAAAACAAGTCCAGCAGTGATCATAGTTCCTAACAAAACATTCCATTGTGTTATCAGGTCTTACTGTCCTACCTAGGGGACTCTTCCAAGGATGTTAATCCCATGTTCCTAGGACCTACTCCCATGTCGTCCCCTGATACAAGACAGCACACTCCTTAATTAAATTATCAGGAGTCTCAGTTCAGCACATCCCCAGCTCAACCCTGGTACAGTCATTGGTTTTAGCTGTAATGTCCTGGACCATGGCTGCGTGGGTGTCCTAGGCTGCTGGCTTGAGTAGCATGAGTGGTGGGTTCACCCAGGGGAAACTGGTGTCAGACAGTTCCAGCCCCAGGATGCCCATGCAGCCCCAGCCCCAGGAAAGCATTGACCCCAGCTGACTCTTAACTCTTTTGAAGCTTCCTTGAGTGGAGTCAGGTTTAGCCAGCATGTTCTGGAGGCTGGGGCCGCATGGAAGTCCTGAGGCTACCAACTTGAGCAGCATGGGGGTGGATGAGTTCAGCCAGGGGTCAGGTGGGCCCAACCCTAGGTTACCCACACAGCCAGAGCCCCAGGACAACATTTCTGCCTGTGTATTCTTTCTAGCTATTTTTCCAACTGTGTCTCTCTTGCATTTCCCTTGAGTACAACAGCTTCTCACTGCAGTCTCTCCAGCTCATTTCCAGTTCAGTCTAGACATTTCTTCCCTGCCTTTGATCCTGTTCCATGTTTTGGGCATTGCTTTCCCCCCTCCTTCTTCTTTGCAAGTTGTAGTTGAGAAAGGAGCAGAGGGAGAAGAATCACCCCTCCCCTGACTTTCCACCTGTCACGGAGTGCTTTCCATCTGACTTTCCACCTGTCACATGTGCCAGTTTGTTTCTCTCTTTCCACAGAAGCATTTCTGTGATTTCCGCAATAAGACTTAATTACATTTCTCTCCCCATTCCAATCTCCAACTCCATCTGATCCACTCCAATGGGATGTGAAACAGTTAATGATCAGCCCCACTTGTGAAGCCATGTAGGGTTTGTGTCAAGGGGGCTATAAAATGATCCAGAACCCCCACACACCCCACCTCTAGCAATCTCCACTAGCAGCATGAGCTGAGTGAATTTACAGATGCACCAGCCACCTCTCTGGTGCATTGCATGGACCCAGAGGAGATTGGCAACACTAGTATCTGTATGAGAGTCCAAAGTCATGGAGGGGCTTATGGGTTCAGCCAATTATGCAGGAATCTGGTACCTCCTTTGGCCTTAGGAGGTCCCACCCATTCTACCTTGATGCACAGTTCCAATAACCCTGTCTTGCAAAATTATCAGGAGCTATGCACATTCTACTTTGAAATGAACACAGGAAAACAGAAGCAGTTTTTTTTTTTAAAATACACAAACATATTCCATAACGAAAAGCAAGGAAATTCACTAAATTGAAGAATCCTATCAGTTTCACAAGCCGTTAAGTTACAAAATTTACATTATGCATCTACGAACAATTATGTATCTGCTTAATACAATTAAAAATCAAATGCCACAAACCATGAAAATGATCAGTTAATATCTCAACCTCAACAATCACTTTCTTATAAATATCTATGACAATGCATACAATTTCACTCACATACTCATGAACAAACTCATACATAACCCTAAAAACAAAAAGGTGGGGAAAACCACATGCCTACAGTCCATCAGAAGAGAAGAAAAACTCCCATGGAATCTGCTGTTTCTCCCTCATCACAACACACAAAACATAGAATATTAACAGAATCCAAAAATAATAGATATCCTCAAAAGCACACCAATAAGACACACTCTAATTATATCCATTACAGAAAAAACTACATCCTTTCCAATTAATAAAAAACATACACCACCTAACGATTCCCCAAATAAGAACATATCTGAAAAAACATACACCAAAAATTACTGAAGAACTACATACATGACTTCCACAAAAAAAGTAAACATCATACATGCAGAGAAAACATAGAAAACACAACATATTTAACATATACAGAAAAAGCCATAAAAGGAGAAGATTCTCATGCTTTAATCGCCAGCACAATTTCTGATATATTTTATAATATATAATATTATAGAGCACCAGTAATATACTTGACACTGAACAATGATTAATTACAAGTAGGTACCTGCCCTGGGGGCTTACAATCTGGGAGGAAATCATTCTAATCATTATGAAAAGAACCTTGATATGACTGAGGGGATGATGCTTGGAAGGCATTGCTACTTGGAGGGGGATTGGAACCCTGGTTATTGATGTGGTCTGTACTCCCCCCTATTCACTCAGGTTCACAGCCTTGGAGTGCTCCTGAATCCATTGCTATGCCTGGATCTTCAGGTGATGGTGATGGCCAGGAGTGCTTTACACAAACTCCATCTGGTGAGAAGGCTGCAGTTGTTTCTTTCTGATTTGGATCTGGAGACCATCATCCATGCCTTCATTACCTCGAGGCTAGACTACTGCATTGTGTTCTATGTGGGGCTGCCCTTGAAGGCTGTTTGGAAGCTGCAGTTGGTACAGAATGTGGTGGCCCGTCTCTTTATGGGTACTGGTCGCTGGGAGCACATAACACCAGTGCCCCGGAATATGTACTGGTTGCCTATTGTCTCCCAGGCACAATTCAAGGTGTTGGTTTTTACTTTTAAAGCCCTAAACAGGTTGGGAGCCACTTATCTGGAAGATCGCCTGGCCTACAATGTCCCAATGCATCGCAACCTCTGCGGTTGGCTGGAGATGCCAGTTTGTAACTTGGTCTTCACGGCGAGGAGGGTGTTTTTACCCACCACTCCACAGCTGTGGAACTCCCTCTCCCAGGAGGTTTGTTTATGGGCTTGAGCAACTTTAGGGGACACTGGACAGTGTAAAGCAATTCTGTTCAGAAGGGCATTTGGCAGTAGGGGTTAGGGTAACGAGGAGTTAGGAGGTGTGGGGGTTGGGGTGGAGAGGAATTTCTTGGAATTTAGTTTTGAGCAATTTATTGTAATATTTGACACAGCACTGCCAATACAGAAAGTGTGTCAAGTTAAAATCATCTTGCTATAGGGTAGGATATTGACATGTGTAAAATTACCTTATTCACAATCTTGGACTGATGCTTGCTCACAAAAAAACCTTCTGGTATGACCTGGAAGGTGAAAACTACAAAGGACCGCACCAAGCAGTGACTTCAGATTCCCCCCTCCGCGTTAACCGTGGTGGGGGTTTGGCGCTGCCTGCCCCCCTCCATTCCCCTGAGCGGGGAAGGACAGGGACACGGGTGGGGGTTTTCGGCCGCTAGGCCATCAGGGAGGGAGGGCCCCCTCATTGCTGAGCAATGGGGGCAAAAGAAACCACACCCGGGATTCTCGCGAGACCAGTGAGATCCCGGGCACCATTTTAGATCCCCTGCTCTGGTGCAGCATTTCATGCAGCCAGAGCGAGGGTGAAGACGTGCACCCACCCACCCTCCCTCTTTTAAAGGCACCACTCTGAGCTTGCAGCTGGTTGCGAGTTAAAGCCGGAAAGGAATTTTCCCTGAACCCAAATTGGCCAGAAAGGGCGAAGGGGTTTTTCGCCTTTCCCAGAGTGAATTGCTGATTCGGCAGGAGGTGAGAGGAAACAGTTGAAAGTGGTAGATTCTAAATGTCGCACTCTTTGTGGGCGGGCGATGGGCAGAGGTAAGCCCAAGGTTGGAAGTTACAAGGTTCGAAGTTATAAGTTAGAATAGCATGGGTAGCAGCATCTCCTTTAGAGATGGGAAGGTCCATGGCATAGTCGCCACAGCACGGCCCACTGTATGGCCAACCCGAAGGGAGAGACGGACGGCCACACCTGCTGGGAGGAGCATCTGTCAAACAGCGGGTAACGGTGTTCTCAACCTTTGCTGAAATTAACCCCAGAGATGGGGCAGCCACGAACAACCCGCCCGGCCTGGGGAAACCCGGGGGACAAGGCAGGGCGTAAGTTAATAGTAAAGAAGGAACATGAGGTTACCCTCTCGATTTAATTAAGAAACAGGGAAGAGGTACGCACAGAGTGCGGGGACTGAGAGGGGACCTCCTCAAAAGGGGTTTTAATTAGTAGGTAGTAAGGTTAGTAGAAATAAGGACCCCAGTTCAGGAAGGGGGGGAGGCAGGAGGGGTGCCCCCATCCCCCCCCTTCCTGTTTGTTAATATTCAATAAAGAGTGCGGCCGTTTAATCCCATTGAGCGTGTCCTCGTCTTTATTTGGTGGGTGCGCCGATAAACCACAGATCTGTGGATCTTCATCTGGCAAAAGGACCAAGGCTCATCAAATGTGCATTCACACATCCAGTCAAAGACGAATGGTTGGAGAGATGTGGGACTAGAAGGTATAGGAAGAAGTGAACTGAGTATAGAGAGGGTAGAAGCTTGTCTTTTATTCTGACTCAAAACATGATACCTTTGGGGCATACGTTTGTCTTTCTCTGTGTGTGTACATCATGTAGCACAATGGGATGCCAATCCTAATGGGGATCTTTGAGTCTTTTCACAATATAAGCAGAAGCAGTAAGTATAGTAGTACGCTACTGCATTGTGCAGTATAATTTAATGTACAAAAATGGTGTCATGCTAAATTCAAACACAGAATACAACAGATGGTGGAGGATAATAATAATAATTAATAATGAATAAAGGTAGGAGACAGCTCTGACTTAATGAGCTTCTAAGCTATATAGGCAAGACAGAGAAAATATATGAGAAAAAAATAATTATCATCCAGGTTTTATAGAAAGGGAATTGTAGTGCAAAAGAAATTCAATGACTGGCTTAACGTCACACAGGAAGATTGACAGAGCTTGAAAATGACATGAAAATTATACCAAATGTACACAACTCTCAAAGGACTATGAAAACATGATAGAAATAAGATTTAATAAGAAAGATTTAATAAGATACCAAACAGTTCTAAGCAATATAGTGGACTTATAGTCACAATGGGTAAATAACTAAGAAATGTGCCTCCCAAAATGAGAATGAATAGGATACAAATGATTATACAATGTACATATTTAACAATATAAATATAGTTTGTGGATTATGGCCATTTTTATACGAGCCGTGGTGCAGGGGGGACCAGTGTACACCGTGGCAGCGGGGGCAGTGGGGTGGGGGGCAGTGCACACGGTCACACACCGATCCCCCCGCATGGATGTGTGGGTCATGGGAACATCCAAACAGGGTGCATGCACACAGGTGGCACCCATTCATGCCCATGCAGTGGATCTGAAAAATTTAAATGATTATATATGAAAAAGTAATCCACAAATGACTTGAATGGCCTCACAATGATCATGTGTTACAATCCTCACCCTCAGGAAGACAACTGTATATTCACATTTATGATGGAGGAAACACATTATTAGAATAAAGCTCTCTTACCACATAGTTCAGTCTATGAAGGCTCTAGAGAAGAGCTCGTTTCGGCAGAAAGATGTCATCTTAAATATTTAGCCCTGATGAAGATATTCAAAATGTGTTGGCTATTTAAGACTTTTTATTTTTTTATTTAATTAATTAATTTATTTATCAGTATTTCTACTTCTATACCACCGTGTTAGCTGTACAGTGACTTAGGGTGGTGTACAACAAACATAAGTAACCAAAGTATAAAATTCAAGATAAAAATAAACATTAAAACTCAGTTAAAGCAACCAACTTAAACCCTCCCCCCCATCTTCCTCACCAAATGCCTGGAGAAACAGCCAGGTCTTGCATTGACTGTGAAATAAGGATTGGTCCTAGGAGAGTCAAATCTCTGCCGGGGGGGAGTTCCAGAGTCACGGCACAACCAGTGAGAACGCCCTTTCAAATGTGCCCCCCCCCCCCAAGAAACAGTGTGTCCCCGGAGAACTTCAGGGGTTGATCAAGGACATGGGGGCCGGGTGAGGTGGTCCTGCAGGTATACAGGTCCCAAGCCGTATAGGGCTTTAAAGGTTATAACCAACACCTTGAAATGAAACCAGAAGACTATAGGCAGCCAGTGTAGAGAACAGAGCACCAGTGTAATGTGCTCCTGGCGGCCCATCCCAGTTAGGAGGTGGGTCACCACATTCTGCGCCAGCTGAACATCTTTCTTTATAGTTTGTTTCCATATTGTAACACATGATCATTGTGAGGTTATTCATGTCGCTTGTGAATAATATTTCACATATATATGAAAAATATGAAAATTATACCTAAACCACTTGATCTGGAAATATTTCCTTACAACAAACAATGTTTTTCCTGACTGCTAAGATTTTTCAGAACCTAGATTGGAAGGATAGGGATATTCCACCCCCGCACAAGTCTTTCATCCCTGGGAGTCCTGATATATTACACTGTTTAATCAATGGACCTTTGATCAGAATGAAGATTTAGGTTCCAAACATTCAGTAAAGGTTTATTAGGTTTGGGACTCCATTGTTTGAGTTATGAGGCTCACAAGCATTGATACGCTTGTGCAAACGTTATATTTGAAATGGTTTCAGAAAGGGTGTGCCGTTTGAGGCAGGCATTTTCAAGTGCTGGCCATCCATTGAACAAAGGCTTTCATTTGATGATTCACTACTTTTATGTCTTACTACTTTAAACTCTAACATAGCAGCTGTTAAAAATGTCCTGTTTTATGCAGGATACTGTGCTTGGTTGATTGATATGACTAAAATATGCTAAGTGAATTGCCATATGGAATCATTCACTATTAGAAATGTATTAGGTTAATACAATATGTTCCATGAGTATTATTGCAACAATAACAACAGCAGCTTGCAATTTCACATGTACTTATCATGCAGAAGCTGTGTCTGTGCAAAGGATTCTTGCTATTTTAAAGTTTTGGTAGCACCTTCAAATACCAAGCTTAGGTAGTAGTTAATCACTTCTATTCCAATTATACAAAGGAGCTACACTTAATAGCTCACCAATATCATTGAGCACATCAATTATTCAGTTGTAACCTTTGGTGGTACATATGTAACTCTCTTGATTTATGATTCACGGAAGGGTACCACATCAGTGTCTATCGCTCAAATATCAAACAAAGTACAAGTACTAAGTATTCATTTTTTCACCTTTGAAGTGGACTCTCTTGACTGTAATTCCACTATAATTGTCTATTTTGATCTGTCAAGTATATATTCTAATGTGGCTCCCACCATGTTCTTTTGAAAGTTAAAAGATAAATAACTGCATCTACCTGATTTATTTTTAAATATTCGCTGAAATGAACGTATCCATTACCCACAGCAATGCCAGAGTGTAATTTGTGTTTCAGGATTCTACAGTGTACTCTTCCCCTACCTATTGTGGAATATAGTGAAATTTTGTGATAGAAATTGACTAGGATCCAACTGCTGTGACCCTTATAATGAAATTATTCCTATAATCGTTGGCAGTGGACAAAATGATCTATAAAAGCTAATAGAAAACACTTTTGATAACATACTTCCACATGTCATTTTAATATAATTGAATATTGCATAATATTCTGCAATAGAGTGATTGCTAGGTTACGTTTATTACTCTAAAACACAATAATTACAAGCACTGAAAACTCACTCCTTTGGCTTTCCATTGGCCTACAACTGCTCCGGGGAAGGTATGTGGCTGACCCATGATGTGACCTCTGGTAGATTTTGAGCAACAATTCTGGAAAAAGGCCACCTATGTGGGCCAATCTAGGCCAACACAGACCAGCACGTCTGTTGGGGTGCACCCATCCCTGCCATGGGGCAAGGTCCACTAGGACCACCAAGCCTCTGGGACAGCTGGTCATGTGATGTGTCCGAGAGGTTCCCCACCTCACCTGAGCAAGATCCAGGATGCCATCCATGAGTTAGCAGAGGAGCACCAGCATTCCTTGCAGCAGTCTACAATTCAGCACCATGACATCATCACTAAGGACTGCAGGCAATGCCAGATGGAGAGGTGGGAATAGGACTGCTACATACAGCTGATGGAGAACTTGCAGGGGTCCATGAAGGGGGAGGGCCACTGGCTCAGAAACATCATAGAGTGGCCACTAGGAATGCAGTGTGCCCTCCTACACCATGTAGCCACTGCAAGTTCCACTATTACTGCGACACTGGGACGGGCCCCCATTCCCAACCTCCCCCTAGAGACCCTGCCACTGCCCCCCCCCGATCTCAAATGCCTGAATGGATCTCACTAGCAGCCATCCACACGGACATGGGGCCCAAGGCTCTGCTTCCCTATGACAACCCAGGAACTACCAGACCTGTAGGCCCAACCCTCCACCAACCACTTGCATGCCCTGCCACCAGCTGCAGTGACCCCTCCCACTACCGTGGAGATCCAGGTGGTGGAGGAAGAGAGAAGAGCCCCTACTGGACCAACCCTAAAAAGTGTATAAGTGGCTGGGACCAGTTGGGGCAGGAGTCCAGACATTAAGATTATTATGTTTCATTTAAGGATGAAATTAGATTTTCAAAAATCTCACAAAAATCTTGCCCAGGTGTTGAGATCTCAGGAGAATTTTGAAAACAATCATAATAAAACAGCTCTTGCCTTTGAAGTTTACAAGGACCATCCTTGTAAATTTCAAAGGTTGGATTCCACCCCCCTCCACACACACACACACACCTATCAGCTCCCATAGCTCCCCAGCATTTCAGATAAATGGGGAAATCCAAGGGGCCCAAGCAGACTTCCCCCTTTCCATCTATCAGCTGATAGGTGGAAAGCACAAGAGTGCTGTTGGGCTTCTACCCTCCTCCTGACCTGCACCCACATCCTAATCTGAGGTCTTGCACAGAAACCCCCTATAGCACATATCCCCAGCCATTATAAAGCCCCATTTATGCAGGCCTTGCATTTTTTTTGCCTATTAGCTGACTAGCAGAATCAGCACTCTGAAGGAGTTGAGGAGTCATAGCCATATTTGGGTAATATGTAAAGACTGAATCTTCACTACCCCAAAGAAAATCAGCCAAAAAGCTAATAGTGCAGATAAAACCACCTTTGTGTTGTGGTCTCACCAGCCCAATGAATTTCCAACCTATGGTGAGGGAAACCAAAGGCAAAAGCCCAGCATGCATGTGCAATGGCATCTGCATACAAACTTTGCATTTGAAAATAAATGTACAAACATTTAGTAGACTGATACTCATTTGAATCTCAGAAATAACACTAATGAGAAGTTTTGTTTATGTTGTTTTTCTTGTCAGTTCTTCTGTTTTCAGGGTCTCCCTTCAACTTCATTTGCATGTGGCTGTTTTGAAGAAGTCAGGAAGTCTTTGGGGAGGGGAAGATTAGCCTTTGCACTAAGACTGAGCTGACAATTACACATTTCCCAAATAATGGGCATAGTTCCCCAGCCCTTGCAGAGTCCTGGTTCTGCATGTCAATTGATGGGGGGAAAATATATGGGGCTCTGTAAGGGCTGGGGATAAGTGCTATGGGGTTTCTGTTTTCATGTGTGACCACAGATTGTGATGTGGGCATAGGAGGGCAAAAGACCCACAGAACCTCTGTGCTTCTCTTCTCCCCATCCAACATCTGATAGACAGGAAGGGAGAAGCCTGCTTGTGAGCCCTGAGACTTCCCCCTTTAACCTCTTATCAGCTGATAGGTGGGAAGAGGAAATCCAGCCTTTGAAATTTACAAGGATCTTCCTTGTAAATTTCAAAAGCAGTTTTTCAAGATTCTTACCAATCTTGTTGGGAAACCAGCAGTTTTGTGACTCAGTCGCATTCTTGAAATTGAGTTCAGGGCCTGTTTTTTGACAAGATTGTCAAGAAAATGATAATAGAGTTTCAGCCCTAGTTTCATTTAAGTATTTTAAAAAATAAGTCAATAAACTATTTTCTGTTACATTCCATTTTCTGTTATTTCTTCCTGGCCACAGCAGCAATATAATGGATTGATGTGAAATACAGGATAGGAGGGTGGGAAGGGGGATGGAATCAGTGTGAAGGTGGTAGAATGGTGGTGTGGGAGTGTATTTGCTGTGGTCTGTGGGTCGTGGTATGGGGTGTGTGAGGATGGGTGGTGTGAAAGTGTGTGTGCTAGGTGGTGGTGGGGATGGTAGTGTGGTGTGGTGTGGTGTGGTGTTGTGTTGTGTTGTGTTGGCCCAAAGGGTGCGGGAATAAAAGAACCAAGACAGAGCCCAGGTGAGGTGATAACTTGCAATAGAACATGATGTCTGTCACCCATTCCCTCTCCATTCCAAGTGTTCTTGGTGGTCCTGCAGGGATCCCTTCCATGGGATCCCCCACCAATCCCCTCTTTGGCATAGATGAGCCATAACCGGTGATGGAGGGAGACTATTATATATCTGCACGTTCACTAGCTGCTACCAGGCACAAACCAATCACATGCTGCGACAACTGGACCACAGTATTGTTGGTCAGCTGCTCCTCCAACAACCTCTTGGGGTGCATGTGTCTGGGGCAGGGTCCATTCCCACAGGACCCACTTCCTTAAAGTGATAGCGCAAGGGACACTCCAGTAATCTATCCCTCTCGGAACCACCACTGCCCCAGTTCCCTGCCTTTGGAAGCAGAGATGATACCAGACTTGACTGTGAATTACAATCCCAAGGCTTGAACCTGGCTGGCCCATTTATTTATTTATTTATTTATTCAAAGTTATCCACCACCCTTCACACAAGGACTCAGGACAGCTTACAATAATAAAAGTTAGTATAATAAAACACTGCATCCTTCTTCTCAAAATTCCCACCCTTCACACAGCCTTACCCAATAACCCAAACAACCCTCACATCCCCACCTGCCAAATCTTCTTCTAAATAAAAAGGCTTTACACCACCTTCGAAAGATGCTCAGGCTCAGGTGAACCTCCCAAGGAAGGGATTTCCATAAAACTGGGGCAGCAACCAATAATGCCTTCCTGGAAACCCCCGTCCTATCGACAATGGTAACAGATGGAACCTGTAAAAGGATGCCACCAGCCAACTGTAAAGGACACAATGGAACATGGTAGGAGAGACGGTCTCTTAGATATATGGGACCCAGACTTCTTATGGCTTTTTGAAGGTCAAAACCAGCACCTTGAATTATGCCGAACGCTATAGGCAGCCAGTACAGACTTCGGAGCAGGTGTAATGTGTTCCTGGTGACTCGTCCCTGAAAGGAGGTGAGTCACCACATTCTGCACCAGCTGCAGCCTCCAAACAGTCATCAAGGGCAGCCCCACGTAGAGCATGTTGCAGTAATCTAGCCTTGAGTTGATGAAAGCATGAATGACAGTGGCCAGATCTGAGTCCAAAAGAAAATGCCGCAGCCTTCTCACCAGATGTAGTTGGTGAAAATTGCTCCTGGCCACCGCTGCAACCTGACAATCTAGGCACAGCAAGGGATCCAGAAGCACTCCAAAGCCGCAAATCCAATTGATCAGAGGGGTGTAACCTGTTTATTTGTCCTAAGGGAAAAGATAGGACACTAGCGAGATCTACCTTTGGCCCTTCAACCTAGAAGGCTTGTATAGAGGGGAGAGGAAACCCTTCCCCTAAAGAACACAAAGACCAAGTTCTCTTTTATCTTGCTTTACTATAAGGAGCTAGACTTAAAATACAAATTAAATTTAAAAGAACTTTACAAATAAATAAATATGGACTCAAACTTATTCTAACCTAAATATACATAGAATAAGCAATAAGGAAGAGTAAAAATGTCTCCAAAAAGAATAGCGACAGAAGATATATATAAAAGTACAAATGAAAATCTGAAAAAAGACATACAACAAGAAATAATACAGAGATGACCATATGAAGCTAGAGTATAGAGTACAAAAGAAATAAAGTTGCAAAACCTTTTGCAGAAGGCGTTATTCAGCTCCTAACTGTGACCAGCACAAGTCAGTAGCCAAAGAACACCCATCTCCATTCAAAGCTTCATACCAACAGACACGTTAACTGACCAATTACAGCATACCCAAATGCATCCCACCATGCATCCCGTAAGTAATACTTTTCATGTAGTTAGCACATAATCATTATATAAATAATATGTCTAATTAATATATGTTTTCTTCTTCTAACCAGAACTAAGTCTGTTGCAAAAGCACATAAAAAAGACTGTACCTGAGTTCTTATCTCAAAAGAGTCTGACTTCACAGCACTCGTGATATCTCCCAGTTCCTGTTGCGCTTAGGAATGTTAT
This sequence comes from Sphenodon punctatus, assembly GCA_003113815.1. Taxonomy (NCBI): domain Eukaryota; kingdom Metazoa; phylum Chordata; class Lepidosauria; order Sphenodontia; family Sphenodontidae; genus Sphenodon; species Sphenodon punctatus. The sequence continues at coordinate 13,748 of QEPC01015319.1, read as the reverse complement.
TATCTCACTTCGGCTATGCATTCACTTTGTCCTACATATCACAGGCAGTGTCTTTGACCCAGAAATTAGGTTATTTCAAGAAATCTCTCTCTCTCAACTTTAATTTATATCCCGCTCTCTCCCGCAAATGCAGCTTGAGGCAACTCAGCAGTCTACAGAGGGCCCAGATTAAGGGTGTGCAATTCATTTTCATTATTATGATAATGAAAATGAATATTTTCATTTTTTTGTTATAAAAACGAAAACACAAATAATAATAATGAAAACAAAAGGAAAAACAAATTTCCATTTTCAAAATAATGGAAAAAAATTAAAAAACACATTTACAGCTATACCTTTTTTGGTTTCATATTAAATTCTGATGAAGCTTAGGAAGATTGTACCCCCAATATAGGGCACTATGTGTACAAAATTTCAAAATAATTGGATAAATGGAACTGATTTTAGAAGCAATGAACGTTATAATAAGAAAAGCTGCACACATATTCCTGCATACAACTTCATTATCTTCCATCCAATTTCCATTAATCATGGGGAAATTATGTCACTCCCCAAGATTACCAAGCCTTTCAAATTTCAGAAAGATTGGATAAATGGTCCTGATGTTATAAGCCATTCACTTGAAAATGCATATAAGGCTGTAACATTTTTATATTGCTTCCTGATTACAAGACTTTTGACCGGATTATATCCCACACCTTACCTGTCATCTCTGCCAAACTATAGGGCAATTTTATAAAGGACCACAATTTTATAAGCAATTGAAATTGTCCCCTTGAACACCATTATTCAGATAAATAGCAGCACATGCAGTGAAAGTCAGAGGCAGGCACCGCATGGCAGGGGGAGGGAGACTGTAGGAGTAAGGATGGGAAGCAACCCAACATACCAACAGACACGTTAACTGGCCAATTACAGCTTTACAGGACCAATCAGTGGTGGCTTCGAGGCAGGCATAGGGGGAGTGTCATGGATTGGAGGTCCGCAACCCCACTTTACCTGGTTTGAGTGACTCAGTTTCCCTCGCGCACAGCCCACTTGAACCAGTTTTTCTCTCTGGTCGGTTCAAGCCTGCCGCAGGGACAACTCCTTTGTCACTCAAGGGCCCGATTCTTCCCGTATAGAGACTCTTTAATCTCTGGGTTCACAAGAACTTGAGAACTCTTGTTGCTCACTTGTGTTCCAATGTTAGACACAGACACTTCTTCATAAAGATAAGAAGTAAGTTTATTGATTACATAAGCAAGATAGTTGATACAGAGTGGTTACTAGAAATCAAAGGTAAATATAACACATTCCTGATCTATACTGGTTGAGTTCCTAAAT
>QEPC01015318.1:875624-888955 GCA_003113815.1 Sphenodon punctatus | reverse complement strand
ACTGACCAGCCCCCGCACCACCCAGAACAACTGTTATGGAGGGAGAAGCGACAGGATTTGGCAACAGAGTTGATGTAGGGTTTATAGGAATGGGCAAACAGAACGCAGTTCGGATGTTCGGTCGTTCGGTTTGAAACCCGAGTTCGGGTTCGATGGTTCGGTTCAGCCAAGTTCGGTTTGGCCAAACTTGGCTGAACACTCAAAAATAGCGAAATCGAAAGCAAAACACAATCGAAATCAAAACCTAATTTTTGGCCCTGGAAAGATGTTTTTCCTGCCTCCGAACTCGTCCGAACACGACCGAACTGTTCAGTCATTCAAGAGTTCGGTTCGGATGTTCGGTTTGGACGTCCGAACAGACCAAGTTCGGTCTGAACTCTGAACATCCGAATCGCGTTTGCCCATCCCTAAGTGTTTAAAAGAAATGGTTGAGTCAAAGATGAAGCCTAAGCTGTGGACTTGGGGGACCCACATCAATGAGGATTGACAGGGAAGAGGGAGAGGAAGGATCAGGGGGGAAGATAAGAAGTTCAGTTTTAGCCATGTTGAGGTTGAGTTGACGATGAGATATCCAGATAGAGATGTCAGAGAGACAGCTGGTAAGGCGAGCTTGAATAGATGGAAAAAGAGAGGGAGTAGAGAGAGAGAGTTCAGCATCATCAGCATAGAGGTGATATTGGAAGTCATGGGAGGCAATGAGTTTGCCTAGGGACAGGGTATAGATAGAGAAGAGGAGAGGGCCAAGGACACATACAATGTGCCACTGAAGACCAATGCACTATCACAAACACCAGTCACCAACCCAGGCTGAAAGTGGGTTGCACTGACTCTCGTTATGAAAGAATAAGAGTCGAATACCAAACGTTAAATTTGAAATTTCCATGCTTTTGTCAGATTGTGTCACAACCTTAAAAGTACATCAGCCTAGTTTAAAAATAAACAGAAGTTACTTTGGAATGAATGATGAGTGACTGTGTAGTCTATTACATTTAGGGCTGAGCTTCAGTCTTGTCAATTTCTTTCAGCACTGCTAGTTCCATAGAGTAGTGGCATGTATAGCAAAACAGAGTACTCCTCAATTGTTCCTCCTCCACGCATCCCCGATTTTCCATCAAATGTTCTTTGCCTCTTCATAATCTGGTTGTGTTCCTCACTGAAAAATAAAATCTCCCAAGTAGAACATTTTCAGATTTAAAGTAAGAGTGAAGAGTTCTTTAAAATTCAAACCCAGTTATATTATATAGTAATTTTCTTGGTCTTTAGTTTCTGTTTCACACGTTGTCTCTCCGTTGGGTATACTGTCTGCTTCTAAGCATTATTCCCGAGCGAAAGACAGCTAAATAAATAAAAAATATATAAAAAAAGAACTGTTATGAAAGTAGATATCTGATCCTTTTCTATTTTACGAAGTGGCTGCTAAAACAAGATAGAGGGGGTGGTTGAGAGTTTAAACAAATTATACTGAAAAATGCTTTATCTAAACAAACTGTTTAACCAAAACGGAAAGTCAAAATAGAGAGAATTTGCATTTTAGTTCTCCAAATCATTATTTACAAACTAAAGGAAAGATTGGAGATAAAAGGTGCTTTTCCTGATTTACATTTCTTTAGCTTGTACCATCTGTCAATTCACTTCATTTCACGATAGACAGCCAGCAGTTTTTGCCAGGAGATCACTGGTAGAACTGAAATGATTATCCATGGCCAATACAGCATCCGATGAATCTGACCACCTTTTATTCACAGATTCAATGAAGCAGATAGTTGAATGGGGTGAAGTAGACTTGTAGCTGTGCTTTGCTTGATATCTACTCCACATATTCCAATTTAGATATGTTGGTATCTTGGTTACTTCATTTCACTGCAAAATGCCAAAATGACTGAAATAACTGAGCCAAAATAATAAAAAAACCAAAAAATAAATTAAATATCCAAACCAAAATAACCAAATAAGCACATATNAATCTGACCACCTTTTATTCACAGATTCAATGAAGCAGATAGTTGAATGGGGTGAAGTAGACTTGTAGCTGTGCTTTGCTTGATATCTACTCCACATATTCCAATTTAGATATGTTGGTATCTTGGTTACTTCATTTCACTGCAAAATGCCAAAATGACTGAAATAACTGAGCCAAAATAATAAAAAAACCAAAAAATAAATTAAATATCCAAACCAAAATAACCAAATAAGCACATATGCGAATATCATGTGGATATAGATATTCAGAGGACTGTTGAAAAATACAATATGAATCATATCCAGGAAATCTAGTATTTGTTTCCAATCTAATCATTAGTTTCTGCCTCAGATCAGGACTAACCTTATAGAACAAACCAGAGGTGCCGATATAGGCAGGCATACCTCTAAATACTGATAAACCTTGCTTGGCTAATGTCTGCCAGCTCAGGCCCTGCTCTTGTAACACTCTCCTTTGACAGCTAGGCCCTCAGGCTATCACATTCATATCTGAAAGTACTAGGCCTGAAATGAGATTTTGCCAAAATGGGAAATCTTGTTGAAATCCTGATTTCTGATACCATCTTGGTCGTATTGAGATTCTGTCGGTCCTCAATTGACCAACATTTTGGTCGTTTTCACATGGCACTTCTGGGTGGGAGGATGGGTGTGTGCCAGTGGTGGGTGGAGGTGAGTGGGTGTCTTTTTAGGCCCTTTTCATGGGTGCACACTCACCTCCACTCATGGAGTCTACTCCATGGCCATTTTTACACGGACAGGGGTAGGTGGGGGGATGAGTATGCGACGGTGGATGGAGGTGGGTGGGTGCCCTTTTAGGCCCTTTTCACACAGACACTCTAATACTGATAAAATGGATGTTACATTTTATTATACATGTTGCAGAGCACCCATAGAGCACACCTGCAGCCCTGCAACAAGTATAATAAAATGTAACACCCATTTTATCAGTGTTAGAGTGTCTGTGTGAAAAGGGCCCATGTAAAAATGGCCCGTTTTGTCAGATGGCTCCGTGGGTGGGTGATGGGTGGAGATGGATGTGCGCTGGGAGCATGCATGCACCCCACCCACCGCCCATGTTGTTTCCATGGGCACACCCATCCCGCCACCCACCGGCTTGTACACATTTGGTGTGTGAGGCCTTCATTTCTTGATTTACTGACTTTCTGCTTACTGGGATCCTGTTTACCTCTTTGCCATTTACCACTTTGCTGTCCATTTCAAATCCTGAGAGGTATTACCAATGCAATACCACATTTCTTGTACTCCATTTTTCCTTGTACTCCATTGTCATTCATTGACCAGTATTATGTAGATTCCTTAACTAATGTGCAATTCAGTTGCAGATTGGTCAAAGCGAAGGAAACAACATAGAACAGAAATTCTGATTGGAGGCACTGGAGTGGAGGTTAAGGAGCACTGAGGGGAGGTTAAAAGGTGGGCTATTCACACAGTGATTGCCTCAGAAATGCAGAGAAAAAGAAAAAGAAGTAAAACAGTACACTCAGCAGTTCGGTTAATGGTAAATGAATGGTACATGGTACTAGGGCTGAAATGAGAATCAAATTAGATTTTTGAGAGGTATCTCACAAGATTCCACAAGGCTGGGACCAAGACCAAAGGGTAACCATTCTGTGCATGTGCAGCGCCATTCACACATGTGCAGACTGGCTACCATTTTTCAAATTGGCAGTCATGTTGACAGTGAAATTTTGGAGAAAAGCTGCCAATGTTCAGAATGGTCCAAGTGGCCATTTGCGCATGCGCAGTGTTTATTTGGTTTTTTCGACCTTGCTTACCTCTGTCCCCCTGCAAAGAAGCCTGGTGTGGAGAGGGGGACCCAGTGGCTGGAGAAGTCCCAGTGAGTACATAATGTACAGGGCCTTTTGCAAACCTAGTCAGGATTTGCAATTTTTTAAAAAAAAAATCATGGCACATGCGCAAATGGCCATCAGGGGTTTTCTGAGTATGTGCAACTGTTTTGTAAAAGGGTTCACATGTGCAGAATGGCCCCAGGGGCCATTTTGCACATGCACAGTATTTTTAAAATTATATTTAATTAAATTATTACATTTAAAATTTAAAATACTTTAAAAGAAATGATTAAATTATTAAATTATTATATTTAATAAAATAAAACAAAAATTGAAAATGAAAACAAATGAAATCAAATGAATGTTGTTTGCTTATTAATTTGTTTTTGTTACCTTAGTTATGAAAATGAATGGGGCTCTATTCGTGTTTGTAATTCATTGAAACGATACGTATTTCACACCCTAAGAATTAATATGTTTGAGCCATGCTTTTGGAGAGTGGTATAAATCCCCCATTTAACCACAAAGTAAGCACCCTGACCATGTGAACAACATTCTGGTAAAAGTGTGTTAATTAAGATCTTCTTCCAGATTTCTTGATCTATAAGAGATGATTGTGATGACATACCTGAGAGAATTGTCACTGATTGGAGGCACTGGATTGGAGGTTAAAGGATACTGGAGAAGTTCAAGATTTTAGATCTGGCATGCTCCATCTACCATTATACCTTCCTTACTTTTGGTTTCAACACTTGTGACAGTCACAAATATTTTTTTTAAATTATGGTAAGCTGGTTTTAAAGAGTTTTTCTGGATCAAGAGAGAATGCTCAGCACATTGCAAGCTTGTGTCCTAATGTATACAAGAGTTTTAAAAAGCTAAGCAAGATTAGGCCCAGACCTGGGTAGGCGTAAAAAGCATATATATATGCCAAATTAACATTGCTGCAAAGAGGCTTTGTGATCACGGAATGTAAGAATTTCTGCAGGGTGATAACTTTATCAATGCAGGAAGTTCTATCAATGCAGGAAGTTCTATTTTGACACAACTTCTTTTACCTGCTTTGTTACTAAGACCACTTCCCTTCGAGGCTGGTACCCTTCATTTCAGGTTAGCAGGTATCGGTGGAGCCGTGGCAGAGGCCTGGCCTGAGCTTGGTGGTAGCTGGCACCCATACAGGGCTGGGCATTGCAGGTTGGCATCCTACGCACCAGGTCTCAACCAACTCTTCTGCAAATTGTTCAAGTAGCCTTGCCCAGTGGTGATTCACGTGGCCAGCCAGCCACTGCCTGCTGTGATGGCGACTAGAAATGGAGAACCCAGCATAGAGCAAGCAGAACTAGAGGCCTGCCAGCCTGCAAAGCCTGGCCAAGTAGGGGTACCAGCCACCAAGCCCAGGCCGGGCCTCTGCTACTGTTCCACCAATGCCAGCCTGCAATGCCTGGCCAAGTAGGGGTGCCGGCCACCAAACCCTGACCAGGCCTTTGCCGCTGCTCCACCAATGCCAGCCTGCAATGCCCTGCCCCCTGTGGGTGCCAGCCACCAAGCCCCAAGCCTTCCCGGCTTCTGCTGCCGCTGGGTCTCTGCCTGCAGGTCATGACAACATGCGCAAACCCACTTTGGGCACCAGCGGCACTACTTGGCCAGGCATTGCAGGATGCCTGACATTAGGGCTATAGCGGAATGTCGCAGCGGTAGCTATTTCCACCAGAAACAGTGTTTCTGCAATTAGTGGTATGGCATGGTAGAGGCTTTCATTCCGCTAATTTCATTCCGCTACTTCCACAGTTCCACTAATTTCATTCCGCTACTTTCACAGGCTTCGCAAAATAGGGGAAACAAGACATTTCCGCTACTTCCGCCATTCCGCCAGTGCTACAAAATAGCAGAACAGTGGTGTCTGACAGTTTCCGACAATTCTGCAATTTTTCCAATAGTTTCTGAATTTGCAGAATACCGGCGGAATTAGCGGACTGCCAACAGAAAAGCCTCGGTGTAGCGTGGGCAATTCCGAAATGGCGGAATGGAATTGTGGTGCGGTAACAGCTGCTGCCACATCAGCCCTACCTGACATCGGTGAAGCAATGACAGAGGCCTGGCCAGGGCTTAGTCGCTGGCGCCCCTACTTGGCCAAGCATTGTAGGCTGACAGGCCTCCAGTTCTGCGCGCTCTATGCTGGATTCTCNGGCCGAACATCCGAACTCTGTCCTGTTCGCACATCCCTATTGTTTGCTTCTCTTACAGTGATAACAGCCACTGAATGTTCTTTATTCCCATACATTTCCCTAGACTTTTTTAAAACAAATAGTTAATACTTGTGCATTTGTATAATCAGTGTAATTACATCTAATTACCTATTTGGTATAAACACTTCTAGTCACATAAGTAGAATGCTGTCATTACACTGTTTTACATGATATGCAACCACCTAATTACAATTTGTGATGTCGTAAAAAAAAATCCTTGTAAAACAGAAAAAAAAAACCCAAACCTAATTGGAACAGGAGGTGTGTTGGATCGACCCCAGGAGCAACAAAGGAAGTCTTGGCAGAAGTCTCTTTAATCACCCTCCCAGGTACAAAAAACTGTGGGAAAGACATAACACTTTATTATTCTCTCTTCAAAAAGGTGAGGCAATTAAAAAATAAAATAAACCTGCTATCTAAATGTATACAAAGGAAATCAACACACCTTCAGCTGCCAGCTATTTAGGTAAGGTGCACTGTGCAAGAAACACCAAAACGTAGGTGAGGTGGATGCCATCCTAAAGTAACCTCTGTTATCGTAGCCTAGCGACTTAGACTTGGGAGACCAGGGTTCAAATCCCATCTCACCCATAAACTGAGAGTTTCAGACAGAGCATAAAAAAAAGAGAATAGGCAGCAAGGTAGCTCCCCAGCCTGGCTCAGAAAACCATGTCCACTACTCTCCAGGTCGGCAAGTGGCACAAAACAAATGTTTCCCACCACCTGTATGGCCCAAGTAGAGGGTGGAATGTAACAGACAGGTGGACAGCCACCCCCACCCCCATCTCAGCACCCAGCCATGTTGCATGGCTATGGTAGCCCCTGCCATAGCAGCATGGATCTTTGGTCACTGTGACAGAGCTAGGTGGGATTCCTATAGATGTGCAGGTCTGGGTTGCCCATGTGGGTGAATCTTGGCCTGGGATATGTCTCTGGAGTTTTTCCGGGGGCACGTCCCTGGCCAGATGCCTACCCGCCATATGGCAGAAGCGGGGCCATATTTAGCAACATGTGAACACACGCACCAGTGGGTCCCAGGCCACAGCAGGCCAATGTTATGTCTGTTAACACCCACAGTCACTGCAAGTTCTTGCAGGACCACTCCTCTGGGGCTAGTTAAGTCCCTACACGGGTGCAGCAAAAGATGTGAGCCAGGCTCCATAAAATATCTAGCCATTTAAGTGATCACATGAATAGGAAGCCATCCTAGGTTAGCTGAGTGGCTCCAGCTGAGCTTGGCTCTGCAAGCCAGCTAATCCTCAGCAATTTAAGACTAGCTGAAAAGCATACAAGGAAGAAGTAAGGGGGGAAGTTGAAGAGCTCTGCCTGAAGAAGGAGGCTTTCCTTGAGAACCCAGCAAAAGGAGACCAGGGAGCCTGCTCTAATCCTGAGAGCTGGCTGGTGAGGGGTCAGGACTGACATCTGCACAAAAAGGGAAATAGGTTGATAGGGAATGCTCCAGACCTGGAGGCCTGTGCTAACAGGTACCCACATACCCCTAAGAAGTCAAGAAGGGAAACTGACTGGCTGGGAATGTGTCAAACTCAGGAGGACCTACATTAACTGATGCTCAGAAAACTCTTTAGGGGAACCAAGTTAAATGAGTAAATGAGCAATGCTGTACATGAACGGTGAAGCAGTGAATGAAATGTATGGTACAAGAACTTTGCACTGTGTAAATAATGGACAGACTTGTGGGAAAAAATACTGTTTAGACTTGTTTGGGAACAGATCCTGCAGCAAGTTATGCTGGGTGTTAGGCCAACCACTTACAGTGGGCTTTGGCACAAGCTTATGGTTAAACCCCAAATATTGTGTGGAGACACCCAGAAACTTGGTTCTTCTTGAAATCTAACAAGTTCAAGATTTTTGTTTTTGCACTGTTTCCCAAACTAATGGATTCTTTGTCCAGGAAAAGCATTTCCTTTGTTGCAGAAACTGAAAGGGATTTTTGTGCTTTCTAACTTCACTTGTAAGGAGTCTAGTTGAACACTCAGTTTGCAGCTTTTCAGTACTAGTTCAACTGAAGGCTCAGGTTTTACCAGTTCAAAGGGGAAGAAACTGATCTTTGACTCATGTATGAAGTCCAGCAGCCATGAGTGTTCGAAGGAACATCCTCCAGCCTTTGCGGTCCATAGGATTCCTTTGACATACTGACTTGGTGTAACAGGGTGTGAATTCTGCTCCAGAAAATTCCAGTCTCTTACAGTAATCTTCTGCTGCACCCATATGGGATTGGCAGCATGATTGCACTTCTTATTACTGTTTGAGGCTGTTTCTAGATTATCAAAGTTAGTCTGAATTAGCTGTAATTCCAGGGTTGTCATTCAGAAGTTGTTATTCAGGGATAACTGTTTACACAGTCATCAATATTGCAGAATAAGCACTAAACCAGAATAAGAGATAAGCAGTTCTCTATGGCAGGTGATGGGAGGCTCTAGTCAGGAATAAGCATCGACACGAACATTATTAGTATGGACATATTTAAATCAGGAGTAAATAAATCCTCAAAAATTAGGATGTATAAATCCAGATTACAAGAAGAATCTGGATTTATGTACTTAGGAATATTTGTGTATATGGGAAATTCTTCTGTACTTAAAACTGGACATAGGTTTTCTTTACACAAGTCTGAAGCAGGTCTCATTTCTAGTGGTTTTCAGAGTCCACAAGAAAAAAACTAGCGCAGGGAAATTTAGATGCTCCCTCACCACTATGGAAGTTGGGCGACTGCCATTTGAAACAGTGGCCACTGGCAAACTAGCATTTCTTGGAGATGATGCCTTGTAAAATGTCGATTATGTAGCTTTTAGAAGCAGCATCTTCAAGCAGCACTAATTTGCCAGCAGCTGCTGTTAAATGGTGACTGCCTGACTTCCACTAGCGGTGGGGAAGTGTCTAAACTTTCCTGTGCTAGTTTCTTTTCTTGTGAGCTCTGAAAACCACTAGAAATAAAGCTCATGTAAAAACCGTCTTAGAGGCATTTACTCCTGACTTATGATTGTATAGAAGCAGCCTCAGCTTCTTTGAGAAGAGGAGGGAGAAAATAAATTAATTTTTTCCCTGAAAGGACTTCAAGACAAGAATTGAAACATTTATTTGTGCAGTTACTATTATCTGGCAGATTTGTGGGATCCATTTAGGATTCAGCAAGTCCTCCAGCTGCTATCTGCACAAATAATCTGTGCAGACAGAAGACAGTTAGGTTTTTTTCACCTGTCTTTACTCCTGTGGTAGTGGTTGTTCCAGGGCCGGCCTGGACCACTTGGGGCCCAGGCCAGCATCCAATAGGGCACATGTGCAGGATTTTGGAGCCTGTTTTAGCGATGGGTGAACAGAACTGAGTTCGGAAATTCAGTTCAGTTCGGCTTGAAAATCGAGTTCGGTTCGGAAGTTCGGTTAAGTCAACCGAACTAGTCGAGTTTGGTCCAAACTGCGAACTTCCAAACAGAGTTCGGAAATTCAAACCCCATTGAAATAAATGGAATATTATCTTATAGGGATGGGCAAACAGAACCGAGTTCAGAAATTCAATTCAGTTCAGTTCGGTTCGAAAATCGAGTTCAGTTCGGAAGTTCGGTTTGGTCAACCGAACTGGTCGAGTTCGGTCTGAACTCCGAACTTCTGAACTGTGTTCACCCATCCCTAGCCTGTTTGCAAGCACACTGGCCCCCAGAAGTCAGTGTATCCACCCTGATCAGCGGTCAGGACTTCAGCACTGGGAGAGCCATTGCTTCCCACTGCTACTGGGCTAAAGGTAAGTAAAAGCTCCTTCCTTCCACCTTCTCTAGCAAAATTGCTAACCACCTGCTAATCTGATGGTATGTGGATAGTCCTGCAGTTAGCTATTCATTTTAGCTCTATTAGAAAAGAAAGCTCCATTATGAAAGAAATATGAAAATTGTAGATCAATTACTTAAGAGTTGCCAAATTCCTTGTATACTTCCTTTGAAGCAAATGAAGCTGACCGCTGTTGGAGAGAGAATGAGGTCAGAGATCTTCTGCTTTGTTTAATCAGCACAGAGAGCAGGTATCACAGTCGACATGTACTTCTTTCCATTCTGCAAACAACAGCCTTTCCCTGCCTTCTGGAGGGAAAGAAAATCACATCACATTCTTCTCCTGTTTGTTTATATTTCAAGAAGCACGCATGGACTTCCCTTTCTGTGGCCTTTAGTATTGTCTTTCAAGAAATTAACAAGGTGTTTTTCCTGTTAGCCTGCGTGTGCTTTTTCATTTGATTAGCATTTTGAGTAAAATCTCGACACGGTTTTACCTGGGTATTTCCCCTGTGTGCTACATTTTACTGTAAGTGCTCCTCGATTGCAAATTCATTAGCTCTTCATTCACTAACCATAATGAATTCATTTGGTAGCAATGTGACTGTCATGTTGACTTGCATGAGAGTGCCACTATAACTCAGCCTTGGTTAAACATTAATTAATTAATGGACACAGAGTGTTGCTAGATTTCACACAAAGTAAATCGACAAGGCACTTCTGATCACAGCATCTTCAGCTCTCTGCTTTATAAATATTGTTTTTTCAAATAGACACAGAGGAAACTCTTTGTTAAGTGGATGGTTTTTGATTGAGATTAGCACTTTCAGCATCTGATACTTGCCTCCGCCTCCCCGAAGTGAGGGGCGGCAGGCCTTCCTGCACTCCCCTAAGGGGAAGGAGGCGGAACAAGATTGGATTTCCCTTCCCCCTGGGGTTGCAGGAACCCGGGGGTGGGAAAGTAGCTGCGCGGCTGCCTCTGGTGAGAAGAGGGGAACCCCGCCAGGGTTCCTAGACAGTCCTGGCAGTTAGTGATAGGGCCATTGAGGCCATGTGATTCTGCCCGAGGTGGGGCAGGAGCCAATTCCAGAGCTCCTCAATGGCTCCAGTCTCAGTTGCAGGCTGGAGTCCGAGCTGCTGCGCATCAGTGGACTGAATCTGCAGCTGCTTCACTCCAGTCCACCTTGGAACAAGCTCATTCAATGCATAGGCCTGGGCCTTACAACAACTCCCCACCCTCCCCAGCCAGGAGAGCTGGGGATACAAGAGTAGGTAGGCCAGACCCTACCTCACTCTAGATTCCCCTTAAGAGGGAAAGACAATAAGAAAGCTGCTTCCACTACAAGCAGGAGTTGTCATGGTGCCAGACAGGTGGGGCGGCTTTGGCAACCACTGCGCTGGGGGACACCCCAGGGGAGCTCGATCCCTCCCACCTGGATCTGCAGAGCTTGGGCCACCAGGGGAAGAAGGGGGGATGCCCCCCTCTATGAGAGGCTAGCGGGGTGTGAGGCCCTGCTGCGGGAGTTGGCCGCAGCTGGGGTAGGCACACCGTGAAATCAGCCCCCTGTGCTGTCCCCCCTGGAGTCCCGGCCTCCTGGACTTTCCGGAACCCAGGTGATCTCTGGCCACCCAGCATGGGCAGTGGGCTGGGGCCAGATGGCCCATGGTTTAGGCAGGCGGAGGGGTGGGTGATTGCCCACCCTGGCCTGTTTCCTGGATGATTTGCCACTAATGGGGTAAATGAGAAGGGGATCCAGCCAGGGTAATAGGACCCCACAGACAGAATCCCTTGTCCCCAGGTCCCCTCCACCGTTCAGCACTCACACACACCCCAGAGCCGCAGGGGTGGTAGAGCTCTCAACCAAGGGAACTACAGGAGGGATGCCTCTGTAATGCCGCGGATGCCCCCCCTGAACCCTAACAGCCCCCCCAGCCTGGGTCAACAACTGGTCAGCCCCCTGATGGGACTGGGCTGGGGTTCCCCATAGAATGGGTCACTGGTCCCCCCCTATGTTTGGTGGGCAACCAGGCAGTGGGGTGTGGGAGCCCCCCCTTCTGTCTTACAGGAACACACCACCCATGCACCCTGAGGAGCCTGTTAACCACCCATAGCCTCAGGGACAGGAGAAGATTGATCTCTGCCAGAGAATCGAAGTAATTGAGATGGACATCCAAGCAATGGAGGAGCAGTAGGCCCGACAAACATCAACCCAGTGGAAGCCACCTCTCCTGCTCCCACACCATAACACAGGTGAGGTAGGGGCCCACTCATGGGGGGCAGATGTTACAGGTGCCTGGGAGACAGCCCAGGGATCGCCGCTGAGGACTCAGTCGGCTAAAGCAGTCGGTGGGCCCGGAGCAGCCAGTGGGACTGTGCCCACCATGGGAACAACCCAGCTGCTGTGGTGGGGCAGGACATGGGTGTCAGTGACCATACCCCCTGCTCCCGACCTCAGGGGTGGGGCACATACCCTGTGGTGGCTGCCCCCTTTGGACCAATGGGATAGTGTCGGTACTCTGGAGGATCAAGTGCTTCGGGTATGGGCCCCATCACCTGCCCCCTTTGGACAGCTTAATGCAGGGCCAGGCTGACTGCAGCCACCGGGCAAGGCTGCTAGACAGCACACACACACCATGGGTATGCTGAGATCTCCGCCCCCTTGGGGATCACCTTCTCTCAGCCACCCGTGAGCGGATCTGGTGGGTGGAATATATTGATATATTTTCTCTCCTGTTCAGCGATCTCATTGTGGATCCAGTGGAACAGGATGACAAAAAGGAGAGGGAGCACTTCAAGCATCCCAAAGCTGAGAGGAACTGGTCCAGTTGGACTGCGGCTTTTTCCATTTATCAAGGGATAATGAGGGTGTCCTCCAACATGTGTGGGGCCCACTACTCTCTGAGATAGGCCCATGGTTGCTATGGTGGCCATGAACTCATGCTCTGCCCCTCCAAGACTGACATCAGCATGAATATTGAAATCCCCCCAGAACTTTCACCCTGGAGGACCACAAGATCACCTCTGACACCAGCTTGGTCAGTGCAGTCAGGGAGGCTGCTGTACAGGTGGATGCCTGGTATATTAGCATTATCCTCACTCTGTCTTCTGCCAAATCCAACACCAAATGGAGAGCCTCCATACCTATGATAGGTTGCACAGGAAATCTCTTCACAGACCAGGCATCCTTAAAAATAATGAATCCACCACCACACACACACACACACACACACACACACACACACATGGCCCTCCAGCCATAGCTGATGCTGCACGGAGTATCCAGCCAGAACAAGGTCAGCCAATATAGGGCCTGACTCAGCCAATATAGGTCCTGACTAGCCAGGTCTCCATAACACATGTGAGGTCGGCCGCCTGGTCCAGGATCATCTCCTGGACCGTAGTTAATTTATTAGTCACCAACCTCACATTTTCCAGCATCAAACCGAGGCCCAGGGTCCTCTGATCCCGGATCACCTCACCTCCTGTCTGAGGGCCAATGAGTGGCACAGATATA